>OX465281.1:133165070-133561585 GCA_949987705.1 Thereva unica
ATTATTAGTAAGAATAAAACTACAGTATTATTAGTAAGAACGAAACTTTTGTTTTTGGACTATCTTTTGGAATAATAACTTGATCGAAAACTATCCCCAAGACAACCCTTATTACTAAATTTTAGGGTTTCACACTTGCTCTATTTGTGGCCCAAAGTCAACCCTGTCAGACCCGCGGATCCCACTCCTACAGCCACTGCTGAAGTTAAATTATTTTCTTATGTCCAAAATAAAGGTTTCACTGCCAATTTTTAATGAACAAGAACATATGTATATTTCATATAAGACATGGTTTCTAAAACATGCCTATCCCTCAGGTAGAAGCCACCCCACCTCTAGGGGATGAAAACTAAATTATTTAATTTTATACCTAAACTTCAATTAAATAATTTAGCTCTCACCGCTAATGGTGCGGGTGATTTCCGATGCCCGAGAGCAGAGGTATCGTTTCCAAAATTTATTTTTAATCTAATAGGTGTATGTTAGGGTTTGTCAGTTTTTAAAAACCGGTTTTTACAAGAAAATTTTGTAATTCGAAATTCGGGGTTTCCAGTAAAAACAAAACGGTTTTAAATTTATACATTGCACTTCTTCTGACAGCTACATTGAGTTATCCGAACAGATATTATCAAACTTATATAATCTATAGAAGATGAGATGTTAGAATAAGTAACGAAGAAGAAAATTAAGACATATGTGTGTATCTATTACAACACTTAATAAGTTCATCATATAGATGGCCCCACTACTGTCATATCCATAGAATTGTTTTTATATGGCAGTGCTAAGCTCAGGAATCACCCTTTGTACTACCCAGTGCGTCATGTCGTTTATCGTCATGGTGCAATGTCTAGCACAAGCTTAGTCCGGGGGGGGAATAGGTTAAGGGTTATGAGGGTTCGAAGGGGTGTTGGAGAAGAGGACGATGAACCCTGCGTTTGAACTCTTGGATGTTGTATGATCTCGGAAATACTGGCTGCGCGAGATTATTCCACAGTCGAGTTGTTCTATTTACAAATGAATTCATATCTTGTTGAGTGCGTGAAACGGGGAGTTGAAGGTAGAAGGAATGAGACGAGTGGGCTAATCCAGTGTTGTGTGTTGTGGTTATAAGATTGCCGTGGAGGCAGGAGAGCGTTTATTTCGGAGGAGCAGTCGCTATAATAGTAGCGATAAAATTTTGTCAGTGCTGCTACATTCCTACAGTGGCTTGGGGGACCCCCGAAGAGAAACGGTGGGGTTCAGATTTGACGGGGAAGCCAACCGTCGGATTGGCCATCAACTAAGTAGACATCTGCCAGGAAAGCCGTCCAAAGTGACAAAACATGAAAAATTCGGCTGGGACAGACGTTTATTTTGGGAAGTGCTTCGACTATTTTGAAAAGGAAAGATGAAGGGGATCCATAGTGAATATTACATAACTAACGACGAAATCGCGAAGAAAACAGCAAAGAAAAACAAGTGCTCCTTCACCAAGTTAATGCACCGTACCACGATAGGCGATCGAAACAAAGGCAAAATCGCCCAAGTTGTACTTCGAATTGCTTCTACGTACACCGACTTATGCAAATTTAGCCTAAAGCGAATATTACCTGTTCTGAAATTAAAAAAGAAAGATGGTCGCCGGCAAGAAATATGGCTCCAATGAGGAGGTTGATCAAATCGTTCTATAAGAACGACATAGAAATGTTAGAGAAGCGTTGGAATGAATGTACCACTATTGAGGGAGACTATAATAATGGATAAAGTTGTATATGTACCTCTAAGTCGGTTTTTGTATAAGCCCTAGTGTATGTACTTTAAAATTGGCGTGGTGAACCTTCATTTTGGGCGTAAAGAAAATAATTTAAGGTTAGGGGTTGCTGTGGGGGTGGCTTCCGCTTCACCGATAGGGTTGATTTTGGTCTCAAGAAATACTCATAGTTTATAAATAGCCCATAAACAAAAATTTTTTGGAGTGCAAGTGTGAAACCCTAAAATTTAGTAATAAGAGTTGTCCTGGGGGTAGTTTTCGATCAAGTTAGAGGGTTGATTTTATTTCCATTTAATTCGCCATACCCAAATTAGTAAATGGCTATGTTTTTGGCAAATGTTTTTTTATATTGCGTTCATTGAGTACCTAAAAACATTTATTTCTATATGATCCCAATGTCGTCCTATCCTAAATTTTGGCATTATATGTACGTTAAGATTGTATGTACAAAATATAATTTTTTCAAAAATTTGGAGAAATATTATTTTGAGATATTCCAAAAACAAAAGTTTCGTTCTTACTAATAATACTGTAGTTTTATTCTTACTAATAATACTATATTGTATATCACGTATTAAGGCCTTATTGAAGCAGAAGAAATTGGTGCTACTTTCAGCTTTCTATGTCTAATAGTTTTTGAGCTAGATCAATTTAAAGATTTCAAAATTTGTTAAAATTATAAGATTTTCGACTTTTTGAAAACTTATAACTAATAAAATGGAAGTCCAAAAATTTGAAAACTTATTTTTTTTAGTTTCCATCAGAAGAACAAATATAAAGAAATTGTTTTTCACCTTCCATTGTTTGCAGTATATATTTACGAGCTCAATATTTAATTGTTGATAAGGGGACTCTAAAATGGATAAATCCTGTAATTGCAAGTCCGAGAATGAATTCCTTCTGTCATACGTTTTTCCTGAAAATTGACTGGACATGAAGCCTATAAAGGTATTGAACCTATTTTTAATTTATTTTTACCAAAACAATTACGATCGAATTGTTTTGAGCAGGTTGTGGGCGGGGAGTTAACTTTACAAGCATTTATAAAACGCACTTGTCCCAGATTTTGAATAAAATAAAACAAAGAATAATTACCTAAAATCGATTCTAAAATCAATCGAGTTAGCCAATACCGAAATACCAGAAAATAAAAAAAAGTAACCAAAACCTCAACTAATCACCTATTTTAAAAATATCGCAAACCCTCTCACCAAGAATTTGAAATCAAGTGAAATTGATAGTGGATTTCAGACAGTCATTAAAAAAATACACGGAATGTTCTAAGAAATACATAAAATACAAAGCATCAGGGAAATCCTTCAATGTAGCGCTAGAGGCAAACGTTTGAAAGATGAGAAAGAAAAAAAGATGTTGCGAGAAACATTCTGTTGTCAGTTCCTTTCCTTGCCCCCCTAAAATTCTAGCTTCCTTATCCACAAACTCACCGCATCTCTTGTGCTGCGGACCATGACCACGTTCGCCTCCTTGTGTAGCTAGACACTCGAATATGTTGCATGTTGCTAGGGGGAGGCAATCTCAGAGGCCTGCCGAGGCAAAAAGCGTTCGGCTTTTTTGTTCTAGCTGTCGCATCTTTATACGGAGTATTATGTTATCTCTGGTATTAACCGAAATATGATCTGAAAAGATTTTCATGAAATTCGGTCCAGCCGTTTTTTTGTTTAAGCGACGTAAGTGATTTGTGTACGTGCATGATATCGCCCGAACCACGAAAGATATTGACTTACTTGAGGTGCCGCTCGAAGCGTATTAGCGACAATATAATCTGAAAAGATTTTTATAATATTCGGTCCAGCGGTTTTTTGGTTTAAATGACTTAAGTGATTTTTGTACCTGCACGATATTTTTTTTTTCAGCAAGAGTTAACCCTTCTAGCACAGAAGGCGCACTTTTCAGCTAAGCATGAAAATCTACATATGCATACACATACATACATATATATACACATATATATATACATATATAGAGTTTCCCTTCTAACACAGAAGGCACACTTCCCAGCAGGGCTGAGAAATATTTACCACTGCCGTGGCTCAGCTGAGACATGCAAACATAAAATATTAGTAAATATTAGTAGAGATTGAACATAGATTAAAATAAAAAGTAAGGGCATCCAACATGTACCTAACCCACCAAACAACATAAAATGTAAGCAATCACGTGAGATTAAAAAGACTCCTTTTAAGGACATCTTTACCAATACTCACGTTAAACACATTAATATTGTTGTTCACGTTAATGAACATGCGATTGACAGGTTCGAATCTGCCGTAATTCGTAGTAGAAGAGTTGATTTGTAAGAGAGGTGGTCCTCTTAGATTGTAACGACTCACTCTAAACGATGCTCGGCGACCTAGAAAACCTGAGTCAACCTTTCCATTAAGGAGCTGATGAACAAAAACAACATCGGCCACCTCACGGCGCTTGTGAAGAGAGCTTAAGTTAAGTAACTTAAGCCGAGATTCATAAGATGGAAGAACTAATGGGTTTTCCCAAGGAAGATGATTCAGTGCGAATCGAACGAACCTTCGTTGGACCGATTCAATAGTTCTAACATGCACAGAGTAGTGAGGAGACCAAACCTGGGACGCATATTCGAGTAATGGTCTGACAAGAGAAATATAAAGGTGTTTAGTAATCAAGGGGTTGTTAAATTCTTTGGACCACCTTTTTATAAAACCCAGGACTAAACTACCTCTAGAAGAGATATAGTTGATGTGAGTGGAAAAATCCAGCTTACTATCAAATCTAATCCCGAGATCTTTAACAAAATTTACACGAGGGACACCTTCATTAAGAAAGGTGTAGTTAAAAATTATAGGATCACGTCTCCTACTAAAAGTCATGACTTCACATTTACTAATATTAAGAACCAGGTTGTTATAAGTACACCAAGAGTAAAAGGTGTCAAGATCAGCTTGCAAAAGTTTGCAATCCTCAATACTCTTAATGTGACGGTATAACTTGATGTCATCAGCGTAAATCAATATTCTACAGTGTCTTAGCAAGGAAACAATGTCATCAATTGATAGAATGAAGAGAAGAGGGCCGAGATGACTTCCTTGAGGGACACCGGATGATGCTTCAATGGGTACTGATTTGGATCCACGAAAAAGAACTTGGTAGGTCCGGTCAGCTAAGTAAGACTGGAACCACACCAGAAGTGCTTGCGGAAAGCCAAGCCTTCTTAATTTGAGAATTATAATAGAATGGGAGAGCTTGTCAAATGCCTTGCTAAAATCAGTGTAAACGCAATCAGTTTGACAACCAGAAACGAAGCCCTCGACAGCATGAGAAGTGAACTCAAGAAGATTGGTGGTAGTGGAACGACCTGCAAGAAAACCATGTTGATTCGTTGAGACCAGCCTCTTGCAGATCGGAGCGATCGCAGAATAGATAATTGATTCGAAAAGCTTCGGTATAACAGACAACTTCGCAATTGGTCTATAATTCGATATTTCGTTTTTGCTACCACTTTTATGAATAGGAATTATGAACGAATTCTTCCAAAGCGTAGGGAAGCACCCTTTATCCAGGGACTTCTGAAACAGGATTTTCAGTGGAGACTGGAGAACCTCCACACAGGACTTCAGGACAGCAGGTGGAATACCGTCAGGGCCCGAAGTGTAGTCGAAAGGGAGTTCATCAATATGTTTCACGATATCAGCAATGGTAATTGAGAGAGGTAAAAAATGAGGCTCTCGGTTAGGGGTAATGTGACGAAAATTATTGTCATTAGGCTGAAAGTCAGAAGGTGAAAAAGATTGATGAAAGAATGATGCAAACATGTTGCAAATCGCAAGTGACTCAGAACTAGACCAGTTCGTGTGCTGCATAGTATTAGGGTAGTTATCAACTTTTTTCTTAGAGTTGACAAATTTAAAGAAGTTCCTAGGATCAGTAAACACTTTATCACTCATGCTGCTAAGGTGTTCACGATACAGAGTAAAAGAGAGTGAACGAAACCTGTTATAGCAATTGATAAATGAATTGCGACTAGGAGAGTCCTTTCTCTTTAAATAGGTTTTCCAAAGTCTATTCTTCTGATTTTTTAAATGCCTGAGTTCATTATTAAACCAAGGTGGAGAAGAACTGGGCAGTTTTTGGGGCTCATAAGGTACGCAAGAAACGAGGGCCTCGTATAGTACGTTATAAAACAGTGCCACATCGTCATCTAACTCATTTGCGGTAAGCAAACTGTTAAAATCGATCGAGGCAAGCTTAGATGACAGCTCCCCAAAGTTAGCCTTTCTAAAGTTAAAGGAATGGGTTACCTCCTCCGAACAAGGCGTATTCTCTGAATTGAAGCAATAATTAAGCAGAAGCGGAGGATGGTAACTGTCAACAGACGTCATGACTGTTGGACTGAGTTCGACAGTCATATTGACTTCGTCAGTAAAGAATACCAGATCTAACTGCCTCCCCAAAACGTTTGATACACCGCTCATTTGATTCAAGCCAAGTGAGAATAAGGAATTAAGAAAACAGGATTCCTTAGAATTCAGGTTGCCTTCAGGAAGGTAGTTATCGTCATCTACATCCGATACCCACTGAATATTGGGTAAATTAAAGTCCCCAAGGAGAAGTAATTCATCACCAGTGTCCATCATACTCGAGATATGATCAACACCAGAGATGAGAATATCATAGAGATTTTTACCTCTATCGTCAAGAGTGCTTATCATATCTGGTGGGATATAGCAGCACAGCAGAAAGAGATTAGTTTTTGATAAGGTAATTTTAAGAGCGACAAGCTCAATGTCAAGGTGGATAGAAAAACTGTAGGGACATCGTCCTACTACTTCCGGTTTTACTTAGTCAAGGAGACTAGTGATGAAAACACAGTCGACGGTGGCTAAGTTTTAAAAAACAGAAATAGATTTTTTCCAAATAAAAATTTGACACTTGAAAATTAAAAATATATCAAAATAACCAAAAGATAAAAACCGAGAATAATAATATTAAAATATAAGTTAGTAATATTCATAAATAATAATAATAACTATTAAAGAACAATAATATTAAAAATAGGAGCTACGTTGTAGCTAAAAGATAAGTGAAATTATATTGTCAAGATTATTCAACAATATTTTAGTTTTCTTTAAATATATTTTAAATTACATTTAAAAATAAAATATAGTGGTTGGTAGTAAACTAATTGTAATTTGTAATCGATTTATTGGTTGGTTTTTGTTGTTTTGTGTACGAATTGGTTATTCCTCGGTGAATTGTCAGTTGGGTTTTTTGGTTTTCCTCTTTCAAGTTATTTCCTCTTTCAAATTTAATATGTCTAGAGAAGAATATTTAAACAATTCATTTGTTGTAGATATGGAAGAATCGCTAAACAGCCTGGAGGAAGGGCTGCCGGATCGGCGTAGGGTTCGGGCGGAGGTAGACGTAGCCTCCACGGCGAGAGTCAGCCTGCCCGAATTCCAACCAGCAGATCCGGCAGTCTGGTTTTACCAGGCTGAAGCCCAATTCAGCTTAAACGGGATAACTTCTGATAAACAGAAGTTATCCCACATTATCGCAGCATTGCCCACAGATGCTGCGAAAATACTGTTACACAATTTCCCCGACCTCAGCTCAGCCAGCTATGCGGAAGCTATGTTCTCCGGAAATGTAAATGTTAAATTAAAAAAAAAAAAAAAAAAAAAGAAAGGAAGAAAGAATAATAATAATAAAACAAAAAAAGAAAAAAAAAAAAAAAAAACTTATGTTCATGAAATAAATGGATTGCAAGATTGGTACGTATCTATCTATATATATATATATATTTTATTTTACTCTTAAATTTTGTTAATGAAATTAAATTAAATAGAGATGTTGAATAAAGTTAATCATTAGAGTTGAACTGAAGGAGTTGAATTAAAATTGTAATGATGTAGCTTAAGTCATTCAAAGTTAAGGGGGAGGTGTAGTATATATAAGGAAATATGGATTATAATATATAAGGAATACGTATATGTATATGTACACATCAATTAAGATGGATTGCCGTTAGATCACATTGAATATTAAAACAAGCGGCAGTCTAGCTCAAGTGATCGTGAGATGAAGTCAAATAATAAATTGTGTTAAGATAATAAATCATTTTAAACTAATACCGCTTTTTAAAATAATACAGACAGTGCATCCCTATAATGACGTATACATCCAGTAATCCACTAAAGAGCGATTTTTCGAAATTCATCCCCTAAGGGTGTGAAATAGGGTTTTTACAAACCGCTAAAGCTATAGGGCTGAAATTTGGACAGTGCATCCCTATAATGGAGTGGACATCCACTATAAAGCGATTTTTCGAAATTCATCCCTTAAGGGGGTGAAATAGGGTTTATCCAAACCGCTGGAGCTATAGGGTTGAAATTTTAACAGTGCATCCCTATAATGACGTGGACATCCACTATAAAGCGATTTTTCGAAATTCATCCCTTAAGGGGGTGAAATGGGGTTTATCCAAACCGCTGCGCTGGAGCTATAGGGTTGAAATTTTAACAGTGGATCCCTATAATGACGTGGACATCCACTAAAGAGCGATTTTTCGAAATTCATCCCCTAAGGGGGTGAAATAGGGTTTTTACAAACCGCTAAAGCTATAGGGCTGAAATTTTGACAGTGCATCCCTATAATGACGTTTACATTCACTAAAGAGCGATTTTTCGAAATTCTTCCCCTAAGGGTGTAAAATAGGGTTTTTACAAACGGCTAAAGCTATAGGGCTGAAATTTGGACAGTGCATCCCTATAATGGAGTGGACATCCACTATAAAGCGATTTTTCGAAATTCATCCCTTAAGGGGGTGAAATGGGGTTTATCCAAACCGCTGCAGCTATAGGGTTGAAATTTTAACAGTGGATCCCTATAATGACGTGGACATCCACTAAAGAGCGATTTTTCGAAATTCATCCCCTAAGGGTGTGAAATAGGGTTTTTACAAACCGCTAAAGCTATAGGGCTGAAATTTTGACAGTGCATCCCTATAATGACGTATACATCCAGTAATCCACTAAAGAGCTATTTTTCGAAATTCATCCCTTAAGGGGGTGAAATAGGGTTTATCCAAACCGCTGGAGCTATAGGGTTGAAATTTTAACAGTGCATCCCTATAATGACGTGGACATCCACTATAAAGCGATTTTTCGAAATTCATCCCTTAAGGGGGTGAAATGGGGTTTATCCAAACCGCTGGAGCTATAGGGTTGAAATTTTAACAGTGGATCCCTATAATGACGTGGACATCCACTAAAGAGCGATTTTTCGAAATTCATCCCCTAAGGGGGTGAAATAGGGTTTTTACAAACCGCTAAAGCTATAGGGCTGAAATTTTGACAGTGCATCCCTATAATGACGTTTACATTCACTAAAGAGCGATTTTTCGAAATTCATCCCCTAAGGGTGTGAAATGGGGTTTTTACAAACGGCTAAAGCTATAGGGCTGAAATTTGGACAGTGCATCCCTATAATGGAGTGGACATCCACTATAAAGCGATTTTTCACAATTCATCCCTTAAGGGGGTGAAATGGGGTTTATCCAAACCGCTGCAGCTATAGGGTTGAAATTTTAACAGTGGATCCCTATAATGACGTGGACATCCACTAAAGAGCGATTTTTCGAAATTCATCCCCTAAGGGTGTGAAATAGGGTTTTTACAAACCGCTAAAGCTATAGGGCTGAAAATTTGACAGTGCATCCCTATAATGACGTTTACATCCACTAAAGAGCGATTTTTCGAAATTCATCCCCTAAGGGTGTGAAATGGGGTTTTTACGAACCGCTAAAGTTATAGGGCTGAAATTTTGACAGTGCATCCCTATAATGACGTATACATCCAGTAATCCACTAAAGAGCGATTTTTCGAAATTCATCCCCTAAGGGTGTGAAATAGGGTTTTTACAAACCGCTAAAGCTATAGGGCTGAAATTTGGACAGTGCATCCCTATAATGGAGTGGACATCCACTATAAAGCGATTTTTCGAAATTCATCCCTTAAGGGGGTGAAATAGGGTTTATCCAAACCGCTGGAGCTATAGGGTTGAAATTTTAACAGTGCATCCCTATAATGACGTGGACATCCACTAAAGAGCGATTTTTCGAAATTCATCCGCTAAGGGTGTGAAATGGGGTTTTTACAAACCGCTAAAGCTATAGGGCTGAAATTTCGACAGTGCATCCCTATAATCGCGTGGACATCCACTAAGAAGCGATTTTTCGAAATTCATCCCCTAAGGGGGTGAAATGGGGTTTACCCACACCGCTGGAGCTATAAGGCTGAAATTTTGACAGTGCATACCTATAATGGCGTGAACATCCACTAAGAAGCGATTTTTCAAAATTCATCCCCTAAGGGGTGAAACGGGGTTTATCCAAACCGCTAAACTTATAGGGCTGAAATTTTAACAGTGCATTCCTATAATGGCGTGGACATCCACTATAAGGCGATTTTTCGAAATTTATCCCCTAAGGAGGTGAAATGGGGTTTACCCAAACCGCTGGAGCTATAGGGCTGAAATTTTGACAGTGCATCCCTATAATAGCGTGAACATCCACTAAGAAGCGATTTTTAAAAATTCATCCCTTAAGCGGGTGAAATAGGGTTTATCCAAACCGTTGGAGCTATAGGGTTGAAATTTTAACAGTGCATCCGTATAATGACGTGGACATCCACTAAAGAGCGATTTTTCGAAATTCATCCGCTAAGGGTGTGAAATGGGGTTTTTACAAACCGCTAAAGCTATAGGGCTGAAATTTTGACAGTGCATCCCTATAATCGCGTGGACATCCACTAAGAAGCGATTTTTCGAAATTCATCCACTAAGGGGGTGAAATGGGGGTTAACCTTCATCCGCTCGCGTTGACGACAGTCACACCACCGCTCGCGTGGCGGCAATTTGCCGCCCATCACCTTTTGTTAATATTATCAACTTTTTCTCTAATTTAAGTCGGTAAATGATACTGGTTTGGAATGTTGGGCTCTACAAAAATCCCAAAAGCACTTTTTTATAAAAAAAAATTATTAAAGAAAGTTGTAATTATTACTAAAGAGTGAGGCTGAATTAAGAGATACGAGCTTTTTTTCATAAAGGGCGGCAATATGCCGCCCACGCGAGCGGATGAAAGTTAAGTCAAACCGCTGGAGCTAAACGGCTGAAATTTTGACAATGCATATCTATAATGAAGTGGACATTTACTAAGAAGCGATTTTTCGAAATTCATCCCCCAAAGGGGTGAAATGGGGTTACCAAACTACTGGAGCTACAGGGTTGAAATTTGGACAGTGCGTCCCTATAATGACGTGGACATCCACTAAGAGGCGATTACTCGAAATGCATCCCCTAAGGGGATGAAATGGGGTTAACCCAAACCTCTGAAGCTGAAGGGCTGAAATTTTGACAGTGCATCCCTATATTCACGTAGAAATGAATGACTCGAAATTCACTTTATTTAATATTCATTTGCGATTGCTTCATAATTTCTTACATCCACGTAAATAGGCCAACAAACTTAACGAACGTTCGTCAAACTCTAAAATGTCACTTTTCTTGATGACATATACATGCCAATCTCTGCTTCGAAACTTGCAGATTTGTTGAGCAGAGGTGATATTCGCAGCAATTTGTTTACCATATTTATTAAAAAAAATGCACTATAATAAACCCTTTTTAGCGATAATAACAGCTGACTTTGTTTTTTTTTTTTTTAAGGAAAACATTGCACATAATAAACAGTTTTTAAAGGCGTTGCAAGGCACGCAGGTTTTATGCTAGTCGAAGTATAAGACAAAGTTGTGTTCCCAGTCTATTAAAAACGTCAAATCCGACCAGTATTCAAAGGGGGAGTGAAAGATCGCATTGAAAACTACCGGCCTATCGCAATATCTCCTGTAGTAGAGAAGTGCCTGGAGGAAATTATAGTACGAAGAATAACAGATTTCATACAAAAGCACAGAATCCTACAACCAAACCAATATGGATTCCAGAAAAATAAAAGCACTGGGCTACTTTTGGGAGAACTCGCGAGTGTGGTAAACGCAGGCCTAAACAAAAACCACCACGTTCTTGTCATGTTTTTAGACTTTAGCAAGGCCTTCGACACCTTGAGTCACAAGAAGATCATCGGAAGTCTCAACCGGATTGGAATAAGAGGGATCCTAGCAAAGTGGATAGAAAATTACCTGTCAGAAAGGACGATAAAGGTAAAAATAAAAAACATACTAAGCGATGAAAAACAGAGTCTGCATGGTGTACTACAAGGTTCAAAGCTGGGACCGATACTCTTCATTCTGTTCACAAACGAACTTCTGCGATTATTAAAAAGAAGTACAGTTTTTGCATACGCAGATGACTTTTCAATTATTGTTAAGCACAAGTCCATTAACATAGGGCTTCAATAATGCAGGACGAATTCGATAGCGTTTCCAGATGGTGCCACGACCAAGGACTGGTGATAAATGTTGTTAAAACTAAACTGATGCACATACGTATGCCCCGCCAACCCGAAGTTCCCATCAGCATATATCATCAAAATGAAGGCTGCCCAACAACATCGAAAAGTGATCCAATTGAAGTAGTCAAGACTATGAAGTATCTAGGAATCATAATTGATGAACCCTTCCTATGGCAGGAACATGTTAATAAGATACGGAGGCAGCTTAAATGTGCCGTTTTCGCTATGGTGTACCTCAAAAGATACACTAGCTTTGAGGTGCAGAAGCAAGTGTACCTGTCACTAACAGAATCCCGTTTAAGATATGGAATATTAGCATGGGGAAATGCGTCGAAAACCCACATCGATAAGATATTACATCTTCAGCATCGATTATTCAAAATAATAAATACTAATCATTCTAATTTAAAGGTCCTAGATGTTAACGGTATCTCTAAGATGGCACTACTCTTACATTATTATGATGATCGGCGCTTCCAACAAAGAATACGCCATAACCAGAACACTAGAAGACGAGCTCGAGGACTGCTGGAGATGCCAGAAACTTACAATATCTATGGGAGAAGACATCCAAGCTACGCCTTGCCAGAACTGATGAATGAACTACCAGCAGAACTCAAAAAAAATTGTTAACTTCAAAAAACGTAAAAAATATATAAAACTCTATTTTCTCAACTTACACTATGTCACTTAATATCAAAACTAGTAATTGCAAAATAAGTTAAAGTTCCTAAATTCCTAAAGTCAATGTCAACTGAATTTAAAATGTAATATAATTTGTTTGCAAATAATTTGAAAAAGTTTTGTAACCGAAAAATCTCTCTAAAACTATTATAAAATACTTAATCACCTGCAGATAAGCATACGCTTCGCAGGTAACTTAACTATTGTAACGTTTCCTAAGGAAAAAATAAATAAATAAATAAATAAAACTTGTTGTCCTTGCCGATGCGTCAAACACCACTCGAAGCTTGGTGGTGCTGCTGTCCTTCGCATGGTGCGGAATGTAATAATTTGGCTCCTTGTCCTTTGGAGGGCTCGTTTCAACCATATGTCCTAAGTGTGTGTATTCGTTCAGACAATCTTCGTATTCCTTCTTAAGAACTAAATTGTTGCTAAGTCGTTTTTCTAGGTAGTGAAATCTTTTGAGGGCTAGTGTACGGGAGTCGCCTAAGTTGGGCGCCTTGTTTTGTTTGAATGGCAATTTTACTTGGTATTTTCCATTATCCAATCGCTTGTGTGTATTTGTGAAAAAATCGGCACATTCCTGTTCTTCTTGCGTTAACTGTGGCCTGGTAGGCAGTTCCTCTTCTTCCCAGAACCGCTTCAACTGGCAGCTAAGATCTTCATTGGTCACTTGTATGGTAAATGCATTGGACTGTGTAGGTTGATTCTTGCTTGTAGGCCCGAAGATTATCCATCCAAGGCCAGTGTTGACTGCTATAAGGCTATTCCTTGAGCCTTGTCGTAAACCATCTTGTAAGATTCTTGCGTATGGGACGACACCAAGTAAGACGTCTATGTTGCCCGGTTTCCAGAATCCCGGATCTGCCAGTTCGAGGTTCTGTAGATGTTCATAATCATGAAATGGAAGCATGGTCGTCGGCAAAGTATCTGTTATTTTGTTGACCACAAAACATATCTCTGTAAATTGAAACTTGCTGCAAACGCGTGATGTTAAAGTAAGCATTGTTTGTTTTGTAGACGTCCCTAGTGGACATGTATTCATTCCTGTTATGTTCAATGTGGTGGGGCTGCAAGTCAATCCTAACTTCCTGCATGCATTTTGCGTAATAAAAGATGACTCAGATCCATTATCTATTAAGCATCTTATGGTATGATGTTCCCCGTTGCTCCCCTTTGCACATACTAAAGCCGTTGATAGTAATGCGTGTACTCCCTTTCTCGCCAGAAATGTTTGTATATTGTTCGAGTCGGTATCACTGTTGAGTTGTTGATTGTTTTGTTGCTGTATTAATGTAGATCGCTTGTTGATTGACTTGAACGACAGGCTTCCTTAGTTGAAATGTTTGTAGTAAAGGGCTTCGATCGTTGTTGTGTTGTAGTTGACCTAGAAGACCCAGTTTGTTTATCTTCGTGTAAGGTGGTATGGTGTTTTTCCTTGCACCGTTGGCATCGAAATTTGCTTTTACATTCCTTTATTGCGTGACTCTTTGACAGGCAATTGTAGCAGTGACCGGCTGTAGTAACTAGTTTCCTTCTGGCACTTGGAGCCATACTGATGTATTTGGAGCATTGTTGTAACCAATGTGGTTCATGGCACGCTGGACATTGATCACCATGAACTGCGTGATAAACCCTTGTAGTAGTTCTCGTGCGGCTTGATTGTGATAATAAAGTTGGTTGTACCATATCGGATATCGATTCCAAAATATTGTGTCGTTTGCATAAGAAGTCGTAAAATTCTTGGTATGTAGGAAGATCTTGAGAGGCTCCTTGTTCCTCTTCCCACAATTTCAGTGTGATAAATGGCAGCTTCTGAATAAGGATGTGTATGAGCAATATATCCCACGAATTAGTATCGATGTTCAAGTTCCTTATTTGTAGAAAGCAATCGTCAATAGTCGATATGAATGTCTTTAAACTGGTAGCATTCTCGGCACTTATTTTCGGTTGGGTTAATAATGTTTTTAAATGATGATTTACCAATATCCTTTTGTTTTGGTAACGTTGCTTCACCTTAACCCATGATGACTCGTAATTATCGTTTGTAGTTGGTATATGTCTTAATAATTTTTCAGCATCCCCCACTAGGCATGACTTGAGGTGGTGTAGTTTTTGAACTGGTGTTAATTGTGAATAGTTATGTATTAAGGAGACGAACAGATCGTGGAATGAGTACCATCTATCATAGTTTCCGTCAAACTTTGGTAGATCGATTTTTGGTAGCATTGTATCTTGCCGAATGACTGCTGGAGATGGTGGCTGCACTTCTGGTGGAGTAAATCTTTGAAGTCCTTCCATTAATTCACTGAGGTATTCCGAATATTTGGATTCTAATAACACATAGGTATCTTCGGGTAATGTTTCAGATTCCAATTCCTCAAGAATGAAAGAGTCAGTTAAATTCTGGTCCGTATCCTTGTAGTCTGCCCACAAATTTCTGAGCTCATCCAATTTGACTTCATAAAAGGATTTAGTGCGCTTCGCCAATGCCGTTTTTTTAGTTTTCAATAAATTTTTCTATTCGAGCTCTTAATGTTTGCTCTCTTTTCATTGCTTTCTTTAGCGTACTCATGTTTTTTAAACGTTCTTATATATTAACCAACACAATAGATTGCTGCTTCCTGGATGGAACCACCAATGTTTGAGCGGTCCGTGGTGTAGCGGCCTATGCTTACAGCAATTTATATTATACTAGCATAAAACCCGCGTGCCTTGCAACGCCTTTAAAAACTGTTTATTATGTGCAATGTTTTCCTTAAAAAAAACAAAAAAGTCAGCTGTTATTATCCCTAAAAAGGGTTTATTATAGTGCATTTTTTTAATAAATATGGTAAACAAATTGCTGCGAATATCACCTCTGCTCAACACATCTGCAAGTTTTGAAGCAGAGATTGGCATGTATATGTCATCAAGAAAAGTGACATTTTTGGGTTTGACGAACGTTCGTTAAGTTTGTTCGCCTATTTACGTGGATGTAAGAAATTATAAAGCAATCACAAATGAATATTAAATAAAGTGAATTTCGAGTCATTCATTTCTACGTGAATATAGGGATGCACTGTCAAAATTTCAGCCTTTCAGCTTCAGAGGTTTGGGTTAACCCCATTTCATCCCCTTAGGGGATGCATTTCGAGTAATCGCCTCTTAGTGGATGTCCACGTCATTATAGGGATGCACTTCCCAAATTTCAACCCTGTAGCTCCAGTAGTTTGGTAACCCCATTTCACCCCTTTGGGGGATGAATTTCGAAAAATCGCTTCTTAGTAAATGTCCACTTCATTATAGATATACACTGTCAAAATTTCAGCCGTTTAGCTCCAGCGGTTTGACTTAACCTTCATCCGCTCGCGTGGGCGGCATATTGCCGCCCTTTATGAAAAAAAGCTCGTATCTCTTAATTCAGCCTCACTCTTTAGTAATAATTACAACTTTCTTTAATAATTTTTTTTATAAAAAAAGTGCTTTTGGGATTTTTGTAGAGCCCAACATTCCAAACCAGTATCATTTACCGACTTAAATTAGAGAAAAAGTTGATAATAAAAACAAAAGGTGACGGGCGGCAAATTGCCGCCACGCGAGCGGTGGTGTGACTGTCGTCAACGCGAGCGGATGAAGGTTAACCCCATTTAACCCCCTCAGGGGATGTATTTCGAAAAATCGTTTCTTAATGGATGTCCACGTCATTAAGGGGATGCACTGTTCAAAATTTCAGCCCTAGAGCTCCAGCGGTTTGGGTAAACCCCATTTCACCCTCTTAGGGGATAAATTTCGAAAAATTGCCTTATAGTGGATGTCCACTCCATTATAGGGATGCACTGTTAAAATTCTAGCCTTATAACTTTAGCGGTTTGGATAAACCCCGCTTCACCCCCTTAGGGGATGAATTTTGAAAAATCGCTTCTTAGTGGATGTTCACGCCATTATAGGGATGCACTGTCAAAATTTCAGCCCTATAGCTCCAGCGGTGTGGGTAAACCCCATTTCACCCCCTTAGGGGATGAACTTCGAAAAATCGCTTCTTAGTGGATGTCCACGCAATTATAGGGATGCACTGTCAAAATTTCAGCCCTTTAGCTTTAGCGGTTTGTAAAAACCCCATTTCACACCCTTAGCGGATGAATTTCGAAAAATCGCTCTTTAGTGGATATCCACGTCATTATAGGGATGCACTGTTAAAATTTCAACCCTATAGCTCCAGCGGTTTGGATAAACCCTATTTCACCCGCTTAAGGGATGAATTTCGAAAAATCGCTTTATAGTGGATGTCCACTCCATTATAGGGATGCACTGTCCAAATTTCAGCCCTGTAGCTTTAGCGGTTTGTAAAAACCATATTTCACACCCTTAGGGGATGAATTTCGAAAAATCGCTCTTTAGTGGATTACTGGATGTAAACGTCATTATAGGGATGCACTGTCAAAATTTCAGCCCTATAGCTTTAGCGGTTTGTAAAAACCCCATTTCACACCCTTAGGGGATGAATTTCGAAAAATCGCTCTTTAGTGGATGTCCACGTCATTATAGGGATGCACTGTTAAAATTTCAACCCTATAGCTCCAGCGGTTTGGATAAACCCTGTTTCACCCGCTTAAGGGATGAATTTCGAAAAATCGCTTTATAGTGGATGTCCACTCCATTATAGGGATGCACTGTCCAAATTTCAGCCCTCTAGCTTTAGCGGTTTGTAAAAACCCTATTTCACACCCTTAGGGGATGAATTTCGAACAATCGCTCTTTAGTGGATGTAAACGTCATTATAGGGATGCACTGTCAAAATTTCAGCCCTATAGCTTTAGCGGTTTGTAAAAACCCCATTTCACACCCTTAGGGGATGAATTTCGAAAAATCGCTCTTTAGTGGATGTCCACGTCATTATAGGGATCCACTGTTAAAATTTCAACCCTATAGCTCCAGTGGTTTGGATAAACCCCATTTCACCCCCTTAAGGGATGAATTTCGAAATATCGCTTTATAGTGGATGTCCACGCCATTATAGAGATGCACTGTCAAAATTTCAGCCCTATAGCTTTAGCGGTTCGTAATAACCCCATTTCACACCCTTAGGGGATGAATTTCGAAAAATCGCTCTTTAGTGGATGTAAACGTCATTATAGGGAGGCACTGTCCAAATTTCAGCCCTATAGCTTTAGCGGTTTGTAAAAACCCCATTTCACACCCTTAGGGGATGAATTTCGAAAAATCGCTCTTTAGTGGATGTAGACGTCATTATAGGGATGCACTGTCGAAATTTCAGCCCTATAGCTTTAGCGGTTTGTAAAAACCCCATTTCACACCCTTAGGGGATGAATTTCGAAAAATCGCTCTTTAGTGGATGTCCACGTCATTATAGGGATCCACTGTTAAAATTTCAACCCTATAGCTCCAGCGGTTTGGATAAACCCCATTTCCCCTTAAGGGATGAATTTCGAAAAAATGCTTTATAGTGGATGTCCACTCCATTATAGGGATGCACTGTCCAAATTTCAGCCCTATAGCTTTAGCCGTTTGTAAAAACCCCATTTCACACCCTTAGGGGATGAATTTCGAAAAATCGCTCTTTAGTGGATGTAAACGTCATTATAGGAATGCACTGTCAAAATTTCAGCCCTATAGCTTTAGCGGTTTGTAAAAACCCCATTTCACACCCTTAGGGGATGAATTTCGAAAAATCGCTCTTTAGTGGATGTCCACGTTATTATAGGGATCCACTGTTAAAATTTCAACCCTATAGCTCCAGCGGTTTGGATAAACCCCATTTCACCCCCTTAAGGGATGAATTTCGAAAAATCGCTTTATAGTGGATGTCCACGCCATTATAGAGATGCACTGTCAAAATTTCAGCCCTATAGCTTTAGCGGTTTGTAATAACCCCATTTCACACCCTTAGGGGATGAATTTCGAAAAATCGCTCTTTAGTGGATGTCCACGTCATTATAGGGATGCACTGTTAAAATTTCAACCCTATAGCTCCAGCGGTTTGGATAAACCCCATTTCACCCCCTTAAGGGATGAATTTCGAAAAATCGCTTTATAGTGGATGTCCACGTCATTATAGGGATGCACTGTTAAAATTTCAACCCTATAGCTCCAGCGGTTTGGATAAACCCCATTTCACCCCCTTAAGGGATGAATTTCGAAAAATCGCTTTATAGTGGATGTCCACTCCATTATAGGGATGCACTGTCCAAATTTCAGCCCTATAGCTTTAGCGGTTTGTAAAAACCCTATTTCACACCCTTAGGGGATGAATTTCGAAAAATCGCTCTTTAGTGGATTACTGGATGTATACGTCATTATAGGGATGCACTGTCAAAATTTCAGCCCTATAGCTCCAGCGGTTTGGATAAACCCCATTTCACCCCCTTAAGGGATGAATTTCGAAAAATCGCTTTATAGTGGATGTCCACGCCATTATAGGGATGCACTGTCAAAATTTCAGCCCTATAGCTCCAGCGGTTTGGGTAAACCCCATTTCACCCCCTTAAGGGATGAATTTCGAAAAATCGCTTTATAGTGGATGTCCACTCCATTATAGGGATGCACTGTCCAAATTTCAGCCCTATAGCTTTAGCGGTTTGTAAAAACCCCATTTCACATCCTTAGGGGATGAATTTCGAAAAATCGCTCTTTAGTGGATGTCCACGTCATTATAGGGATCCACTGTTAAAATTTCAACTCTATAGCTCCAGCGGTTTGGATAAACCCCATTTCACCCCCTTAAGGGATGAATTTCGAAAAAATCGCTTTATAGTGGATGTCCACTCCATTATAGGGATGCACTGTCAAAATTTCAGCCCTATAGCTCCAGCGGTTTGGGTAAACCCCATTTCACCCCCTTAAGGGATGAATTTCGAAAAATCGCTTCTTAGCGGATGTTCACGCCATTATAGGGATGCACTGTCAAAATTTCAGCCCTATAGCTCCAACGGTTTGGATAAACCCCATTTCACCCCCTTAGGTGATGAATTTCGAAAAATCGCTTTATAGTGGATGTCCCCTCCATTATAGGGATGCACTGTCCAAATTTCAGCCCTGTAGCTCCAGCGGTTTGGATAAACCCCATTTCACCCCCTTAGGGGATGAATTTCGAAAAATCGTGGATGTCCACGCAATTATAGGGATGCACTGTCAAAATTTCAGCCCTTTAGCTCCAGCGGTTTAGGTTGTGGGTTGTCTGTCAGTCAGTTACTTTTTATACAATAGAAAAAAAGTAAAGATAAAAAATCCCCTTACAACTTATTGAACCCCATTTCTCCCCCTTAAACCCTTTTTTTCTCCATAAAAAGTAGCCTATGTCCGTCTCCAAGGTCTAAACTATGGCTGTAGCAAATTTCATCAAAATCGGTTTAGTGGTTTAGGCGTGAAAGCGTAACAGACAGACAGAGTTAATTTCGAATTTATAATATTAGTAAGGACGGTTAAATTATGAACGCTATGAGTATGCCAATTAAAAGGAAATGAAAATGATATAACACTCTTCTTCACAAGATCACACGTATTTATTTTCCTTATACAAAAATGTATTTCTAAAGCCCTAATTCACAATTCAGTTTTTAATCGTTAAAAAATTCACTTCTTAAAAATAGATTACTAATTCACTTCTTCAAGTATTTACAAAATTCTCTTTTTAAAATTAGTTACACAATTCACTTCTTAAAACTAATTACACCACCTGAAATAAAATCATTAAAATTGAAGCGATGTTCGTATGAACATGTTTGCCCTTTTTGACGTGACAACGTCTATTAAAACGATGAACGCGCGCCGGCTGCATGCACGAAAACGATGACTCATTGTCCCGTTATGTCCCGTTATCTCCCGAAGTAATTTTAAAAATTTGATCGTAGTAATCTTAAAAATTTGATTAAAATTGTCAATATTTAATTAGATTAAATTTGTCAAATTGTCAACAATAAGCAAAGCAAGCCAAACACTCTGTCTCCTAACTGGGTGCCGGTGTATAAGAAAATAGTGAACATTACACTGACGAAAACTGTGAAATGCAAACGAAAACAGTTTCCTTGCGTTCCTGCTTGTGCTATTACCATTCACAAGTCGCAAGGTGGGACGTTTACTGTTATTGTTATAAATACTCCTCGGAGCCACCACAACAGTTGGTGTACGTGGCGCTGAGTCGGGTAACGAATATAGAGGGCTTGCACATCATCACGGAAAAAGATGCGCCTTTTATCTTCAAGGACGGGATGGGAACGACTCACAGACTACGCGAGATGTCCATAACGAATACATTCGACTCCGTGGACACGCCCTTCAAACAATCACTTCGAAAGCAGTGAAATTTTGTGATGACGGAAACAACGCTATGCAAACTGTAGTGACAAACCTTAATGTTCAGAGTTTGTCTGCGCACTTCGCCGATATTGAAACGGATCCCGTGATACCAAGATCGGATTATTTGGTATTGACTGAAAAGTGGATGCGTGACAATTTTGATCCAGTTCCAATCAATAATTATGAATGTATAACCAGGCAGAATAATCGATCGGATTTTGATACAAACGCAGCTGGTGGAGTGGCAATCTATCGAAAATTAACATCAACATCCACGGCCAAAGTTCTCCACGTTGAATTGTCGGACACAACTCGTCTCATCAGAAACACAGGCGAGGTCTGCTTGGCTGAAATTACATGCTTCACTGCTGATACAACGTTTAAAACTGTACTTGGCGCAGTGTATATTCATCCTGGAGCAAGTGTCTCAAACATTAATGTATTGCTGCACCAAGCACTCTTTCCGTACGTGCATAACAGGCAGTATGGGCATCCGATTATGCAAGTTGTTACCAATATACCAATTCTTCTTTGTGGCGACTTCAACACAAACGTGAAAAATGATGATACGTTCCTCAAATTCATGAAGGATATGTACAATCTCGAATGCACATCAGATGTTACTAAGTCAACAACGCTGAGAGGAACAACCCTCGATTTAACTTTTTCAAGGCACATTACACTTGAAACACTCCCATTCATTTCATACTTTTCCTATCATCGACCTATCCTTAACAGAATAACACAGATTGCAAGAAGTTAAATATCAGATATGTATAAAAGCTGTAAATGAATTTGTTACTACACATTGTTAGTTGTAAATAATTTGTTCATAAAAGTAATAAACATATTTGAATTCATTAGTGCAAATAAAAGCTAATTTATCAGTCAAAATGAATATTTCATTTCACTCCTTTTTGTATCCATACAAAATAATGATAATTTAATATAAATGATTCAATTTTATTCATAAAAGTATGCAATCATTTCATCAATGTTTTCTCATGTCGTTGTCACGTTAAACTATCGTCCGTAAACCCTCTTTACAGACAAAAAATTTTTTATTGATAGATTAGTGAAATAAATTCCTTTTTAAATAACAACTGAAACAAAATTACTGATTAAAGCATTGGCCTGATGTCTCCAATGGACATGTTAGGACCAATAAAAAATGATTCGCAATTATACCTGAGCTTTTAATTAACAACTGCCGACTTCAAAATTCGCTTGATGATACAAAATTAAAACTAAAAAACTGCCGATTTAAAACTAAACTTGCTGATAAAAATCAAAAATTTGCCGAATTAAAATAACTTTGTCTTTTCCTGCCAACGGTTTCTGTAGAAGTGAAAAATTTTTATTCGTCCTCCTTGACCTTTGGCTCTCTCAAAATTTCCAATTTCCTTGGAAATTTGGAAGCCGGTAATTTTTTAGAGTTGTCTCTGTCTTTTTTGTTCGGATCTTTCGCTCAGGTTTGTTGGCGAAATCGCTGACATACAGAATTTGATTGTCAGCAAATTTTAGCACAACTTGACAGTTTGACGTTTGAAATTGTTTTTATTATTCAGTTGGTTATTTTTTATTAATATTTATTATATTTATATATATATTGAAGATGAAGTTATTTCTTATTATAACTATTTCGGCGAGAATGTGCTTGTGGATTCCCAGGCACCAGGTATCTTTTTATATTTTGTTGTTTTAAATAATTCTGTTTACTTTTAGGGTTCAGCCTAAACATAACCATTTTATAGGATCCGCCCCAGGGGTCCGAGTCTGCTTCTCTGCACAATCTTTTGAAGTGCTCGGATTGACTTCTAGCGATGGCTCACCACCCCTTTCTGTGACGCTTACCCCGCCCGGGACCACCGTAAGGCATTACTTCGGGCGGGCGTCACCAACGTGACTCTTTAGGTGTCCCTCTGGTCTTTAGCTAGAATATACCTTAGGGGTAGCTACCTGCGTCTTCTTCCGTCGCTGGGCATACCGGAGACAACGGTGAATCATCGTGGCCGAAGCGGTGGAGGTATTTCGTATACCCCCCATGTCCGCTCAGGAACTGCATGAGGTCGTAACTTACTTCCCCACGCTCCCTCGAAACCCATATTTCCACGTTAGGGATAAGTCTGTGGTTCCAACGACCTTTAACAGACTCGTCCCACTTCCCTGCCATTCCCTTAAGGACTCACAGCGCGCAATCTGCCGCCGTACCCTTCTTGGCTGCCCTCTACCATATTCTGGGTCATAGAGACGCATGCCCTCCCTCGCCAGAATGTCTAGTCTACGGGAATCATCCCCGCTATCACGCACGCCGCATCGTCGGACGTGGTTCTGTACGCGCAGCAAGCGCGGAGTGCACTTAGCCTATATGCACCCCTCCATTTTCTACTGTTTACAGTCCTGTTTAACGCCGCTGCCCACACTGGCGCTGCGTATAACAGGACTGAGCCGACCACCCTCCCCAAGAGGAGGCGGCGACTCGGTCTAGCACCCCCAACATTGGGCAGCATTCTTGCGAGTGCTGCACAAACCGCAGAAGCTTTGTCTGCCGTGCCCTCCAAGTGCGCTTTGAAATTTAGCCTCCGATCGATCATCATTCCCAGGTACCTTAGAGCGGGCTGTGAGTGGATGATCTATTCCCCTACCTTGATCCATACGGATACTAGCTTTCACCGTTAGCTGCTTCAGTTTTGTGCTCAGCAAGCTTCAACCCAGCGCGTTATAAACACGCTTTTATTTCCCAGATCGCTTCGTTTCCATACAGTTCGATGTCATCTGGGTGTTTTTCTTCAACAACTACCCCGATATCATCTGCAAACCCGATCGCCACTGCTTCCTTTGGAAGACGAAGCCCCAACACATCGTTGTACATTGCGATCCATAGAAGGCGGCCCAGGACGGAACCCTGCGGAACACCGCATGTTATCCGGAACACTTTCGGACCATCTTCCGAATCACAATGAAGCGACCTACCCTGAAGGTAGTCGGCCACCACTCGCACTAGGTAATTTGGTGTGCCTATCTTTATCAACGCTACCTCGCTGAGTTGAAAGCTTTTTTACGTCAAGAGTTATCATTGCGCAGCAGTGATTTTTCTCTATGGCGGCTCTTGCCATACCCACCACCATGTTGGCTGCATCAGTCGTTGTCCTTGCCTTTCTAAAGCCGAATTGTTTGGCCGACAGGCCACCTACCCTTTCGACGCTAGGGAGAATCCTGTTGCAGATCACCTGCTCGAAAAGTTTGCCTATGCAACTAAGGAGGCATATGATCGGCGGAGAGCGCTTGCCCTTGACCACTGATATGACCATTTTATAGGCTCCGCCCCAGGGGTCCGAGTCTACTTCTCGGCACAACCTTTTGAAGTGCTCGGATTTACTTCTAGCGATGGCTTTGTTCAAAGTTTTCCTCGCTTCCTTATATCTCTTATGGAGTTCATCGAATTCCGGACGTTTCCGATTTCTCTGAGTTCTCCTTCTAGCTTTCAGGCAGGCCCTTCGGCATTCGTCGAAGTTTGGTGGGTGTTGCCGATTGCCGGCGCGCCGAGGCATGGATACATCACATGAATGTTTTACTGCGTCTTCGATTCGCTCTGCCCCTTCCCTGGCACCTCTTGCCAACCTCGCATCATGCAGGAATACTTCCTCGAACACCTCTGCGTCGAGTTTCTTAACGGCCCATCCTCTAGCCGTTCCGTACGTAGGATTCCTCTTTTCTATACCCTGGCATACCTCGAAGATGATGGCTTGGTGGTCGCTGTGCGTGTACCCACATTTAATGAAAGAGAGTAACATTTTTATTATTTTTGCTAGAAAATCTTTTGTTAAAGAAGCCCTACAAAAAAAGTCTCGCTCGGTCCCGCTTTTAATTTTTAACTTCCCAGTATAGGAAGTTATTGTAATCGGTCCGAAAATCGAAATCCAAAATTTCAACGTATTTTCATCTTTCAAGGTCCCAGGAGCATTTTAAGGAAAAAATTGGGAGGAAGTATGTGTGTGTGAGTGTGTGTGTATGTGCGTACGGATGTGGTCATTTTTTCCTGCACGATATCGCCCGAACCAAAACTGATATCGACTTCGTTAAGGTGTCGTTCGAAGCGTATTAACCAAAATATGATCTGAAAAGATTTTCATGAAACTCGGTCCAGCCGTTTTTTTGTTTAAGCGACGTAAGTGATTTTTGTACCTGCATGATATCGCCCGAACCACGAAAGATATTGACTAACTTGAGGTGCCGTTCGAAGCGTATTAGCGACAATATAATCTGAAAAGATTTTTATAATATTCGGTCCAGCGGTTTTTTGGTTTAAATGACTTAAGTGATTTTTGCACCTGCACGATATCGCGCGAACTATAAAAGATATCGACTTAGTTGACGTGCCGTTCGAAGAGTATTAACCAAGATATGATCTGAAAAGATTTTCATAAAATTCGGTCGAGCCGTTTTTTTGTTTAAGCGGCGTAAGTGATTTTTGTACCTGCACGGTATCGCCCGAACCACGAAAGATATGGACTTACTTGAGGTGCCGTTCGAAGCGTATTAGCAACAATATAATCTGAAAAGATTTTTATAATATTCGGTCCAGCGGTTTTTGGTTTAAATGACTTAAGTGATTTTTGTACCTGCACGATACCGCGCGAACTAAAAACTATATCGACTTCATTGAGGTGCCGAAAAACATTAATACATCAATTTTATATACATTTTCGTCATCCTAATCTTGTAAGTGCGCACATTTAGTTTGACATTTTAGCGAAAATATTGATAAACAATTGTGACAAATTCTCGGTATTATAGATATATTCTAGAACAATAGGCTCATTTATTATTAAAATATCCAATCATATATTGCACATCCATCATACTGGGAAGTTGATCGTGTGGACCGAAAGGGTCGAACCCACATCCCAACTAGTTTTTAATATGTTCCTTGAACATTTCTACACAATATACATACAACAAAAATTGAAACTTTTTGCGATCTTTTAGTCGGTGGACGTTTTTATTTAAAAATTGCATCATTTTGTGGTTTATTCCCTTCCCTTACTTGTATATAAATAACCTTTTTATGTATTCATATTACATATGTCATGTATGTATTATATAATATACTAGCATAAAACCCGCGTGCCTTGCAACGCCTTTAAAAACTGTTTATTATGTGCAATGTTTTCTTTAAAAAAAAAAAAACAAAAAAGTCAGCTGTTATTATCCCTAAAAAGGGTTTATTATAGTGCATTTTTTTAATAAATATGGTAAACAAATTGCTGCGAATATCACCTCTGCTCAACAAATCTGCAAGTTTTGAAGCAGAGATTGGCATGTATATGTCATCAAGAAAAGTGACATTTTAGGGTTTGACGAACGTTGGATAAGTTTGTTCGCCTATTTACGTGGATGTAAGAAATTATGAAGCAATCACAAATGAATATTAAATAAAGTGAATTACGAGTCATTCATTTCTACGTGAATATAGGGATGCACTGTCAAAATTTCAGCCCTTCAGCTTCAGAGGTTTGGGTTAACCCCATTTCATCCCCTTAGGGGATGTGTTCAGAATTAGCAATTTAATTTCTGACTCAATAAAAAGGTGCCGGAAGGGTGTGATTCAATAAAAAGATAACTTTTTCCAATAACCAAATTACTATTTATTCGCAATTAATTATTAGATTTTCTTAAATATAAATTCAATAAAAATTCAACCAATTGCCAAAATATTTCAATTCTATCTTAAATTCGTTATTAATTCGTGATTTAGTACTTGAAAATTCGTAAATTATTCTTTATTTGTTTGTAAATAAGAATTACCAAAATATTGCTTGCTCTGATAGCTTAATTGATAACGCGACCTATCTGTCAGATGACGATTGATGTTTCGCCTGATGTGTTCTGCAATTAGAACAGCCAGGAATAACCTTTGTGTTGCTGCACTCTGGTTTCGTTTCTTGGGAATCGCTTGGGATTTGCTTGCTGTTTGCTGCCTGGTTGCTGCTTGTTGCCCTGGTTGTGGCTTGCTGGACTGCTTTGCCTTGTTTCTTCGCAAATTCGTCCCTCTGTGGTTGGTTAGAGTAACTGCTGAAATCAATTTTGGTGATTAAGTTACTGCTGTATTAAAGACTTCAAAACTGTCTTTAATTCGGGCTTTACTGGGAAAAGACCTCAATTCTGTCTTTCCAGAATGCTAAGTTCGATACTTAGGCTTTGAAATTGCTTTATTGCTAAAACCTCAATACAGATTTTATCTTCTAGTTCAAGACCCTAGAAAGATTAAGAGCAATCTGATTTAACGCCGTCTGTGCGTCGGTATTTATTTCTCCTCGAACAATAGCTGCGGCTATCCTTTGGCAGGGGGCTTCGTTCTCGAATTACATAATTTCGGGTTTATGTACTAGATCTGTGTGCGAAGTCCGATCAGCTGTTCTTGTTTCACTCGTAGACGTCAAATGGAGTTGTTTGTTTTGGTAAGTATTTTCTTCTAATTTTAGTTTATTTACTAATTTTATTCTATATTTTCAGGTTTCTAGTGGGGGATGAGGAGAGGAGGAGCCGGCGATCATTCCATTGGGGTTGACAGGTGAGTGTTTTTTGTGGAACCTGTTTGTAATTTTCACTAATCTTTTTTTGTTTACAGAATGTCGATTTGCCGACGGCATTTGGATACATTCATGAAATGGATTTTCTGGTAGGTTTCTTGTTGCTAATTTGGATTATTTTCCAGGTAAGTGCTTGTATATTTAGTATTTGTATTTTAATAACTTTTTCTATTTTCAGGTACGAATTTGTTGTTGTTGTTTGCTGTGTAGTGATGTCTTTGAACTTGTGTATTTTTGTTGTATTTTTTCTGTAGATTCGTGTAGTTTGTTTCGTTGATTTAAATAAAATAGAAAAAATAGTTAAATTTGTGTTTTTATTTAATATTCCCTTTCGGGTTTTTAGTTTTCCTTTCAGGAGTTTGTTTTGGCTTTTTTCAGGTGCGCTTTTATCTTAGTGTCGCCGGAACATTCTCCCCGCCTTGAAGCGTTAAGCTTCAAAAAAGTATTTCGAGGAAGCTGATGAAGAAGGTTTTGTTTTCCGGCGGAAACGCCAATGTAATATTTTTTCTTTAGGGTTCGTTGCTGATTGGTGAATATTTTTGTAGTTATGACGTCTTGCTGCGTTTCGTGCGTTTAAAATCCAATACTTCTGCCTTAGCATATGTAACATTAGCTGTGTGCCTCCGTGTAATGTCGTGCGATGGATATTGTCGATGATGAGTTTAGCTAATGGGCTCTTCTCTGGCAAGGTGATGGGATGGCTTTCGGAGAACGTTGTATTGGCATTCTGGATGCGACCTCCTACTCTTAAAATACCTTCTTGATCGAGGAACGGTGTCAATCTTATGAGTTTACTTTTGCTGGACACTGGTTGTTTTGACTGTACTGCTCGTATTTCTTCTTCAAACTCCTGTGATTGGACGTTTTTTATCCAGCACTGTAGGGCTGCTTGGATTTCTCTTGAAGTTAGGTAGCTAGGCTGAGGAAGGCTGGATGATGATTTTGATGCTTTTAACCACCGTAGACAATATGCTGTGACTCTTAGTAGTTTCGTTAACCTTTAGCTGGCCCACCTCGTTTTTGTAACATAGCTGGCCTATGGGGTGTCCACGCACACCACGGAAAAAAACTATTTCCACGGAAAATATGCAATATTGACCTTTTAAAAAAATCAGTGGAGTTCTTTGACAACCCTTTTTTATGTTCCAATAGTTGAGAGACTTTTTTCTTACTACGAAAGAAAAAAAATTAAGTTGCGATAAAACATGAAAAATCGACATTTTGCTTCAAAAAATCAAAACTCCTATGTTTTTTGAATGTATGGACACCCGCAACGGCGTAAAAGCTCTGTACATAACACCATCTAACACAAGTGAAACTTACAACCTTCAAGACACACTAGATGCTCCCACAAATATTGTTATTAGATTGATATCATGAAAAAAGGGTTTCTTTTAGGCCTGGGGTGTCCCTGCACCCCCAGGTCCAGCTAAGGGTTAATGACGAATATTTGTTGATCAGATCGTGATTGGAGGGATCTACTTCGATATGAAGATTGGTGGTGGTTTTTCGTACTCCAACCGTGGTATCTTGAATTTCTTTCTGTTTGGGCCAGTGCTCCTTTGTCTGTTGGAGCCAATGCGGACCTGTCCACCAAAACATATGGAGTTTTAATTCACTCGGTGATAGTCCTCTTGTGGCGCAGTCGGCAGGGTTGTCCTCTGTTCTGACGTGATTCCAGCTGCTTTGGTCTAGCAGTTGATGTATTTGTGAGACTCTGTTCGCCACAAATGTTTCCCATGATGATGGGTGTTTTCTCAACCATGAGAGTACAATTGTAGAATCAGTCCAAGCATGTGTAGTTACCTGCTCGAACTTCATGTCGTCCTTTACTTGCGCCAGTAGTTTGGCCAATAAGTGCGCTCCGCATAACTCTAGCTTTGGCAGTGAGATGGTCTTGATGGGTGCCACTTTGCTTTTGGCAGCGGTTAAGTGGCAATGGCAGTTGCCGTCTTCGTCCTGTGTCCGGATGTATACGGCTGCTGCATATGCTTTGATGGATGCGTCGCAGAATCCATGGATTTCGATGTTCTGGATTTTGTTGTGTACTTGGATCCACCGCGGGATTTGAATAGTTTGGATGACTTGGAGGTCTGCTCGGAACTTTCGCCATTGTTGATCGATGTTGATCGGGACTGTTTCATCCCAGTCGAGCTTTGTTAGCCAAAGACTTTGTATTAAAATTTTGGCGTTAATAGTTACTGGTGTAAGCCAGCCGATGGGGTCGAACAGCTTCGCAATCTCGGACAATATTTTCCATTTTGTATATATTTCTGGTGCTGACTCCATGCTGACCTTGTACGACAGTGTATCGCTGGCAGGATTCCATAATAAGCCAAGAGCTTTGACTTCTTCTGCATTCACTGCGAGTGGAAATGAGACCTCTCGATCGGTTGCCGGAACTTCTTCCAAGATGGTGTTGTGATTCGCGGCCCTTTTTCGGAGCTCTAGCCCTCCAGCTCGGAGAAGCTGAATTAGTTGCCTTTGTTTTTGTCTTGCTTCTTCTATATTATCTGCGCCAGTCATCAAATCGTCAACGTAGAAATCGTTGAGTACAGCGTTGGAGCCGATTTGGAACATTTCTGCTTCATCTTTCGCCAATTGGTGCATGGTTCGGATGGCAAGGAAAGGAGCGCTCTTTGTTCCGAACGTCACGGTCAATAGTTTGTAGTCTCGTATAGGCTGATCTGGTGATTCCCTCCAAACAATCCGTTGGTACTCGGCATCGTCTGGATGAACTCGTATCTGCCGGTACATCTTCTCGATGTCGGCCATGTAAGCAATGCGGTATTTTCTCCATCGCATGAGTGTGGACATCAAAGAGTCTTGTATCACTGGACCATTCAATAATACGCTATTGAGTGAGTTTCCGTTGGCAGTCGGACGGGATGCGTCGAAAACTACTCTCAGTTTGGTGGTCGTGCTACTCGGTTTGACGACAGCATAGTGAGGCAGGTAACAACATCTATATGTTGTCGTGCCGTTGGGCAGTTGGTTTTGAAGTGCTGATTCGGGGGTGGTGGCAGGCACCATGTGACCTAACGTCAAATCTTCTTGTATGCATTTGACGTAGTCCGCTTTCAAATCGGTATCTTGTTGGAATCGTTTCTCCATTTGCATCAATGTTCGAATGGCGATGTGTCTTGATGCGCCAAGTTGTATTTTATCAGCTACAAATGGAAGCCGTACCTGGTAACGTCCGTTGCTGCATCTAGTGACGTTGTGTTTGAAGTGGTTTTCGCAACGGGTTTCTTCGGTTGTCCATTTTGATCTTGATAGAAGTTCTTCTAGTTCCCAGAATCTCTTTAGCTCGTCGTTAGGAGTCACCTCGGTGAAGAATGTTTTCACATGTGCACTTGCTCGTGCAACTGGAGTCGTCTTCCAGGAGATGATCCACCCAAACACCGTGTTTTGTCCCACTGGGGCTTCCTCGTTTCCTTTCCTTAGGCCGGCCAAGATGATCATGGGGAATACATCTGCTCCCAAAAGGATGTCGATGTGACCCGGCTTGTGGAACGTTGGATCCGCTAATTCGAGACCCTTTAAGTGCGCACAATCCTTGCTAGAACATTCACTATTTGGTAATGGATTAGTTATTTTGTTAATTACCATTGCCTGGACCTGGATGTTCTTCGCCTGTTGGTTTCGTGTCTTTAGTTGCAGCGAAGCCCATCTTGTGATTTTCCCCGCTGGCATGTTACCGATCACGCTTAATGCGGTTTGTATTGGCTCCTTTTTGAGTTGTAGATCTTGAACCACTGGATTCTGTGTAAGGTTGTATCCTTTGGCAGGGGGCTTCGTTCTCGAATTACATAATTTCGGGTTTATGTACTAGATCTGTGTGCGAAGTCCGATCAGCTGTTCTTGTTTCACTCGTAGACGTCAAATGGAGTTGTTTGTTTTGGTAAGTATTTTCTTCTAATTTTAGTTTATTTACTAATTTTATTCTATATTTTCAGGTTTCTAGTGGGGGATGAGGAGAGGAGGAGCCGGCGATCATTCCATTGGGGTTGACAGGTGAGTGTTTTTTGTGGAACCTGTTTGTAATTTTCACTAATCTTTTTTTGTTTACAGAATGTCGATTTGCCGACGGCATTTGGATACATTCATGAAATGGATTTTCTGGTAGGTTTCTTGTTGCTAATTTGGATTATTTTCCAGGTAAGTGCTTGTATATTTAGTATTTGTATTTTAATAACTTTTTCTATTTTCAGGTACGAATTTGTTGTTGTTGTTTGCTGTGTAGTGATGTCTTTGAACTTGTGTATTTTTGTTGTATTTTTTCTGTAGATTCGTGTAGTTTGTTTCGTTGATTTAAATAAAATAGAAAAAATAGTTAAATTTGTGTTTTTATTTAATATTCCCTTTCGGGTTTTTAGTTTTCCTTTCAGGAGTTTGTTTTGGCTTTTTTCAGGTGCGCTTTTATCTTAGTGTCGCCGGAACATTCTCCCCGCCTTGAAGCGTTAAGCTTCAAAAAAGTATTTCGAGGAAGCTGATGAAGAAGGTTTTGTTTTCCGGCGGAAACGCCAATGTAATATTTTTTCTTTAGGGTTCGTTGCTGATTGGTGAATATTTTTGTAGTTATGACGTCTTGCTGCGTTTCGTGCGTTTAAAATCCAATACTTCTGCCTTAGCATATGTAACATTAGCTGTGTGCCTCCGTGTAATGTCGTGCGATGGATATTGTCGATGATGAGTTTAGCTAATGGGCTCTTCTCTGGCAAGGTGATGGGATGGCTTTCGGAGAACGTTGTATTGGCATTCTGGATGCGACCTCCTACTCTTAAAATACCTTCTTGATCGAGGAACGGTGTCAATCTTATGAGTTTACTTTTGCTGGACACTGGTTGTTTTGACTGTATTGCTCGTATTTCTTCTTCAAACTCCTGTGATTGGACGTTTTTTATCCAGCACTGTAGGGCTGCTTGGATTTCTCTTGAAGTTAGGTAGCTAGGCTGAGGAAGGCTGGATGATGATTTTGATGCTTTTAACCACCGTAGACAATATGCTGTGACTCTTAGTAGTTTCGTTAACCTTTAGCTGGCCCACCTCGTTTTTGTAACATAGCTGGCCTATGGGGTGTCCACGCACACCACGGAAAAAAACTATTTCCACGGAAAATATGCAATATTGACCTTTTAAAAAAATCAGTGGAGTTCTTTGACAACCCTTTTTTATGTTCCAATAGTTGAGAGACTTTTTTCTTACTACGAAAGAAAAAAAATTAAGTTGCGATAAAACATGAAAAATCGACATTTTGCTTCAAAAAATCAAAACTCCTATGTTTTTTGAATGTATGGACACCCGCAACGGCGTAAAAGCTCTGTACATAACACCATCTAACACAAGTGAAACTTACAACCTTCAAGACACACTAGATGCTCCCACAAATATTGTTATTAGATTGATATCATGAAAAAAGGGTTTCTTTTAGGCCTGGGGTGTCCCTGCACCCCCAGGTCCAGCTAAGGGTTAATGACGAATATTTGTTGATCAGATCGTGATTGGAGGGATCTACTTCGATATGAAGATTGGTGGTGGTTTTTCGTACTCCAACCGTGGTATCTTGAATTTCTTTCTGTTTGGGCCAGTGCTCCTTTGTCTGTTGGAGCCAATGCGGACCTGTCCACCAAAACATATGGAGTTTTAATTCACTCGGTGATAGTCCTCTTGTGGCGCAGTCGGCAGGGTTGTCCTCTGTTCTGACGTGATTCCAGCTGCTTTGGTCTAGCAGTTGATGTATTTGTGAGACTCTGTTCGCCACAAATGTTTCCCATGATGATGGGTGTTTTCTCAACCATGAGAGTACAATTGTAGAATCAGTCCAAGCATGTGTAGTTACCTGCTCGAACTTCATGTCGTCCTTTACTTGCGCCAGTAGTTTGGCCAATAAGTGCGCTCCGCATAACTCTAGCTTTGGCAGTGAGATGGTCTTGATGGGTGCCACTTTGCTTTTGGCAGCGGTTAAGTGGCAATGGCAGTTGCCGTCTTCGTCCTGTGTCCGGATGTATACGGCTGCTGCATATGCTTTGATGGATGCGTCGCAGAATCCATGGATTTCGATGTTCTGGATTTTGTTGTGTACTTGGATCCACCGCGGGATTTGAATAGTTTGGATGACTTGGAGGTCTGCTCGGAACTTTCGCCATTGTTGATCGATGTTGATCGGGACTGTTTCATCCCAGTCGAGCTTTGTTAGCCAAAGACTTTGTATTAAAATTTTGGCGTTAATAGTTACTGGTGTAAGCCAGCCGATGGGGTCGAACAGCTTCGCAATCTCGGACAATATTTTCCATTTTGTATATATTTCTGGTGCTGACTCCATGCTGACCTTGTACGACAGTGTATCGCTGGCAGGATTCCATAATAAGCCAAGAGCTTTGACTTCTTCTGCATTCACTGCGAGTGGAAATGAGACCTCTCGATCGGTTGCCGGAACTTCTTCCAAGATGGTGTTGTGATTCGCGGCCCTTTTTCGGAGCTCTAGCCCTCCAGCTCGGAGAAGCTGAATTAGTTGCCTTTGTTTTTGTCTTGCTTCTTCTATATTATCTGCGCCAGTCATCAAATCGTCAACGTAGAAATCGTTGAGTACAGCGTTGGAGCCGATTTGGAACATTTCTGCTTCATCTTTCGCCAATTGGTGCATGGTTCGGATGGCAAGGAAAGGAGCGCTCTTTGTTCCGAACGTCACGGTCAATAGTTTGTAGTCTCGTATAGGCTGATCTGGTGATTCCCTCCAAACAATCCGTTGGTACTCGGCATCGTCTGGATGAACTCGTATCTGCCGGTACATCTTCTCGATGTCGGCCATGTAAGCAATGCGGTATTTTCTCCATCGCATGAGTGTGGACATCAAAGAGTCTTGTATCACTGGACCATTCAATAATACGCTATTGAGTGAGTTTCCGTTGGCAGTCGGACGGGATGCGTCGAAAACTACTCTCAGTTTGGTGGTCGTGCTACTCGGTTTGACGACAGCATAGTGAGGCAGGTAACAACATCTATATGTTGTCGTGCCGTTGGGCAGTTGGTTTTGAAGTGCTGATTCGGGGGTGGTGGCAGGCACCATGTGACCTAACGTCAAATCTTCTTGTATGCATTTGACGTAGTCCGCTTTCAAATCGGTATCTTGTTGGAATCGTTTCTCCATTTGCATCAATGTTCGAATGGCGATGTGTCTTGATGCGCCAAGTTGTATTTTATCAGCTACAAATGGAAGCCGTACCTGGTAACGTCCGTTGCTGCATCTAGTGACGTTGTGTTTGAAGTGGTTTTCGCAACGGGTTTCTTCGGTTGTCCATTTTGATCTTGATAGAAGTTCTTCTAGTTCCCAGAATCTCTTTAGCTCGTCGTTAGGAGTCACCTCGGTGAAGAATGTTTTCACATGTGCACTTGCTCGTGCAACTGGAGTCGTCTTCCAGGAGATGATCCACCCAAACACCGTGTTTTGTCCCACTGGGGCTTCCTCGTTTCCTTTCCTTAGGCCGGCCAAGATGATCATGGGGAATACATCTGCTCCCAAAAGGATGTCGATGTGACCCGGCTTGTGGAACGTTGGATCCGCTAATTCGAGACCCTTTAAGTGCGCACAATCCTTGCTAGAACATTCACTATTTGGTAATGGATTAGTTATTTTGTTAATTACCATTGCCTGGACCTGGATGTTCTTCGCCTGTTGGTTTCGTGTCTTTAGTTGCAGCGAAGCCCATCTTGTGATTTTCCCCGCTGGCATGTTACCGATCACGCTTAATGCGGTTTGTATTGGCTCCTTTTTGAGTTGTAGATCTTGAACCACTGCCTCACGTACGAATGAGGATTGAGATCCGGGATCAATGAGTGCTCTGCATACCTGCTCTCGTCCACTTGGAGATACTACGGTGACCAGGGCTGTAGCTAATAGTACTTGTCGGCAGTCGTAGGGTGCTGCCTGAGCGAAGTATGTGTGTGTTTGATTGGCTGGTGCCTCATTGTTTGGACTTGTGGGCGGTGAAACGCTGCTATTGGTTTGACTCGCTGACTGGATTCTGTGTAAGGTTGTATGGTGAGTCTTTCCGCATTGGAAACACCTACCTTTACTGGGACACTGTGATGAGCGATGGCCTGCTCTCAGGCAATTGATGCATAAATCATTTGATTTGACTGCTTTAAATCTCTCATCGATGCTGAACTGCACATATTTGGGGCATTTCCCTATGGCATGTGCGCCTTTGCATAGGATGCATACGCTTTGATTTGCTACGTGGAAGGCTTGGCTTCTTCTTCTTGGGTGCTCTCTGGACTTGCTTTCGTGAGGTTCATTCTTGTGGATTGTTGGTTTGCTGACAGCTTCCAAGGTTCTGAACCTGGTTTCCAAGAATTCGCGTAGTTCCACCCATGTTGGAATCGATTGCCTTGATTTGGTGCTCTGCGACTGTTCCCAATGTTCGTGAGTTTCGCTTGGTAGTTTTTGGACCAGCAAGTGGATGAGAATGGGATCCCAATTTTGTGTTGGAACCTCCAGATTTTCAATGGCAGTGAGGCATTCATGTGTCCTCGTTTTTAGCTCCTTGATGCCTTGAGCTGTTTCTCGGGTTAGTTTTGGTTGATTGAGCAGAGTGTCGAGCTGGGTTTTCAACAATGCTCTCTTGTTGTCGTAGTTATCGACGAGAAGTTGCCATGCTGGTTCATAATTGGCGTCACTAATGAGCGTGTTGCTGAGTAGTCGTGCAGCTTCTCCAGAAAGATGAGCCTTTAAATATTGCAGTTTTTGTGCTCCTGTTAACGATATTTTGTTATGCACAAGGCTGGAAAATAAATCCAGGAATGATGGCCACGACTCGTAATCCCCTGCAAATCTGGGTATCGAGATCCTTGGTAGTTTCACATTGTTGTTGTGTTGCGAAATGCAGCTGCTGTTTAAATCGGCTGATGGCTGCTCCGCTCGTGCGACTGGTTCTGTGACTGACAGCGTTTTGTGATAGTCTTCATCGATTTTGCAGTACATCTCGACATAGGCGTTTTCTGTGTCGGCATACCAATCCTCTTTGAAGTATAGCTGCTCTTTCTCGTCCTTCTTCGTCTTGATTGATGTAATCTGTCGATGATTGTTCTTGAATTCCGTCCAGTCATCGTCGAGCATCTTGAGCCTTTTTTGAAAATACTGCGCTGTCTTCCTAGATGGGCCATCCTTGAGATAGTTTCTAAAAGACCTTTCGAGTCTCTCTCGTACTTTGCTCTGTTGAATTATTAAAGCATGCATGCTTGTATTGCGGCTTGAGTTATCTTATTGAATCACTATCCGGCTCGAAGGACCAATGTTCAGAATTAGCAATTTAATTTCTGACTCAATAAAAAGGTGCCGGAAGGGTGTGATTCAATAAAAAGATAACTTTTTCCAATAACCAAATTACTATTTATTCGCAATTTTCTTAAATATAAATTCAATAAAAATTCAACAAATTGCCAAAATATTTCAATTCAATCTTAAATTCGTTATTAATTCGTGATTTAGTACTTGAAAATTCGTAAATTATTCTTTATTTGTTTGTAAATAAGAATTACCAAAATATTGCTTGCTCTGATAGCTTAATTGATAACGCCACCTATCTGTCAGATGACGATTGATGTTTCGCCTGATGTGTTCTGCAATTAGAACAGCCAGGAATAACCTTTGTGTTGCTGCACTCTGGTTTCGTTTCTTGGGAATCGCTTGGGATTTGCTTGCTGTTTGCTGCCTGGTTGCTGCTTGTTGCCCTGGTTGTGGCTTGCTGGACTGCTTTGCCTTGTTTCTTCGCAAATTCGTCCCTCTGTGGTTGATTAGAGTAACTGCTGAAATCAATTTTGGTGATTAAGTTACTGCTGTATTAAAGACTTCAAAACTGTCTTTAATTCGGGCTTTACTGGGAAAAGACCTCAATTCTGTCTTTCCAGAATGCTAAGTTCGATACTTAGGCTTTGAAATTGCTTTATTGCTAAAACCTCAATACAGATTTTATCTTCTAGTTCAAGACTCTAGAAAGATTAAAAGCAATCTGATTTAACGCCGTCTGTGCGTCGGTATTTATTTCTCCTCGAACAATAGCTGCGGCTATCCTTTGGCAGGGGGCTTCGTTCTCGAAGTACATAATTTCGGGTTTATGTACTAGATCTGTGTGCGAAGTCCGATCAGCTGTTCTTGTTTCACTCGTAGACGTCAAATGGAGTTGTTTGTTTTGGTAAGTATTTTCTTCTAATTTTAGTTTATTTACTAATTTTATTCTATATTTTCAGGTTTCTAGTGGGAGATGAGGAGAGGAGGAGCCGGCGATCATTCCATTGGGGTTGACAGGTGAGTGTTTTTTGTGGAACCTGTTTGTAATTTTCACTGATCTTTTTTTGTTTACAGAATGTCGATTTGCCGACGGCATTTGGATACATTCATGAAATGGATTTTCTGGTAGGTTTCTTGTTGCTAATTTGGATTATTTTCCAGGTAAGTGCTTGTATATTTAGTATTTGTATTTTAATAACTTTTTCTATTTTCAGGTACGAATTTGTTGTTGTTGTTTGTTGTGTAGTGATGTCTTTGAACTTGTGTGTTTTTGCTGTATTTTTTCTGTAGATTCGTGTAGTTTGTTTCGTTGATTTAAATAAAATAGCAAAATAGTTAAATTTGTGTTTTTATTTAATATTCCCTTTCGGTTTTTTAGTTTTCCTTTCAGGAGTTTGTTTTGGCTTTTTTCAGGTGCGCTTTTATTTTAGTGTCGCCGGAACAGGATGCATTTCGAGTAATCGCCTCTTAGTGGATGTCCACGTCATTATAGGGATGCACTGTCCAAATTTCAACCCTGTAGCTCCAGTAGTTTGGTAACCCCATTTCACCCCTTTGGGGGATGAATTTGGAAAAATCGCTTCTTAGTAAATGTCCACTTCATTATAGATATGCACTGTCCAAATTTCAGCCGTTTAGCTCCAGTGGTTTGACTTAACCTTCATCCGCTCGCGTGGGCGGCCTATTGCCGCCCTTTATGAAAAAAAGCTCGTATCTCTTAATTCAGCCTCACTCTTTAGTAATAATTACAACTTTCTTTAATAATTTTTTTTATAAAAAAAGTGCTTTTGGGATTTTTGTAGAGCCCAACATTCCAAACCAGTATCATTTACCGACTTAAATTAGAGAAAAAGTTGATAATATTAACAAAAGGTGATGGGCGGCAAATTGCCGGCACGCGAGCGGTGGTGTGACTGTCGTCAACGCGAGCGGATGAAGGTTAACCCCATTTAACCCCCTCAGGGGATGAATTTCGAAAAATCGTTTCTTAATGGATGTCCACGTCATTAAGGGGATGCACTGTTCAAAATTTCAGCCCTGGAGCTCCAGCGGTTTGGGTAAACCCCATTTCACCCTCTTAGGGGATAAATTTCGAAAAATTGCCTTATACACTGAGGAAAAAATATCCTATAACTCATCTTATTAGGTTAACAGGACAAAATGTAGTATATTTAAAAAGATTCTTATTAAATTATCCCGCCTTTTCTTGTTATTCCAATAAGATCGGTCCTTTTACTTTTTTAAACACGCGCACATGAAATTATCGGGTCGTATCCCTTTAGATTTATAAGATCCTTGTTAAATTAACCAGACCGTCTAGTAACAGGTGTGACTCACTTCAGAAGTTTACATTATTCTTATAGGAATCTTATTAAATTAAAATTAGAGTCTGGTACGCATCCGTCAAAAATATAAGAATTTCACAATTTTGTTAATTGTTTGTTTGGATGCTACCAGAACTAGTCGAGTTGCATCGAAAAATTTAAACAAATAACATGGTTTATTGTATAAAGGACAGTGTTCTTAGTGAATTTATGTTAAATAGTGAAAGTAGAGAAGAGCTTGAAATTAATGAAGAAGATGGGCAAATGGACAAATTAATATGCGACAAATTTGGATTTGATGCAGAGCTGTACAAGTTGTTCAAGTGTAAGTATTATACTCTACTTATGTTAAATGCTAGTATTTTAATTAGCAATCTATGATTACGATTGCTTCTTACTACTGGCATTGTGGTAGCTACATCAGAAATTATTTTTCCATTAACTTATTTTTACAGCGTATAAATTAGATCTCCAAAGTCTACCATTACTAAGAGAATCGGATTTGAATGACATCTTCCCAAAAACAGAAATGGGAATAAAAATTAAATTTAGAGAAAAACTTTCCCAATGGAAAATAACTACGGTATGTAAAATTATATCAACGGTAAGCTTTTAATGACTTTACATTTTTAGGCCGAGACTTTATCACCTTCATATTGTGAAATTTGGGTGGAGTCACTGAAGAGTCCAGAATCTGGGCTGTCATCAGAAAGTTGTGGAAGCTTTACTGATCACACCAGAACACCACTGGACAATATATTAAACAAAACGAATGTCTCTCTTATATTTCTTATTATTATTTAAAATAAATTTTTTTTAAACTGAAATTTTTGGTTTCTTTTATATTCCATTCCAGAAAAATCCAGGATAAAATCCCGTAAAAATAATCCGATAAAATTCTATTTAATTTAAAAGGATGGATATTATAATTTTTAAAAGATTTCCGTCTTAATAAAACAAGACGTTATACTATAAAAAATACCAGGTATGCTAGTTAATTTAACAAGATGTCCCGTTACGCCCTACGAAAAAATTTCACAAGATCAATATTGTTAAAATAGCAAGACAAATCCAATTGACCAAAAAATAAAGGACATCTTATTAATTTAAGAAGATCATTTATATGAACATCTTAAGAATTTTATGGGATCTTTTCTCTCGGTGTAGTGGATGTCCACTCCATTATAGGGATGCACTGTTAAAATTCCAGCCTTATAACTTTAGCGGTTTGGATAAGCCCCGCTTCACCCCCTTAGGGGATAAATTTTGAAAAACGCTTCTTAGTGGATGTCCACGCCATTATAGGGATGCACTGTCAAAATTTCAGCCCTATAGCTCCAGCGGTTTGGGTAAACCCCATTTCACCCTCTTAGGGGATAAATTTCGAAAAATTGCCTTATAGTGGATGTCCACTCCATTATAGGGATGCACTGTTAAAATTCCAGCCTTATAGCTTTAGCGGTTTGGATAAACCCCGCTTCACCCCCTTAGGGGATGAATTTTGAAATATCGCTTCTTAGTGGATGTTCACGCCATTATAGGGATGCACTGTCAAAATTTCAGCCCTATAGCTCCAACGGTTTGGGTAAACCCCATTTCACCCCCTTAGGGGATAAATTTCGAAAAATCGCCTTATAGTGGATGTCCACGCCATTATAGGAATGCACTGTTAAAATTTCAGCCCTATAAGTTTAGCGGTTTGGATAACCCCCGTTTAACCCCCTTAGGGGATGAATTTTGAAAAATCGCTTCTTAGTGGATGTTCACGCCATTATAGGTATGCACTGTCAAAATTTCAGCCCTATAGCTCCAGCGGTGTGGGTAAACCCCATTTCACCCCCTTAGGGGATGAACTTCGAAAAATCGCTTCTTAGTGGATGTCCACGCCATTATAGGGATGCACTGTCAAAATTTCAGCCCTTTAGCTTTAACGGTTCGTAAAAACCCCATTTCACACCCTTAGGGGCTGAATTTCGAAAAATCGCTCTTTAGTGGATGTCCACGTCATTATAGGGATGCACTGTTAAAATTTCAACCCTATAGCTCCAGCGGTTTGGATAAACCCTATTTCACCCGCTTAAGGGATGAATTTCGAAAAATCGCTTTATAGTGGATGTCCACTCCATTATAGGGATGCACTGTCCAAATTTCAGCCCTGTAGCTTTAGCGGTTTGTAAAAACCCTATTTCACACCCTTAGGGGATGAATTTCGAAAAATCGCTCTTTAGTGGATTACTGGATGTAAACGTCATTATAGGGATGTACTGTCAAAATTTCAGCCCTATAGCTTTAGCGGTTTGTAAAAACCCCATTTCACACCCTTAGGGTCTGAATTTCGAAAAATCGCTTCTTAGCGGATGTCCACGCCATTATAGGGATGCACTAACAAAATTTCAGCCCTATAGCTCCAACGGTTTGGATAAACCCCATTTCACCCCCTTAGGGGATGAATTTCGAAAAATCGCTTTATAGTGGATGTCCACTCCATTATAGGGATGCATTGTCCAAATTTCAGCCCTATAGCTCCAGCGGTTTGGATAAACCCCATTTCACCCCCTTAAGGGATGAATTTCGAAAAATCGCTTCTTAGCGGATGTCCACGCCATTATAGGGATGCACTGTCAAAATTTCAGCCATTTAGCTCCAGCGGTTTAGGTTGTGGGTTGTCTGTCAGTCAGTTACTTTTTATACAATAGAAAAAAAAGTAAAGATAAAAAATCCCCTTACAACTTATTGAACCCCATTTCTCCCCCTTAAACCCTTTTTTTCTCCATAAAAAGTAGCCTATGTCCGTCGCCAAGGTCTAAACTATGTCTGTAGCAAATTTCATCAAAATCGGTTTAGTGGTTTAGGCGTGAAAGCGTAACAGACAGACAGACAGACAGACAGACAGAGTTACTTTCGCATTTATAATATTAGTAAGGATTTATATAAATATTGTTTTTATAAACTGCTGCATAAATTTTTGCAGAATGTTCTTTATATTTGTTGAGTTGGGAAACAGTATAGGTAAATTAAGTCGAAAAAAGCGGAAATGATTGGGTATAGGCTATGAATGTGGGCTTCCTTTTTGGGGCTCTTATAAGGGGTTATAAAGTCTACCGATTTTCCACCCTTCATCTACGAGTTTTAAGGTCAAAATATCAGTGTTTTTGGAAATACATACATCTTAAATGGTAAGTGTGTTTAAAAAATTTGTATATTATATATAGAGTAAGTTCGGGTATTGTGGTATACTGTTTCCTTTTTTGACGATTACTGTTAAGGTATGAATCCAAATCTAATCAAATTAAAAGGAGTTTATCGCTGGAGTAATGGCTACAATATTTGTAGGGACATCGTCCTACTACTTCCGGTCTTACTTAGCTAAGGAGATATGTTTCGAAAAACATAGTAATAAAAAATAATAAAATTTTAACTAGTTGTCAGTTGAAGCTGAAAATAAAAGTTACAGGAGAAAATAAATGCATCGCGGTTTTGAAACCAAAAATAAAATATTAAAATAGTCCAGGATCCATATAATAGCTTAATTTGATAAGTAACCGTATAAATAAAAACTTGTTAAAAGTGTTAACGAATAAAGTAAATGTGTAAAATAAAACTTGTTAAAAGTGTTAACGAATAAAGATTAAAAAGTTAATAATTTGTGGATAACTTTTAAATAAAATAAAACTCTTGTTGGGGACGAAGCCCAACAAATTGGTGACCCCGAACACGAAGTGGTACAAAATATAAATATAATAAGAAGAAAGAAAAGAGCGGAGGAAAGGGCGAAAGAAGAAAGAAAACAGCGGAGGAAAGTTCGACGATAGAAAGAAAAGATAAGTTCTGAATTAATTAAGAATTAAATACTTTTTTAAATTTAGAGAACAATTAATTAAGAATTAAATATTTTCTTTACAAAAAAAAAAAAAAAAAATATTTTTTTTTATTGAGAATAAAAATTAGATATATTCCTATATATGTATACATATATACTTATAACTTATTTTAAAAATTTAAATTTATTTTAAATAAATAAGCAACAGTTTGTGAAGTTATTAATTGATCCTTTTCTCCATTTGTCTTTGAGTGATTTTGAAATTAGGTTGAGCGTGTATATTAATTAAATTTTTTTCTGCTGGGACATAGATTTATTTTCTTCTTCTAATATCTAAACATGCAACGGGAAAATAATTTGGATGACTCGTTCATTATTGACCTGGAAGAGTCATTGCACAGCTTGGAGCAGGGGCGGCCGGCTCGACAGCTACGGCTTCACACAAAAACCGAAAAATCTCCCCGCCAAACAAGACACTTGAGCCTAGTTTCCCAGTTCACAACAGACATCAGACATGTCTCTGGGAAAAAAACATTGTCGCAGATTATTTATCTCGCTCATTAGCGGCCGACAACGTTGACACAATCACCTTCGATTTGCCACATCTGGCGAAAGCACAACAAGGTGACAAAGAGTTACAACGACTCCAAGAACATCCCAGTAGTAGCTCAAAGGTAAAACTAATACTCACACAAAATCCTTTCACAACTCATGAAGTTTGGTGTGAGATTAGCACGGGTACATTACGCCCATATATACCTTCATCATTAAGGAAATTAGCATTCAATGCTGAACATAGCTTGTCGCATCCAGGCATACGAGCCACAAGACAAGCTATCACTAAGAAATATTTTTGGCCAGCGATCAACAAAGACTGCAACAACTGGTCTAGATCCTGTATAGGCTGCCAAAAATCTAAAGTTTCGAGACACCCCAAATTTCCACATGAAGCTTTTAATTTACCGAACAATAGATTCGAACATATACATATGGACATTGTTGAACCATTGCCCCCTTCTCGAAGATATTCATATATCCTAACAATCGTAGACCGATTTACGAGATGGCCGGAGGTATATCCAATGCGAGACATCTCTGCTACTACGGTGGCCAAACATTTTGTCACCGAGTATGTCCCTAGATTTGGCGCCCCACTTGAACTTACAACAGATCAAGGGTCGCAATTTGAATCAAAATTATTCAATAAAGTCACAAGACTTCTAGGTGCACATAGAATACGTACTACCGTCTACCATCCGCAAGCAAATGGGATGGTTGAACGGTTCCATAGACAACTAAAAGCGGCCTTAATGGCAAGGGACAACACTACTCATTGGAGTGAAGATTTGCCCTTTGTCTTATTAGGTATTCGCTCGGCAATTAAAACCGATTTGCAATGCTCATCAGCAGAGCTTGTCTATGGACAGAATCTGAGACTACCCAATTCAATTTCCATCCCAACGGATGAGAACCCGATAGAGCACTCAGAATTTCTAACTCAGCCTCGTACACACATGCCGACAGACCCGGCAACACAGCCCCGACAGTCAGTTCAAAATGATGTGTACGTGCCGAACGCATTAGAGAACGCGGAATATGTTTTCATATGTACCGATCGCGTCCGACGGCCTTTTGAAACACCATACGAAGGGCCATTCAAAGTAATCAAAAGATTACGTAAACATTTTGTCGTCAACATAAATGACACAAATAATTCGATAACCATCGATCGACTGAAACCGGCTTTGAGGGTGACCGAGACGTTGCAGCAGCATCCATTCGCTCAGTACACTTCATGTAACGCTACGCTGGGAGGGGAGTATGTAGGGACATCGTCCTACTACTTCCGGTCTTACTTAGCTAAGGAGATATGTCTCGAAAAACATAATCGACTGAGGCTAAGTAATAAAAAATAATAAAATTTTCACTAGTTGTCAGTTGAAGCTGAAAATAAAAGTTACAGGAGAAAATAAATGCATCGCGGTTTTGAAACCAAAAATAAAATATTAAAAGAGTCCAGAATCCATATAATAGCTTAATTTGATAAGTAACCGTATAAATAAAAACTTTTTAAAAGTGTTAACGAATAAAGTAAATGTATAAAATAAAACTCGTTAAAAGTTTTAAGGAATAAAGATTAAAAAGTTAATAATTTTTGGATAACTTTTAAATAAAATAAAACTCTTGTTGGGGACGAAGCCCAACACATTCTCCTTTAGTCAAATGATTCCCGCGGTCATTAAAAAGTTTTTTTTTAAGTTAATAATAAAAAATGCCCTTTAGGGTTACACTAAGATATTAAAAGCACGAATATAAAAGTCTTATAAACAAGACTGGCATAGAAATATAGCGCTTTTATTTGGTACACACTTTTCGTGAGCCCAGACCATTTCACACTGTAAGCATGAAATCCAACTGACAAATGTTGCATCTTCATTCCAGCGTTTATTGCAAAAAATGCAAAATGTTTCTTTTGATGGCGGAACATTCTCAAACTCGTCTTCGCCATCTGATTCTTGCAAGTTAAGACTTTACTCTGACTCGCTGGAAGACAGAACTATTTCTGTTTTATCACCACGAATTTGTTTAAAGATTTTTTAATTTTAGTGGCCTCCATTTTGGGCATTGGGTTTCGCTTCTTGGCTATTTTTTGGATGCTAACTTCCAATTCCCTTTTATAAGGTGAGGTAGTCAAAACAGTTGCCTTTGATTTTCTTCCTCTGTTCGTAGGTAAACCCCTCTTAACTTTCGGTGGGGGGGATTATTCCCAAGGTGTCACATGGTGTTTACCTGTGAAATTGTGAATTGGATTGTTTGTTGACTGCTTACTTGTACTAGCACTGCAATCGTACGTAGATGAGAGAGATGCTATAGAACACTGCGTGGAGGTGCTGGGACCGCAAGTTAAAATTCGTACACTCCCGCTGTCACTGTAGTGTGTTGATGAAGGCAATACTGCGGACTTGTGCGTAGTAGGCTCTGCAGTTGCGTCCATTGTTAGAGCCACCTTTTGCAAATTGCTTTTCTCTCCAGCAATGAAGTCCACTTCTGAGAAAATATTTTTATCGAAAGGATAAATTCCTGTGGTTTTAAAACCACTTATAGCAATTTGACCAGTTTGAACTTTCAAATAGGCCTTAGTAAACAATCCAACTAAGTCATATTGAGTAAGTTTCCGGCCTTGCTCACAGGAATAACGTCAAATTTCATCATTATAATATGTTTTTAAAGGCCCCATGAAAGTTTTATCTAGTGGCTGCATTTTATGTGTCGAATGTGGCGGCAGAGAAATTATTACCACACCATTTTCACGTGCAAGATCTATTAGTTCCACATTTCAGGTATGGCTATAATGCCCATCCAAAATTAGCAAAACTAGTTCGTCTTTTGATGATTTTGTAAAAACCAAAAAATGCTTAAACCATTTCGTAAATATTGGAATTTGCACCCATCCAGATATGTGGCATGACGACTCAGATCCAGGTGGCGCATCTTTCATAAGAAGCGGATTATGAAACTTGCGGGGAAAAATAAAGTACGGTGGAATAAAAGCACCCCAAGCGCTCATACAGGTAATTGCGGTTACAAGAGATACACGCTCTGCAGAAGTCATGGCTCCCATCTGCCTCCTTCTCTTTTGGGCCAGTAGTCCATTCAAAACGCGGGGGGGGGGGGGGGGTGTTCCAAAATAACACCGTTAAGAAAATCGAACCCTAAAGGTTTTTGGGGTTGCTGATCACGAAAATTGAGGTGCCGCGGTCCTAAAACTAGGGCGTCACCCCTAAAAATGAAAAAAACGCCCCTTTTTAGGGGGTTTTCGCGCTTATTTCAGTAATAATGGAAACTAATGCGATGAAATGCACTTTTTTAATATTAATTTGCGAAGGTGGTTGATTTATACAAAATTAAGGCGAACTTTATGGTAAGGTGTAGTCCTAAAGGGTTGAAACTACTCGTAAATCGGCCAAAAATGGCAAAAATTGTAAATATATATATATTTTTTTTCAAGTTTATGCTTCAAATTCGATTGTGGGCGTACTGTCAGGCAAAAATAAATTATTTTCAATCCTAAAGGGGTTAAAACTACCCCTACTATAATAAAAACAACTTTATCTAAAAAAAATTGCAAAAATTTATCAATTTATATTTTCTAATAAAAAGAATTTTTATTCAAACAATTCATTAAAAAATTTAAATTGCAATCTACGAAAAGAATTTTTTTTTTTTTTTCAATTTACCCCTAAGATTTAACTCCTTTAAGAGGGTTAAAAATTTTCCAAATGTTTTGATAATATTTCATCAAATATAAAATTTTAATGCAAAACAATTTTCAATTTGTTCCAATTACAATATTAATGTGGGGGTAGTTTTACCCCCTTAAGAGTTGAAAAAATCAATTTTTTGCTGATAATACCTTTTGAACCAAATTTCAAACAGAGAGCAAACAATTTTTTTTTTTTTTATATAAACTAGTTTTTATTATAGTAGGGGTAGTTTTAACCCCTTAAGGGTTGAAAATAATTTATTTTTGCCTGACAGTACGCCCACAATCGAATTTGAAGCATAAACTTGGGAAAATTTATTTTTTTACAATTTTATTTTTCGCCAATTTAGGGGTACTTTCAACCCTTTAGGAGTACCCCTTACCATTAAGTTCGCCTTAAGTTAGTATAAATCAACCACCTTCGCAAATAAATATTAAAAAAGTGCATTTCATCGCATTAGTTTTCATTATTACTGAAATAATCGCGAAAACCCCCTAAAAAGGGGTGTTTTTTGCATTTTTTAGGGGTGACGCCCTAGTTTTAGGACCGCGGGACCTCGATTTTCGTGATCAGCGACCCCAAAAACCTTTAGGGTTCGATTTTCTTAACGGTGTTATTTTGGAACACCCCCTCCCCAGTTTTCAATGAACGTAGTTTTAACCCCTTAAGGTTTGAAAATAATTTATTTTTGCCTGACAGTACGCCCACAATCGAATTTGAAGCATAAACTTGAAAAAAAAAATTAACAATTTTTGCCATTTTTCGCCAATTTAGGGGTAGTGTCAACCCTTTAGGACTACCCCTTATCATAAAGTTCTCCTTAATTTAGTACAAATCCACCCCCTTCGCGAATAAATATTAAAAAAAGTGCATTTCATCGCATTAGTTTCCATTATTACTGAAATAATCGCGAAAACCCCCTAAAAAGGGGCGTTTTTTGCATTTTAGGGGTGACGATCTAATTTTAAGACCGCGGGACCTCGATTTTCGTGATCAGCGACCCCAAAAACGTTTAGGGTTCGATTTTCTTAACAGTGTTATTTTGGAACACCATAACGCGCGTTTTGAATGGACTACAGCACTTTTGGCTGATTGTACCACTGAGAGTCCCGTTTCGTCAACATTCCAAATACGACTTGCTGGAAATATGTGCTTATCGTACTCTTTTTCTAGTAAATTGAAGGATGTCTCTACATTTTCACGGGTAAAACCTGCCGCACGATCAAAAGATGTTCCAGTGGGTTGACGCAAACTTAATACATTCTTATGTCTTTTACAAAACCCATAAAACCAATCTTTTCCGGCCCACTCTGTCGCAACAGAAAATTTATTTGGAATATTGTTTTTTGCCCCCTGTGGGCCCCCTGTAGCGCGGGAACTTTTTTCTAGGTCACGAAACTACGTCAATCACCTGTCAGTGAAGGTGGGCTTCCAAACAAAACCTGAAAAACGACTAGGGAATGATCATAATAACAAACAATATGCTACTTGTTGAACATTTTTATTTTATTCTCTAAAACCGGATTTATTATTACACTCAGTTGTGAAATTCTGTTTTTACATCTAAATGTATCCACTGCATACTGCTCCCATGGTCCTTTCCTACTTTGTCTGTATGTGAAACTCCATCCTTACTAATATTATAAATGCGAAAGTAACTCTGTCTGTCTGTATGTTACGCTTTCACGCCTAAACCACTGGACCGATTTTGATGAAATTTGCTACAGACATAGTTTATACCTTGGAGACGGACATAGGCTACTTTTTATGGAGAAAAAAAGGGTTGAAGGGGGTGAAATGGGGTTCAATAAGTTGTAAGGGGATTTTTTCTTTCTTTACTTTTTTTTCAATTGCATAAAAAGTAACTGACTGACAGACAACGCACAACCTAAACCGCTAGAGCTAAAGGGATGAAATTTTTACAGTGCATCCCTATAATGATGTGGACATCCACATCCACTCCAATTTCTAGATCGGAGTGTGCGCGAAGATAAGAGCTGTAAACTGTGGGGGTAAGCCGAGCGGGCAAGTCTTGTGTTGCGGGAAAAATGTTGCCGTGGAGGCATGAGGTTACTTATTTCAGTGGAGCAATCATTATGAAAAAAGCGATAAAATTTTGCTAGAGCCGCAACATTCCTACGGTAGCTTAATGAGACAATTGAAGAGCAAATGGCGCTGACACCAATAAGTTTGAGAGCGCGGTTTTCCACCTTGTCCAGCCAAGCTAAGATGGTTTTTGGGGCCCCGGCCCAGATATACGAGTTATATTCAAGACGGGGACGAATGTAGGACTTGTAAATTATAGCCCTGGTAGACAGCTGAAGGAGAAATTTGCACCTTTTGAGGAATCCTAGACACTGGGATGCTTGTTTAGCACTTGGAGAGAATAGAAGTAATTGCTATTGGGCGGTAGTTAGAAGGGTCACTAGCTTCAACTTTTTTCGGTATGGGCTGAACATGAGCCAGTTTCCAGGAGTCAGGATAAACTCCGGAGAAGTATGAAAGTGCAAAAAGTTTGCGCAGAGGTTTAGCCAAAGGTGAGGGACATTTTTTAAGAACTATAGGGGGAATTTTGTCGGGGCCAGTGGCTTTGTTGGAGTCCAGCTCTTTGAGACACTTTTATACTTCACGCGTCCTGAAAAAAACTCTATCCATTGAGTGAGCGGAATACTCGATGGTGGGGGGTTGCATGTCAGCATCGGGTAAGGAAGAATTTTCGGCGAACAGAAGTGCAAGTCGATCGGCCTTGGGTTTGCTTTCTGTTATCACCTGTTTGTTATAAATGAATGGAGGCGTTGAATGTGAAGTGAAATTCTTCCGGATGGAGGTGTCGAATGTATGAGCGAAATCTACATCCGATGCGCAACTCATAGCATTTATCTGCAGAGAACAAAAGTAACATTGAACACGGTCTTTGATGTTTGTGTAAAAAAATCCACTTTTCGCTAGCTGGTCTGCTGTATCTAAGTCTATTGCTAGATTATCGAATGTTTTCAAAAAATGTTTAACATTTTGAATGAGTGTAACAGGTTTTATATCACATCTTTTATATTAATCCAAGTATTGTGTTTTGAAGGAAAACCAAGCCACTTCACTAGAACTTGATTACCGCGTCTTTTTATAACCTTTTCTACTAAATAAACATCAGGGTTTTTCACAGGAGCTATTTCTGGTTCATAAAATTTACCTTGAATTATAATTCCTTGGTAATCTTCGAGAATATATGTTGTCGGGTAAACAGGTTTAACTTCTTTTATTTTAAATATCTCTGTGGACCAATTAGGTGTATAGCCTTTTTCGAATACATGTTTATGTCTACTTATACGAACAAAATCACCTGCTTTGTATTTAGACTTTGATTTTATTTTAGGGTAATTATACACAGATAATAAATGTTTTTCGTTATGCAGCCCAACATCTACAGGTCTCATCTTAATCGTATGATGTTTCGTTATATTGTAGTCGTCTGTCAACTTGGTCAACATGCTAATCCAGTGATAATTGCCATTCATGCTGAATTCTTTCCACATCATATTTTTCAACGTTCTGTTAAATCTTTCTACAATCGAGGCTTTCAAAGTACTGAAGGTGGAATAATGGTTTATTTCGTAATATTTCATCAGTTGACGAAACGGTTTATTAAAAACCTCTTTTCCATCATCGGTTTGTATATTTCTTGGAATGCGTCCTGTATTAAAAATCGACTGCAATGCTTTTACAACTTCTGATGCCTTTTTAGATTTTAAAGGCAGTGACCATGCATACTTTGAAAAGGTATCAATTACAGTGAGAAGAAAACGAAACCCCTGATTTTCTGATGAGTAAGAACCTATTTCGACCAAGTCTGCCTGCCACAAATCATCTATACCTTTTGTAGTGACATGTCGACAATTTTTTTCGCACTGTTTTATGCAGTTCATTGATTTATCTGCCTTCTGCTCATTGTACGGAATGTATAAATACCTCCGGTTGAATAACCAGTTTATACAAAACAAGAATGATCAGGTTTAATCATCCGTGTACAATGATGGTTGCGGAGCCGTCGGGATGCGGGAAAACAACATTTATAAAAAATCTTCCTAATACTAATAAGGTATTTTTATATCCGCAAATTAGAAAAATTATATGGTGTAATGCCAGTAGCGTAACTAAGCAAGCAGGCGCCCCCCGCAGAATCCATAACGGCGCCTTTTCACAACACTCCTTATTTTTCAGGGATGATTTAAAAAAGAGGTTTTTCGAAATTAATCTTTTATTCATGTTACATGTTCTGCCACTTAATAACTTTCCACCGCTTAAAATCAAACACTGCAACTTGCCCTAATTAAGTTAATATTAATTTACGGAGAGCAAAAACCAACGTGCTACCTGTTACAAAAGTTCAATGTGTAAAACAAAGAGAAGCACGATAGTCGTTTAAAAAAAATGTATGAATTTTAACTATCATCTACGCTTTTTTCGAGATAATATTCACATCCCTCGTTAAACTTAAATAAATTAACATTAGGCGCCGGCGCCTACTATGTGACGCCTGGTTGGAATTTGGAAACTGAGGTTTCATGGGATAGGGGACAATACAAATAAAACCCAACCACCGGATGCCACGATGAATGGGGAAATCCCTGAGGACGTCCTTAGGGGTCACATTTATTTGTAGTCTATGAAAACTTTTGATGCTATTTTCAACAGCGGTTGTAAAGGACAATTTTTTTCGGCACTCAATACAATGATTGACTGGCGCTCTTCATGAAGATTGCATATCAGCCCTGAGTCTATCAGCGCCTGCGAGCGCCTATGACTGGCTGGCGCCCCCCGCATTGCGGGGCTTGCGGGGGTGTTAATTACAGTAATGCAGAACACGGTGCACTGCCAACAGATATTAAACTACAAAATATTGAATATTTAAATGCTATACCGGAGGAGTTTGTAAATCACGTAAACGAACCAACGTTGATTGTTATAGATGACATGATGTTAAATGCATATAGTAAAGAAGTTTGTGAACTATTCACTAAGGGGTCTCATCATCGTAATTTCTCAATAATTCTTGTGACACAGAACGTATTCCATCAAGGAAAATTCAGTCGTGATATATCGCTCAATTGTAAATATCTTGTTTTATTTAAAAATCCCCGGGATAAAAGGCAATTTACCCATCTGGCCCGACAAATTTACCCAGAAAATAGTTTAGAACTTGTGAGAATATATAAAGAGATAACTCAAATGCCTTACGGGTATTTGCTAATTGATTTAACTCAGGACATTAACGACGTCTTAAGATTTCGTACTGATATATTTAATAAACACTTTGTAGCCTGTTTTTGTCCGCAAAACTCTTTAAATTTTTTTTTTTTTAAAACACCTTTATTGGTATGGTTACTACAATCTTAATTAATATTAATTTATTAGTATAGTTAACAATAGTACTTAAATTAAGCATGTTTTAAAGTAAGCATACACTTGTATGGGATTTCTGTACCAGTGTCCAGTTCCCGTAGTATGTAGTCGAGGTCCCGCCAAAAGAGTTGATGCCGAGAAAGTCGCGTTTTCCATGCGCAGTAGAATCCCCGCATGCCGTTCCCGTCCCTTAGCCTAGTCGCAACAAATTTCGAAGGGGTAATTTGAAAATACATAAGCGCATTTCTTATCAATATGTGCGCAATTTTTATTTGTGTGCAGCTTTAATTTCCCCAGCTTCGCGCTCCGGCATCAACTCTTTTGGCGGGACCTCTATTCGTCAATTATGCATCAGTTCGTGAGGTTTTACTCTTTTGAGTCGTCTTATTTCGCTGGTGGTATCCAATAATTGTATAGCCTCAACGTTGGTGTGGGCCAGAAGTCTCTTCTCGTGTTTAATGGCATATTCGCGGATGACCTCCTCTATCCATTTTATATCCAAATCATCATGTATTTCTTTATTAGTCACATAGCGGTAAGCTATGGACTTGCGATGGAATGACCACATATTCCAAATCGCCAAACAAGGATCTCAGTGCTTGGGATTTCTTAAGAGGTGTAAGTTCCTCCTTCAGCCATCGGCCCGTGCTGTTATTTATAAATCCTACATTCGGCCTCTTCTCGAATATAACTCCCTCGTTTGGGGCGGCGCTCCAATAACCACTTTGGCATGGTTAGATAAGGTCCAAAAAAAGGCCCTTAAATTAATTGATGACGATACCGCTTGCTCCACCATCGACCCCCTCAGCCACCGTAGGAATGTAGCAGCACTGACAAAATTTTATCGCTACTATCATAGCGACTGTTCCTCCGAGTTAAACGCTCTCCTGCCTCCACGGCATTCTTATACCCGCAACACCAGATTAGCCCACTCGTCTCATTCCCTCCACCTGCAACTCCCCCTTTCACGCACTCAACAAGATATGAATTCGTTTGTTAATAGAACAGCTCGGCTGTGGAATAATCTCTCGCAGTCAGTATTTCCGAGCTCCTACAACATCCAAGAGTTCAAACGTAGGGTTCATCACCACCTTCTTCAATTCCCTCCCGTTCCTTTATAACCCCTCCAACCCCCTCCCCGTACTAAGCTTACTGCTAGACATTGCACCATGACGTGACAAATGACATGACGGACTAGTAGTACAAAGAGTGATTCCTGAGCTTAGCACTGCCACATAAAAAAAAAAAAAAATAGCGGTAAGCGTTGGTGATCATTCGAAGAAATTTGTTTTGGCTGCGTTGAATTACGTCTCGATTAGATTTATGAGTACAACCCCAGAGCTGCACACCATATATCCATATCGGCTTGAACATAGACTGGTATATTAGTCTTTTGCAATACAGGTTCATTTTGGAGTGATATCCAATTAGCCAGTACATTTGACGCTGTTTTAATCGAATCTGTTCAGTTTTTTGTCTCACGTGATGTTTCCAGTTCAGTCTTGAGTCTAAATGTAGACCAAGATATTTTGCAGATTCTGCCTGGGGAACTTGCACCCCATTGAGGTACGTGTGTAAGCTGTTGTTTTTGCGACGCTGCGTAAATGTCACATGGACTGATTTAACCTCATTAAGCTTGATTTTCCAATCTGTTGTCCATTTGCTAACATGATTCAAGGCTCGTTGGAGTTTTTCCACCGCTTTTGGTTGGGATACGTCTGTTGACATAATAACAGTATCATCAGCGAATGTTCCGATAAATGTGTTATCTGTTGTTGGAATATCCGCAGTATAAAGCAGGTATAGGAAGGGTCCCAATACGCTTCCCTGCGGAACTCCCGCTAATATCGGACAAAAGTCAGAATCTGCTTCTTCATGGATGACCCTGAACTTGCAATTAGAGAGGTATGACTCAAGCAGTTGGCAGTAATTTTGTGGTAGGAGTTTGCTCATCTTGTATATCGATCCTTCGTGCCAAACCCTGTCAAAGGCTTGAGCTACATCCAGAAATACGGCAGGGCAATATTTCTTTTCTTCTAACGCTTGCTCGATGACAGCAGTGATTCGATGGATTTGATCTATTGTGGAATGGTTATTCCTGAATCCAAATTGAAAATCAGGAATGTTTACTAACGGTTTCAGACGTTTTAGTAACAATTTTTCAAACAATTTAGAAATGATGGGAAGCAATGAAATTGGTCTATATGATGTTACTTCTTCATCAGGTTTGTCTGGTTTCTTCAGCATGATTATTTGGGCCGTTTTAAAACAGTTGGGCACATATTTTAAGCGTATTCAGGCATTAAATAAGTATGTGATCATGATGATGGCTTTTCGTGGAAGTTCCTTGAATAGACCCGGTGATATTCCATTGATTCCTGCTGCTTTTTTTTGGATTAAGATTTCTGTCGATCACTTCGGCAACCTCCATTGGCGTGAACCTTTTAAAAACTTGATTTGGTTGATAAGTAGGTCTTATGTCAATATTGGATTGTATGTTATGAGGTTGGAACACTGTTGCAAGGTGTTGGGCAAAGAGTTCAGCTTTTTCGTTGTCTTGTCGAATCCAACTGCCTTGAGCATTTCTTAGCGGTGGTATTCGAGTTACGGGTCGTTTAAATTTTCTTGTTGCTTTCCACAATGAGTAGTCTTTATCCATTTCTGGACTCAGTCCGCTCAGGTAGTTGTCAAAGCATTCCTGTTTGTAATTTTTAATTAGTTTATTGACATAATTACTTACTCTATTGAACGCTGTTTTATCAGCAGGATTTCTGGTAAGATGCCATATTCTCCTTGCCTTTCTTCTTTGCTTGATTTGTTCTCTGATTTTGGCCGGGTATTTGATTTCACACTCTTCTTTGTCTTCTAATTCAGGAGTTGCTATGCTGGCTGCCATTCGAATGTGTTCAATGAAGTTATTTGTTTGTTGTTCCAATTCTTCATTACTTTTAAGCCTCACTTTTAAGCTAACCAGCTCTTCCAGTGTTTCTCTGAAGAGATCCCAATCTGTATACTTATTTGTGAGATTCTGCTTTTTCTTTTTCTTGATGATTGTCGCGCTTATTGACAGCAGAACGGGTGTATGATCAGATGTTATGTCATGAATCCCTTCTGCTTGAGTATAGCTGGAAGAAATACCTTTTACGATGAAGAAATCAAGAAGATCTGGAATCTTTGCTGCATACGTTGGCCAATACGTTGGTCCTCGTGAAGACAGATAATCACACTTGTTTTCGTTAATAGCACTTAGAAGTTCATTTCCATTTCCGGGTATTAGTCTGGAACCCCATGCCGTATGCTTTATATTGTAGTCTCCGCCAATAATGAATCTTGGACCAAGTTTATTGAAGACGTTGGTAAATTGAGATTTCGTTGGGGTATCTCGTGGAGGACAGTATGCTGCCGCAATATTTAGATCTGCACCATTATATTTAATTGAAATAACCGTCGCTTGAATGTAATTTTCACGAATGTTTTCTTGTTGGTAATGTTTGATATTATTTTTAATTAGTACAGCTGATCCACCCCTAGCTGCTAGCTCTTCCACTTGGATGGGTTGTCCAATAGGAATCGAATCCATTTATTTTGATATAACTTTTGTCAGAGAAGTGCGTTTCAGAAATCAATGCAATATCTATGTTGTTTGTATGGAGAAATAACTCCAGTTCCTGGGCTCTTTGGTTGAGCCCATTTGCGTTCCATGTAACTATACGTAGGAACGAGTTAGTCATTTTTGTTTTTTCTGTCTTTTTTTGCTTGGCGGTTTGAAATTGAGTTCCAAATTATCCACTCTTTCTGCTAACTGACTGTCTGTTGAATCTGACTGAGCATTTTAATGATATCATTATTAGGCTCGTTATTAATTCTGATGTGTTTGTTGCCTTGGTTTGGTTTATCATCAGATATTTTGCTGACTTGTGCATAAGATAATCCAACTGTAGAGGTGTGGCTGTTGCTTGTGGCTCAGGTAATTTTTTTATTCGATGTACAACATTTGTTTTATCCTTGTGTTGACTTTTAATTTTATTCTGATATACTGGACATCCTTTATAATTTGCAGTATGCCCTTTTTGATGACAAAGAGCGCATGTTGGTGCGCTGCCTGGCTCTTTTTTGCATTGTTTCATGTGATGGTTTTCGGCACACTTAACGCATTTGCTTTGACGTCGGTAGAAGCTCTTGGTATGTCCGAGTTGTTGACAGTTCGTGCATTGTGGGATGCCCCTTGACTTTTTAGGTGGTTCAATTTTAACCACGCAATGTTCTAAATTATTGATATTGTACACTTCTTTGTTGTTATCTTTTTGTTTTAAATCGACGTAAAACAGAGGAAAGGTTTTCCTGACTTTTACACCATCAATTTTGACCATCTTAAATATATTAGTAATACCTGCGACTTCATGTCCCATTTTTTCTAAGTCTGGTTTAATTTCTTCGTGACTGATTGTTGATGGCAAGCCTCTAATGACAAATCTATATAATTGAAGGGTTGTAAGTCTAAAGGGTCTAAGTGCCAATTTTATTATTTGGAGATATAACAAAAAACATAATAAAAAACACGTTGGCACTTACGGCCCGCCACAATTTTATAAATTATTTATCACTCTTCAGCTGAAAGGTGTGATATTCGATATTTTCTAGTTGATGACTGAGTTCTTTTTTTAATTCTTCCAGTAATTTTTTGAGATTTCTGTAGTCATTTTCGTTTTGTACGGTAATTTTAATATCACTGTTTGAAAGAGCTTTGAATTTGGTTGATTCTTTTGTAATTTTAAGTACCTTTTGTCGAAAGAGTTCAAAATTGTTGATGTTGCTCACATTTATTGGTGGAGGCAATGGTATTTTGTGGTTTTTCTGTTCAGTGTATATGTTCTCACTTTGATTAGTACTTTTTGGTGGCGTTTTTGTTGTTGTGCGCCTGCGTTTCTTGTTATTATTATCTAGATTGAGAAATTCCTTTTCCAATTCTTCCTCATCTGTGCAATATTCCTCTTGACTCAGATTATTGTTATTCTGGTGAGAAACTGGAAATTATCGTAACAACCGATTAGAATTATTTGATTATTCATGTTGGCTGGAAGTAGGCTGACTTTGGGTGGAAGGCAGATTATTAAGTCGTGCCTCAAGTTCAGTTATTTTTTTATTGAAATCATTTATGATTTGTTGCTGACTACTGCATGTGTTAACGAGGTCATCGTATGTTGCCATAGTGGTGAATATTGTTAATAAAAAACATTATTACACAATCACACACATTACATATAATTCACCTTACACTGCACTTTAGTATTTTTGTGAACTGTTTTTCTTTTCTTTTTATACTGCTCGAAATACGCACGCGGCGGTAAACACGTCTATACACTTCAAAACCGTGCAAATGACTGACTCTTTAAATGGTAAGAATGGCGTCACGAATGAAACAATTAAGGGACAACAAGCATATGCTATATGTGCTTAAAAAGGCTAAACCAAATCTGAGAAAGTCCATCATACAAAATGCTGACCCTGAGGTTATAAAAACTCTTTGTGAAATTACACCTTAAAAGGTAACCACATGCCGCATGGAAATATCTACAACTCACTGTGTAGGTATAAAAAGGACATGCGTAAATTGATTTGCGCAAAGAGATCTGTTGCTAAACAGCGTAAAATACTAGTGCAACGAGGAGGTTTTTACCAGTTTTATTAGGAAGTGTACTATCAGGAGTTCTCATTAATTGAAAAATATGCATAGAAATAACGGACTTAACAAGATGCTACTTCTGTTGCCAGAGGTTTTCAGCAGGCTTAAAGATGAAATTGAAATGACTGCAAATCAGTCCATTTTTGATAGAGCAATGAATAAAATACTACAGATTAAAGACATGAATGATTCCGAAAAATGGTATAGCTATCGAAACCAACTAATTTCATTTTTAAATCGCAATCGGAAATCCAAACGAACACTTGATAAAGAAACAATTTTTTTCTTGCCACGTGAACATAATGTCAAACAAAAAAGTTTAAGAGATAGTACCACACAAACGAAAATTATTTTTAAAGATGATGTGCTAACACAGACTTCACCACCACCAGCAAAGGATTTCCTAAGCGAAGAAGAAGTCTTTGAAGAAGCACATAACATAACCCCGCCAAGAAGATCTTTATCGCCAACCGCCAAAAGACGATTATCAGCTAGCGGAATAGCAAAAACTCTAAGGCCACCACCAAAATTACTAAGAACAACATCTGCACCTAATGCACGTGAAAAGGATTATAAAATAATCCCAGCTGAGGATGGTGTAACGCAGTATACTGTACCTACGAATATGACTGCCGATGAAGCTAGCGAACATATAGAAGAATTAGAACAAAGTGAAAAACAAAAAGCAGTCCAGAAACAGTATATATATTAATACCCTCTCCACTAGAATCTGGTCAATATATGCTTTCATTTCCTTTACGTAAGCTCGGTGTTAGACAGAGTGAGCGTCTGAAGACTAAAAAGGATAGAACTACAAGTACGTCGGACATTCCTTGGGAAAGACTGTAAACAATGCCAGTGGAAATAAAAGAAAATTATTTTTACGTATGTATGTCTTTTAAGTAATAACTCTATGCAATTTTACCCGGAAAATACGCTATCGGCTTTTACAAATGCACTTGCCAAACCATGCAAGTTTCACGGGAACTGGCGTGTTGGAATAACTAAAACTGCATTACCAAATTTTGAAATAACAAAACGTGCAATCCCAACAATGGGGGAAATGTGCGTACGTGAGTGAGGCGTGAATATGACTAGTTAAAGGAAACAAGAAAGCAGCATCAAAAGGATTTTAAAATACTTAGCATCAAAATAAAAGAAAAAGTAAAACTTGAATGGACACCAGAAAATCTTGAACAAGTTAGTTACAGACCTGGACAAATAAACCTTTCAGCATTTTTATTAACATTTTAAAATGCAGTTACACCTTCATGGTATACCATGTACTTGAATGATGTTAAATCGAAAATGTGGAAGCGCTTAGAAGATGACCACTTTAATGAAGTTATCACTGAAATAAAGTATAAGCAGAAGCCAGACGAATACATATTGCACATATATCAAGGAAAAAAGACTTCAGAAAACGTTGTTTTAAAATATAAGAACTATGAATCAATTGAAGATTTTGTTGATGTTATATTTGGTCAAGTTTCTAGGAAGAATAGAAAACATCCTGTATTGAAGAATACAATAGACAATTATACACATCAAACGGCTAGCATAAAAACAGCTGAAAATAAAGAGAAAAATGGTAGTGAAAAGAAGCATGATGTATTCGAACTCCGTTTAGAGGAATTGGGTGTTACGATAAAAATAAAAAACCACTACCCTCACACTTGAATGTTAAAGATCTCATGACATTGCTTTTAGCCAATTTACACTTTGACGATAAACAACTTAGCGAGGAAGAAAAACGTAAACGAATTATTGAAATTAAAAATACAATTTTTGAAATTTTGAATAGACTGAAGAAAGATTCACACAAAGCAAAGACACCCGAGCAACGGAAAATTTTCCCGACACCCGAGCAACGCGAAATTTTGCAGGTCCCATATGAAAAACAAAGCTCGGGCGAATTTTTATCTACACCAGTACCTATTAATACAAACATAGATAATCTGTCAAACTTCTTCACAGATGTATTTCTACAAACACCTGAAAACAAACGTAATCCTGATGCATTGTTGACAGAAATAAAAGAGTCATTTGACATTGCGGGCTTACGCCAAGAGCATATGTCAATAATGGAAAAAATTAATTCTCTTGATGCAACAATCAAAGAATTAATGTTGCGATTACCAAGAAGTACACAAGAAACTATAAAAGATTGCTCTGAGAAAAATATAATGCATATATACACTGATATTATTCAACCTGGTCTGCGTTCAGCACTCTAGGTGGTCGGACGTGTTCTTTCGGGTTCGTTTGAGTCTCCGCGAGTATTTAGCATCGCTCTTATCAATTACTAATTCACTGATCCGCATAATCATTTAAAATATATAGTGTATAGCTACTATTTTACATCTCCAAGTGAGTAAAAATTGGCAAGAGAAGTCGGGAGAAGCTTTCCCCGGGAGCCATATCGGCTCAACTGGAAACTATGGCCCCTACCAAGAACAATAAGCACCCTAAGAGGCTTAAAAACCAAAAAGATTTGGAAAAATCAACATTGGAGAATTCAAAACTCCTCAAATTAATGTTGCGATTACCAAGAAGTACACAAGAAACTATAAAAGATTGCTCTGAGGAAAATATAATGCATATATACACTGATATTATTCAACCTGGTCTGCGTTCAGCACTCTAGGTGGTCGGACGTGCTCTTTCGGGTTCGTTTGAGTCTCCGCGAGTATTTAGCATCGCTCTTATCAATTACTAATTCACTGATCCGCATAATCATTTAAAATATATAGTGTATAGCTACTATTTTACATCTCCAAGTGAGTAAAAATTGGCAAGAGAAGTCGGGAGAAGCTTTCCCCGGGAGCCATATCGGCTCAACTGGAAACTATGGCCATGGGCGGATTTACACAATTCCCGCCTAAGGGCTGGAAGATATCTGCCGCCCCACCACCGCTCTTACATCATCCATCAACCAGGTTTTTATAATCACTGCTAACAACATTACCACACAAATACTAGCCTATCGCGAAAAACGTGAAAACTAAATTTAAACTTAGGTTGAATAAATATTATTTTTGTTATTTAAGGGCCGTTTTCACAATCTCCGGTTAAACTTTAACTGCAACAATAACCAGCAGTTAGTTAAAAATGCCGTTTCACAATCTCTAGTTAGAGTCAATCTGTCAGTTAATTTACAACTGAAAGTTAATTTAACCGGACGAATTTCTCCTGGTTAACTAATTTAACTGAAAGTTTCACATTGGCGTTGATATTTTTGCACTTTACAAGTGTATTTTAATGAAAAGGAACACTTTTGACATTTGATGTACTCTAAATATATGAAAACTAATACATTTTTACTTTAACTTCAAGCTTGTTAACTCATAGTTGGTGAAAATGAATTTTTTTTTATTGGCACTTTACGGTCACAGTTAAATTAACTATCAGTTTAGAAACTGGAAGTTTACTGATAGTTTAACCGGAGATTGTGAAAACGGCCCTAAGAGTTATAATGGGCATTTCCCATCACCGATTAAAGATAAACAATTTTTATTACATTTCAGGTTTTTCTCTATACTCTATCAGTGACGGAAAATGTCAGCAGTAATCCCTTAAAAACATGAGCTCACCATCAACAACAATCATTTAAAATAAATAATATTCCTAATATTATATTTTACGACAACTTATATTGATTTCGGAAATGAAAAAACAGAGATAATAGTTTTATAGATATATATTAATGATATAGCATTCTTATCCTTTACATTACAATAAATTCCTTACAAAAAAGAATGTAATCTGACATTTCCACTGTGTATAAGCGAGGGATTTTTTTCTACTCTTACATTGACACTGAACAACTCATAACTTGCCGTATTTAACTGAAATCACAATATCAGTTAAAAACTAAGTCATTTAAAACAATGATTTGGTAGCCTTTGAATTCAAAAACTAAAATAACTTCCTTCGTGATTTTAGCTTTTTCAAAAAAAAGCTTATACAGAGGCTCTGTCCGTCTGTCCGTCTGAAGCCTACTTTCATCTCTGAAGGTACTGCCGCTACAGACTTGGGCCATATCTCAAAATGTAGCTCTTGGTCAAAAGACCAAAAACTGAGAAAATGGTCTGGAAATTTCAACCAGAAGTATATTTAAACAACAAAAAAGAGCCTTTAAAGAAAATATTGTGACTAATTTTTGTGTTCTAAGGCTTATAACTTCTTAATTATTCATTTTACCGCAAAATTTCTAAACTGTAGATTATTTAATTCTAAACAAAAAGTGTCCTTGCAAATTTCCGGTAAGATGTGCCGTTTCGGAGATATAGTGGAAAAACCATTTGCATACGTTTTCCAAGATGGCGGCCAAATGGGGGGGGGGTTAGAATCCCGAAAACTCAAACTTAAGCTCACCCTGACCCCCCCTACACATCCCAAAAATAAAACCTTGTCCTGCATTTTTGCAATGTTTAAGTACCATTTCCATAGACTATAAAGGGCTAGGGAAACTCCCTCGTCCGTGGGGCTGCGAGTTCGATCCTTCAGCTCGCGGTGCTTCTTTTTCGTCATAATAATTTTTTTTAATTTCCTTCGGGGATTTTGTTTCATATGAAACAAGTTTTTGACATGAATACGTCTCTAAATTTGCTTCCAGAACAAAAACCGATGATAACGAAATTATGGCATATAGTTTTTATTTGCTGCTCAAAAACTATTGTTTATATTGAATAAAGAAATATACCATGACGTGGGTGAAGAATCAAAGAATTTTATTGTTTACATTTGATTTCCCTTTTTTAAGCTATGATGATTATATTGTTGTGTTTGTTAAATACTTTGTTAAGTTTTAGATTACGCAGTCTCACCACTTATAACCTACATAAGCCTTTAACAAAAACTTTTCAAGATTTATTATATATAGCGTTGGTCAGTGTGATACTTATGAATCTCCATGGCCAAACTAGGGTGCGGTAAGCCGAATTTTTAACAATAAGACATGTATGTTTAAGTAAAATAATACACCTAATTCTGTTGTGCAAAGTGCATCACATTAGATTTTCCTCCAATCCAAAGAAAAATGTTTAGATTCGTTTTCTATAGTGTTTACATGTGTGATGTGTTTTTTTTTTTTTTTTTTTTTTTTTTTTCAATTTGACACATTCGAATTATTGGCCTCGATTCCCAGATCCGGCGGGTTAGAAGTGAGTGCGGATCAATCTCCACTTAATATATTGTCATCCAATCTGAAGTGTTATTCAACAGAAAGAATACCATGAAAAAGCATAGAAATAACGGACTTAACAAGATGCTACTTCTGTTGCCAGAGGTTTTCAGCAGGCTTAAAGATGAAATTGAAATGACTGCAAATCAGTCCATTTTTGATAGAGCAATGAATAAAATACTACAGATTAAAGACATGAATGATTCCGAAAAATGGTATAGCTATCGAAACCAACTAATTTCATTTTTAAATCGCAATCGGAAATCCAAACGAACACTTGATAAAGAAACAATTTTTTTCTTGCCACGTGAACATAATGTCAAACAAAAAAGTTTAAGAGATAGTACCACACAAACGAAAATTATTTTTAAAGATGATGTGCTAACACAGACTTCACCACCACCAGCAAAGGATTTCCTAAGCGAAGAAGAAGTCTTTGAAGAAGCACATAACATAACCCCGCCAAGAAGATCTTTATCGCCAACCGCCAAAAGACGATTATCAGCTAGCGGAATAGCAAAAACTCTAAGGCCACCACCAAAATTACTAAGAACAACATCTGCACCTAATGCACGTGAAAAGGATTATAAAATAATCCCAGCTGAGGATGGTGTAACGCAGTATACTGTACCTACGAATATGACTGACGATGAAGCTAGCGAACATATAGAAGAATTAGAACAAAGTGAAAAACAAAAAGCAGTCCAGAAACAGTATATATATTAATACCCTCTCCACTAGAATCTGGTCAATATATGCTTTCATTTCCTTTACGTAAGCTCGGTGTTAGACAGAGTGAGCGTCTGAAGACTAAAAAGGATAGAACTACAAGTACGTCGGACATTCCTTGGGAAAGACTGTAAACAATGCCAGTGGAAATAAAAGAAAATTATTTTTACGTATGTATGTCTTTTAAGTAATAACTCTATGCAATTTTACCCGGAAAATACGCTATCGGCTTTTACAAATGCACTTGCCAAACCATGCAAGTTTCACGGGAACTGGCGTGTTGGAATAACTAAAACTGCATTACCAAATTTTGAAATAACAAAACGTGCAATCCCAACAATGGGGGAAATGTGCGTACGTGAGTGAGGCGTGAATATGACTAGTTAAAGGAAACAAGAAAGCAGCATCAAAAGGATTTTAAAATACTTAGCATCAAAATAAAAGAAAAAGTAAAACTTGAATGGACACCAGAAAATCTTGAACAAGTTAGTTACAGACCTGGACAAATAAACCTTTCAGCATTTTTATTAACATTTTAAAATGCAGTTACACCTTCATGGTATACCATGTACTTGAATGATGTTAAATCGAAAATGTGGAAGCGCTTAGAAGATGACCACTTTAATGAAGTTATCACTGAAATAAAGTATAAGCAGAAGCCAGACGAATACATATTGCACATATATCAAGGAAAAAAGACTTCAGAAAACGTTGTTTTAAAATATAAGAACTATGAATCAATTGAAGATTTTGTTGATGTTATATTTGGTCAAGTTTCTAGGAAGAATAGAAAACATCCTGTATTGAAGAATACAATAGACAATTATACACATCAAACGGCTAGCATAAAAACAGCTGAAAATAAAGAGAAAAATGGTAGTGAAAAGAAGCATGATGTATTCGAACTCCGTTTAGAGGAATTGGGTGTTACGATAAAAATAAAAAACCACTACCCTCACACTTGAATGTTAAAGATCTCATGACATTGCTTTTAGCCAATTTACACTTTGACGATAAACAACTTAGCGAGGAAGAAAAACGTAAACGAATTATTGAAATTAAAAATACAATTTTTGAAATTTTGAGTAGACTGAAGAAAGATTCACACAAAGCAAAGACACCCGAGCAACGGAAAATTTTCCCGACACCCGAGCAACGCGAAATTTTGCAGGTCCCATATGAAAAACAAAGCTCGGGCGAATTTTTATCTACACCAGTACCTATTAATACAAACATAGATAATCTGTCAAACTTCTTCACAGATGTATTTCTACAAACACCTGAAAACAAACGTAATCCTGATGCATTGTTGACAGAAATAAAAGAGTCATTTGACATTGCGGGCTTACGCCAAGAGCATATGTCAATAATGGAAAAAATTAATTCTCTTGATGCAACAATCAAAGAATTAATGTTGCGATTACCAAGAAGTACACAAGAAACTATAAAAGATTGCTCTGAGAAAAATATAATGCATATATACACTGATATTATTCAACCTGGTCTGCGTTCAGCACTCTAGGTGGTCGGACGTGTTCTTTCGGGTTCGTTTGAGTCTCCGCGAGTATTTAGCATCGCTCTTATCAATTACTAATTCACTGATCCGCATAATCATTTAAAATATATAGTGTATAGCTACTATTTTACATCTCCAAGTGAGTAAAAATTGGCAAGAGAAGTCGGGAGAAGCTTTCCCCGGGAGCCATATCGGCTCAACTGGAAACTATGGCCCCTACCAAGAACAATAAGCACCCTAAGAGGCTTAAAAACCAAAAAGATTTGGAAAAATCAACATTGGAGAATTCAAAACTCCTCAAATTAATGTTGCGATTACCAAGAAGTACACAAGAAACTATAAAAGATTGCTCTGAGGAAAATATAATGCATATATACACTGATATTATTCAACCTGGTCTGCGTTCAGCACTCTAGGTGGTCGGACGTGCTCTTTCGGGTTCGTTTGAGTCTCCGCGAGTATTTAGCATCGCTCTTATCAATTACTAATTCACTGATCCGCATAATCATTTAAAATATATAGTGTATAGCTACTATTTTACATCTCCAAGTGAGTAAAAATTGGCAAGAGAAGTCGGGAGAAGCTTTCCCCGGGAGCCATATCGGCTCAACTGGAAACTATGGCCATGGGCGGATTTACACAATTCCCGCCTAAGGGCTGGAAGATATCTGCCGCCCCACCACCGCTCTTACATCATCCATCAACCAGGTTTTTATAATCACTGCTAACAACATTACCACACAAATACTAGCCTATCGCGAAAAACGTGAAAACTAAATTTAAACTTAGGTTGAATAAATATTATTTTTGTTATTTAAGGGCCGTTTTCACAATCTCCGGTTAAACTTTAACTGCAACAATAACCAGCAGTTAGTTAAAAATGCCGTTTCACAATCTCTAGTTAGAGTCAATCTGTCAGTTAATTTACAACTGAAAGTTAATTTAACCGGACGAATTTCTCCTGGTTAACTAATTTAACTGAAAGTTTCACATTGGCGTTGATATTTTTGCACTTTACAAGTGTATTTTAATGAAAAGGAACACTTTTGACATTTGATGTACTCTAAATATATGAAAACTAATACATTTTTACTTTAACTTCAAGCTTGTTAACTCATAGTTGGTGAAAATGAATTTTTTTTTATTGGCACTTTACGGTCACAGTTAAATTAACTATCAGTTTAGAAACTGGAAGTTTACTGATAGTTTAACCGGAGATTGTGAAAACGGCCCTAAGAGTTATAATGGGCATTTCCCATCACCGATTAAAGATAAACAATTTTTATTACATTTCAGGTTTTTCTCTATACTCTATCAGTGACGGAAAATGTCAGCAGTAATCCCTTAAAAACATGAGCTCACCATCAACAACAATCATTTAAAATAAATAATATTCCTAATATTATATTTTACGACAACTTATATTGATTTCGGAAATGAAAAAACAGAGATAATAGTTTTATAGATATATATTAATGATATAGCATTCTTATCCTTTACATTACAATAAATTCCTTACAAAAAAGAATGTAATCTGACATTTCCACTGTGTATAAGCGAGGGATTTTTTTCTACTCTTACATTGACACTGAACAACTCATAACTTGCCGTATTTAACTGAAATCACAATATCAGTTAAAAACTAAGTCATTTAAAACAATGATTTGGTAGCCTTTGAATTCAAAAACTAAAATAACTTCCTTCGTGATTTTAGCTTTTTCAAAAAAAAGCTTATACAGAGGCTCTGTCCGTCTGTCCGTCTGAAGCCTACTTTCATCTCTGAAGGTACTGCCGCTACAGACTTGGGCCATATCTCAAAATGTAGCTCTTGGTCAAAAGACCAAAAACTGAGAAAATGGTCTGGAAATTTCAACCAGAAGTATATTTAAACAACAAAAAAGAGCCTTTAAAGAAAATATTGTGACTAATTTTTGTGTTCTAAGGCTTATAACTTCTTAATTATTCATTTTACCGCAAAATTTCTAAACTGTAGATTATTTAATTCTAAACAAAAAGTGTCCTTGCAAATTTCCGGTAAGATGTGCCGTTTCGGAGATATAGTGGAAAAACCATTTGCATACGTTTTCCAAGATGGCGGCCAAATGGGGGGGGGGGTTAGAATCCCGAAAACTCAAACTTAAGCTCACCCTGACCCCCCCTACACATCCCAAAAATAAAACCTTGTCCTGCATTTTTGCAATGTTTAAGTACCATTTCCATAGACTATAAAGGGCTAGGGAAACTCCCTCGTCCGTGGGGCTGCGAGTTCGATCCTTCAGCTCGCGGTGCTTTTTTTTCGTCATAATAATTTTTTTTAATTTCCTTCGGGGATTTTGTTTCATATGAAACAAGTTTTTGACATGAATACGTCTCTAAATTTGCTTCCAGAACAAAAACCGATGATAACGAAATTATGGCATATAGTTTTTATTTGCTGCTCAAAAACTATTGTTTATATTGAATAAAGAAATATACCATGACGTGGGTGAAGAATCAAAGAATTTTATTGTTTACATTTGATTTCCCTTTTTTAAGCTATGATGATTATATTGTTGTGTTTGTTAAATACTTTGTTAAGTTTTAGATTACGCAGTCTCACCACTTATAACCTACATAAGCCTTTAACAAAAACTTTTCAAGATTTATTATATATAGCGTTGGTCAGTGTGATACTTATGAATCTCCATGGCCAAACTAGGGTGCGGTAAGCCGAATTTTTAACAATAAGACATGTATGTTTAAGTAAAATAATACACCTAATTCTGTTGTGCAAAGTGCATCACATTAGATTTTCCTCCAATCCAAAGAAAAATGTTTAGATTCGTTTTCTATAGTGTTTACATGTGTGATGTGTTTTTTTTTTTTTTTTTTTTTTTTTTTTTCAATTTGACACATTCGAATTATTGGCCTCGATTCCCAGATCCGGCGGGTTAGAAGTGAGTGCGGATCAATCTCCACTTAATATATTGTCATCCAATCTGAAGTGTTATTCAACAGAAAGAATACCATGAAAAAGCGTAATTAGTGGCTAGTCTCTAGGCACAACATCCCACTAGTTTTGTTTGAAAATGAATCGACGATATCACTTAATATTTAAGTACTGTGCTCGTCCAACCCACTACAATCGGCTGACTGGCTCAGGCGCTATCGTGTGTGTGCCCTAATTTTGGACCGGATCCAATGCACTGGCAACATTGTACTGTCGCCATAATGGAGTGCTCGTGTATTGGGGCCTTTAGACCCATCTGACACATCGCTCTCAGATTATATTACGCACGACGACGGTTGGTTTAGGAAGGATATCGTAAAGGATTGGAATTAAATGTGTACAGTAAATAGTCTCTGATTACTACCTTCTTTATGACATGTGGTTTCAAATTAACATTCGTTCTCATATATACGTTGTCCGGTTAAAATATAAAAAAATGTTTTGAAAATTTGCCGCCCCTAAAAATTTGCCGCCCTGGGCTGAAGCCCCTATAGCCCCCCCTAAATCCGCCACTGACTATGGCCCCTACCAAGAACAATAAGCACCCTAAGAGGCTTAAAAACCAAAAAGATTTGGAAAAATCAACATTGGAGAATTCAAAACTCCTCACAGAAGGTATGAAAGCCACGTTGATAACGGGACCCGCTTATCATACGCAAACAAAGTCTACTAGTGCAATTTCACTGCAGACCAACGAGTCAACTAGTTGAGAACAATACAAGTGATATTCATTCACAACAAAATATGAGTACGGCAAAATCAAGTGAGACGATAGTGGATTTCCCTCCTAGCATTTACGAAGCAGATGCAACCGGCATGGAAGCTGATCTGGATTCACATCTCAACACTGCTGACGATGACGGCTGAAGAATAGTGGGATTGAATATCAGAAGAAGGGCATCACCAGCCCTCAACAAAAATAGCAATTTAGACAACCGCTCGAATATTAATAATGAAAACAGGTTTAAAGTTTTAGATTCTTCCAGTAACCTGGAAAGACCAGATAACAATACTAAACAAAAAACTAATAATTTTGTAAATGTACCTAGTAACCCTTCTAATAATAACAGGTTTTTCTAATAATAACAGGTTAACAAAAATAAGCCTAATGTAAACAAGTACTGCCCGCCAATAATTATCTCTTCTATTAACGTGGTGGATTTGAATAAACAAATCAATTCTGATTTCCCTAATGGCAACCACAAAATTATTAAAATGAAAGGTTGTGCTGTAAAACTGTTTATGCGTAAACCTGATGATCATAAGTTCATATTTGAAAAACTAAAAAAATACAAAATTCCTTCTCACACATTTACTCTACCTGAGGAGAGATTTTCTACTTTAGTTTTAAAAGGGGTCGACTCCGAATATTCTCCGGAGGCTATTGCCGATTACCTTAAAACCAATCATCCCAACATCCAGTTGAGGAGTATTGAACGATATTCGACCCCTTGGTCTGTTCGCAACGGAATAGATCTGGACATGTTCTTGGTACAGTTCCCGCCTGGGATGGATCCTAGGGAGGCCGCCAGCATTGATTTTATTCTCTCCCAGAGTGTCTCCTGGGAAAAGCTAAAGAATAAAGGAATATTACAATGTAGAAATTGTCAAAAATTAGGGCACTCCGCCACCAATTGCAACTATGGTTACAGTTGCGTCAAATGTAATAAATCGCACCCACCGGGGAGCTGCGCCAAGGCCGACGATGATAGCCCATACTGTAGAAACTGCAAAACCATAGGACACCTTGCTAACTTAAAGGGCTGCCCTGCTTTCAAAAAAAAGGAGGCGTCCAGAAATGCCACCATTAATACTCGTAATAATAAATATGTCCCGTATGACACGCTAACCACTAATAAACAATTCCCTACTCTCCCTGGTCATAGACCAGTGAATAATAATCGAACTAATCAAATGACCTTCGCCGACTGCGTGACTGGCCGGCAGCCCCAAAAGCCCAGTAATCCTACTAGCAATATTAAATCAGGAATGGACGATTTTCTAACCCTATCACAAATTCATTTCAGTTTATCCTTCCCGGATCTAATTAGAATAGTTGGGGGTTTTTTCCCAGAATATAATGCGTCGGGTGATGAACTTATGAGGAGCTTATGAGCAAGCTTATGGCCCTTGTTGTAAGCCTCCGCCAAAACAGCGGTGGCCACTGAGGGACTCAAGCTTGCGACTCTAATTACGGGCTCACTCGTCGCTTCTAGTAGGAAGTGGTTCTTTAAAAACCTAATCCTGTCTCATGATATAGATATTCTTTTTGTGCAAGAAACTCGTCTCAAGGACAATGCAGCCCTTAACGCCCCGGGCTACAAGATATATCGGAACAATAATTTACAAGGCACTGCTCTTGCCTGCAGAAGTAACCTTACATCCCGTCAACTTTACTTACCGATTAACCAATTAATCACATATGTTGAGGTGGAAATATGTTTTACGGACGATAGCCACCAAAGAAGAAAAATTCTGTTTATTTCCATATACATCCCTACCGACATTCGTTCGTCAGAGCTCAAAAACACGATAGCTCAACTTAATTTCCTTGGTCTTAACCCCGATTTCGACGGCGTAATCATCGCCGGTGACCTTAATGCTAAACATCCTGACTGGGCTAACTCCTGTACTAATAGTAATGGTAAAATTCTGATTGGAAATAACCCACTCGATACTTCTCTCAGAATTGTTGGCCCTAACGGCCCTACGTTTCCTAGATCTGCAAGTTGCTTGGACCTTTTCTTGCTTTCTTACTCACTTTTGGGAGTTTCCGACATTGATACCTGTTCCACACATCCGTCCTTTTCGGACCACTACCTGGTAATATTGAATATCTTCCTTCAGGGACTTTCTCCACTATACATTACTCCAATTAAATTCAGATCTTTTCACAAGGTGGACTGGGAAAGGTTTGGTTCTGAGTTGACTGATGAATTGTTCTACATATTCCCTCCTATGAATAGAAACCTCACTAATACCCAAATTGACGGCGCAATTACTGATTTTACAATGGTGGTAAACAACCTCCTTGACGCTAGTGCAACAGCTGCCCCCAATGTGAGATTCCTTGATAGGCTTCCATCTGGGATTCAGCACCTATTTAAGGTTTTTTTTTTTTTTTTTTTTATGTGGCAGTGCTAAGCTCAGGAATCACCCTTTGTACTACTAGTCCGTCATGTCATTTGTCACGTCATGGTGCAATGTCTAGCAGTAAGCTTAGTACGGGGAGGGGGTTGGAGGGGTTATAAAGGAACGGGAGGGAATTGAAGAAGGTGGTGATGAACCCTGCGTTTGAACTCTTGGATGTTGTAGGAGTTCGGAAATACTGACTGCGAGAGATTATTCCACAGCCGAGTTGTTCTATCAACAAACGAATTCATATCTTGTTGAGTGCGTGAAAGGGGGAGTTGCAGGTGGAGGGAATGAGACGAGTGGGCTAATCTGGTGTTGCGGGTATAAGATTGCCGTGGAGGCAGGAGAGCGTTTAACTCGGAGGAACAGTCGCTATGATAGTAGCGATAAAATTTTGTCAGTGCTGCTACATTCCTACGGTGGCTGAGGGGGTCGATGGTGGAGCAAGCGGTATCGTCATCAATTAATTTAAGGGCCTTTTTTTGGACCTTATCTAACCATGCCAAAGTGGTTATTGGAGCGCCGCCCCAAACGAGGGAGTTATATTCGAGAAGAGGCCGAATGTAGGATTTATAAATAACAGCACGGGCCGATGGCTGAAGGAGGAACTTACACCTCTTAAGAAATCCCAAGCACTGAGATCCTTGTTTGGCGATTTGGAATATGTGGCCATTCCATCGCAAGTCTTTGGCTAATGTCACGCCTAAGATGTGTAAGGATGGTTCGGCTAATAGTTGAACTTCATTCACTTTCAAGGGTGGAGGGGTGTTGAACTTCTTTTTAGAGATAAGACAGTACTTGGTTTTAGCGGGGTTGAATTCAACACGATTCTTCTTTCCCCACTCTAGAATGAGTACAATGTCGTTATTAATAGAGTTGGACATACGTTCGCGATCATCAAGACAGGATCTGGCATGAGTCTGCCTTGTATCGAAGCTGTACGAGTACCGTAAAGTACCGTCGTCAGCGAAGCTAAGAAGTAGGTTGGAGGGGATTGAAAGAAGGTCATTTATAAAGATATTTAAGGTCCGTAAAAAGTGGAAGGCAAGGCTTAAAAGAATACTCGAACGAAACCTCTATGTTCACAACACGTTTTCACGCCAATTAGAGTCTCAAATTAGGCTTCTATCTAGAATTGTTGAAGCCCAAGTCAATCATTTTCTAAATGTTAACTTCCAAAATAAGCTTAAGTGTCTAAAGCCGGGCCCCACACTTTTTAAAGATATCAACCGCATTATGGGTAAGGTCCGCAGAAAACCCCTTAGAGAAATTCGCTATAAAGACAGAATTTATGATTCCCCTGCTGGAATCGTGGAAGCTTTTGCCTCTCATTATGAGGAGCTCTATCGTTTTAGGGAACCTCAATTTAATTCAACTAACAGAAACTCAGTAAACGAAACTTATGATGCGCTCAATCTCCATCTTACCAGCCTACCTTGTTTTTTTAACTTCGGCACGGAAAACCCCTCTGTAAGTAACTCCCTTCCGCCGCCTTAACTCCCTTAGCAATAAAAAATCGTCCAGTTTTGACGAAATCTCGAACTTTATTATAAAAAAACTTCCTCATAGGGCCTTAGACTTCTTAAAGTGCATTTTCAATAATTGTTTAAGTAACGGTTATTTCCCTGGCGGATGGAAGAAGGCTATGCTCATTCCTATTCCAAAAAACACCAATAGCGACAAAGATCCGGAACACTATAGACCAATTTCATCCTTATCTAATCTCGGGAAGTTGTTGGAACGTCTTATCGCGGCGGACCTAGATGCACACGCTTCAATAAACAATTTAATCCCTGAGGAGCAATTTGGGTTTAAACAACAACATTCCACTAAACACGCTCTGCTAGTCTTACAGAATGATGTTATTAGAGGACTTAGGCGAAAAGACGCCACTATTGTATGGTCATTAGACATGAAATGTGCTTTCGCTTCCGTCTGGCGCAAAGGGCTACTAGTTAAGCTACAACGGCTTAACTTCCCTCCCCATATTATTAGTATGGCTAATAGCTTTTTGTCACACAGAACTCTTCAAGTACTTGTTGAGGGCTACATCTCTAGGGTTATCCCTGTTCAACAAGGAGTGCCGCAGGGCTCTGTCTTAGGCCCGAAATTATTTAACCTTTATCTAAATGATTTTCCCCATCAGGTCCAAAATCTCAACTCTAAGGCGCTTCTATACGCGGACGACACAATCGTTTATTCTTCAGGCCCTGACCCGATTGCATGTACTGAGCGGCTCTGTAAACACCTAACTATTACAACACCTGGGGTCTGACAATTAATGAAGGTAAATCTAAACTCTTAGCTATCAGGAATGCCAGCGGAAAGTGCAAGGCTAAAACAATCAGAAACTGCACAGACTTGAAAATTACCTTGAATAATATTGTAATACCTCTCTCTAGGGAAATCAAATATCTTGGTATCAATTTTAACCAATTGTTTAAATTTAATGAACATGTTAGAACTTCCATTGCCAAGGCTTGTAGGGTCACTGGCTCCTTATTTCCCGTTCTTAAATTTAACAGCAAACTAAACAAGTCCTCCAAAATCCTGCTATATAAACAACTGATTAGGCCTATATTGACCAACGGGTTTCCCTGCTGGTTCTATATATCTACCACATTGGCGAACAACCTTGAGATCCTCGAGAGGAAAATACTCAGGTATTGCTAAGATTCAAAACCAGGCATAAATACTATTCTAATAAAGAATTATACGACGATGCCAACATTACTCCAATTATGACCTATTTATTGCAACTATGGGACAAGAGAGCATGCTTGATCCGGACACATCCTAATAAATATTAGTAAGAAACTGCATACTGGAGAACTCGAGTGTGGACTCGAGAAATACTTATTATCTCAGTCCCTTTAACATTTTAAACGGCAGCATTACCCCCAATACGGATAGGTACAATATTGCCCCTTTCTATCATAAATTAGGCTCCAGGCACCACAGGGGATGATTATTGGTGTGCAATAACTGATTCTACCCCGATATACTATATATATCATAAAAAAAACTATTGAAAACTTTGACAGTAAGCTATCATTAGATATTAAGAAAAAATGTATAGTTGTTTATTTTTTATTTTTAATCTACCTAAGATATTATATTCAGCCTTATTGTGGTTGTCACAGTCAGTGAGAAATGGCGAAGTGAGAAAAAAAGCTATTGTGGTGCCTTAAAAAAAGTGACATTTGTCTATTTCAGTGAGGTAAGGCGAATTGCGGTTGTCACTGATATAGAGGCACGGCGAATTCAGTGACAATCGTTCTCACTTGACATTTGTCAGTGAGATTTCTCACTTGATGTTAGTTTGTTAAACATAAATGATGGAAGCGGGAAAAAGGTAAGTGAAACATTTTCAAGTTTTGCAAATATTTTAAATTAAATTTATTATATTAATGTTATTAGTGTAAAAATAACGACCAGAAAACAATTTGAGGTCATGTTGGATTTCATGTTGAAAAATCCTTCAGTAGCAAAAGGATTAAAATTTGCAAATGACCTATGCGGTGAGAATTATCTAAAAAAGTGGGAAAATTTAACCCACCAGTTGAACGGTTTGGGTCCGCCATTAAGAAAATGCACGGAATGGCAAAAGGTAAGGAAGTGAAATTTGTTTTAAATTCAATTTATATCTTTTCAATTTAATTATAGGTTTGGACTGACTACAAATTGAAATTAAAAAAAAAAACTTGCATTAAACAAAAAGGAATTAAATGCCACAGGTGGTGGGCCTTGCAAATTAATGCATTTCTCTTCAACGGAAGAGCAAATCATTAATTTGCTTTCTTTGCAGACAATAGTGCCGCAAAATGCAATTGTTTTTGGACTGAGCCATCCAAAACAAGAACAACAGCGACACCAACAACAGCAACAACAAGAACCACAGCAACAACAAATACAACAGCAGCAACAAGAGCTGCAGCTACATCAAGAACCACAGCAGCAACAACAGGAACCACAGCAGCAACCACAGGAGCCCCAGCAGCAACAACAGGAACCACAGGAACCGCAGCAGCAACAACAGGAAACACAGCAGCAACAAGAACAACAGCAGCCAATAACAAGAAAAAAAAACAAAAGACGCCGGGAAGAATTTTTGGATTATAGAAAGGAAGTATTAAGTGATCAGACGAACATTTTAAAAAGTATAAAAACATATTTAGATAGTTGTGCAAAGTATTTGAAAAGATTATCAGATGCACAAGAGAAAAAATTGCACATCTATGAAAAAATGCAAAAGATAAAAGAGTCTGAAATCAAATTTAAAGCAGAAATATTGCATTTAAAAAAACAGAGATTGCAAATGGAATTGTCTATGGATTAAGCAGACTGTTAAGAAATCATTTAACAAAACTTAATGTGATAAAAATGAACTATTTTTAAATTTAAGAGGATTAATTTATTTTGATTTTTACTTTTTTATAAATTGATATTTGTGAGAGCAATGAAGTAAACTCACAACATAATTTAAAAGAGGAATGTAATTTAATTTGGTTTTTACTTTTTATAAAAGAATTGATATTTGTGATAGCAATTAAGTAAACTTACAACATAATTTAATAGAGTAATGTAATTACTTTGATTTTACTTTTTATAAAAGAATTGATATTATTTGTGAGAGCAATGAAGTAAACTCACAACATAATTTAATAGAGGAATGTAATTTATTTTGGTTTTTACTTTTTATAAAAGAATTGATATTTGTGATAGCAATGAAGTATAAAGTGAATTAATATTTGTGATAGCAATGATAAATATAAAGTCAAATAAAGTTTATATAAAGTCAAACTAAATATATAACAGTTCATTTTCATAATTTATTTCATATCCATATATTCATACATAGAATGCATAATATATTAAGAAAGAATGGCTGTCATTAAATTTCTCCTCACAATAGCTGCATCAGCATCATCTTCCTCTCCTTCTGGATGAACATCTGAATTTGTGCTGCTTTCAGCTATCTCTACTGTATCCATTATTTCCATGTTGTTGTGAATTCGTAAGTTGTGTAGGGCACAACATACATTTATTATTTTGGTAGCCTTTTCGGGTTTATAATGAAGTTCCCGCGCTTCTAATAGGCAACGAAAAGTGTTCTTTAATACACCTATCGTTCTTTCCACTGTATTTCTAGCTTTGGAATGAATTTCGTTAAATCTGGTCTCATCGCTGTTACTTCCTCTTTCCCCATTACTTCTGAATGGGGTGATTAAATATCTTTTTAAGGGGTAACCTGCATCTCCTACAAAATTTGTTATTTACTATAATCACAGTTTAATTAAAAATGAAATTCATATGCCCACCTAAAACCCAAGTATTTCGGCAACTTTCCGCGTCAGATGACAACCTGGCATCTAGTGCGCTTTGGTTCCAGATGAACGAATCATGCGATGACCCTGGATTATTTGCATCTACATATCTTATACGCAGCTTGTGATCGCATACCTGAAAAAAATTCTCTTAAAATTAGTTATTTAATAAAAAAACGAAACATACCAGCATGACATTTAAACTATGGAATCCCTTTCTATTGTAGAATAGGTGTTGATTATGCCGTTATGGGGAGATAATTTTTACGTGCGTCCCATCAACACAGCCTATAACTCCAGGGAAACCGAATTTCTCAAATAATGCTCTTTTAATATCCCCTTTTTCGTTATCATTAGGGAACTTGATAAAATTTGGACAAATCTCATTTTCTAATATATTTAACACTTCATTAAATATAATAGAAAATGTTGATTGTGCTAATCCAACATTAAAATCGTTCCCGACGCCTTTCTGGTAACCTCCTTCAGCAAAAAAGCGTAGCGAAGCTGCTAATTTTATTACTGGTGATACCGAAAAACTTCTTAAAGGAGGTTTGCTTTTATTTTCTATTATATTTACTAAATATGTAAATGCACTTTTAGACACTCTAAAATATGCCCGAAATCTACAATAAATACAGAACATAAAATAATAAAACATCCACTAATTAAACTTACATTGTCTCTGGAAGCTCTAATGGATTTGCACTATCTCTTATCTTACAACGTTGAACTCTTAAACTTTCCATTTGTTCATCCTCATCTTCTGAGTCGCTAAACCATAGGTCAAAAGAACTCATCCTATTAAATATTATAAAATATATTTCTCTTAAGGAGAATTGTAAAAAATTTCAAATACCTTGCGTAAATCTTTTTTTTTTATCCTCAATTAAAAACTTAGAACTCCGAAAAGGTGTACTCACTTTAATTTACATAAAATAAAATAACATAAGCACTCTAAATAAATTCTTTCTAATTGTAAAAAAGTCTCTTGAATAAACCGTCAACGAAAGTGACAACCACAACAAGGGTGGAATTAAATTTCTCACCTCACTGAATTCGCCGGCCACAATATGGACAGTGACAGTGGCAGTGACATTTCTCACCATGGTGAGGTGACAACCGCAATAAGGCTGACTATAGCCCTCTATATTAAGAAATTGCATCCAATAATTTACATTGAACTATTCTAGTATTGTTTTGTTTTTGATATACGTAATTAGACTTACTCTCTTAATCCCCTATGGGGATATATTAATAGAAATAAGAAATTAGAGAAAAATTTATTAAGTTTGTCTGAAGACCATTATATATATATATATATATATATATATTTTTTTTTTTTTCATTTTTATTATTGCAAGAGTGGCAAAGCCAGACTCCCACACTGCTATTGCGCACAAGCCTGTCTGTGTGATTGTTTTGCATTGTCGACTCAGGCCACAATTTATTTGCATCTGCTTGGGTAGGGTAGTGTCCGGTGTGCGTGGGCCCTACTTGTACCCGAGAAAGCGTCTAGCATCTGTGATACCTCCGAACTTAGATAATCACCACCAAATATTCAATTGGTTGTGCCTACTAATCCTCTTTTGTACACTGTGCAATCTACATAGGTAATCACTTATAATTTAAGTATACTAAAAAAAAGCCATTGTTCCACAGTTGACTTATGGTCTAGTGAAAAATATTAAGTTTAACTCTATTATATATGTACATGTTATAATTGGAATAAACATTTTTGAGTTTGAGTATTATTCAACCTAGAGCTATAGGCGACAAACTAGTAAGATATCTACGAATAATACCGATTGAAGAGTGTCGTACTATATTAAGATTTGAGCACGTAGAATACTGTCCCATTGAAAAATCTTTTATTGAAAGTATTTCTATAAAAATAACTGATCATCAAGGTGAGCAAAAACAAGTTATATTCCTACATATGTAATGCTACATTTTAAAAGACAATAAAAACTATAAATATTTGCACAACAGGCTGTTCTTGCATAGTATAAATAGAATTTCGAGATGGATTCCTATTATACACGTTATTATTTAATACATAGCGGAGGCGGCCTGTCAAATATTGGAGAATTATATCGTGGTCCAGTTATTTATCAACGTGGAAGAGGTATCGGTAGCTTCTTCAGTGCTATTTCGACACTTAAAACCCGTAGCTACATCAGGATTAAAACCAACAGGTTGTAAAAACAGGACAAGCTATAATACAGGATAAAAACATCAGCAACAAATCAGTTAAATATATTTTAAAAGAACAAGGTCGAGTTGTTGTTCAAGATTTAGCACAGAAAGGTATAAATAAACTGTTTGACGGAATGAAGGGTTCAGGTATAAAAAGACCCAATCCGTTTACAACTCTACATTTAAAACCAGCTGTTAAACGCAAAAGACGTGGAAAAAAACCTAAACGGTCGAGAAATTGTAAAACTAAAAATCAAAGAAAAGGAATAAAAGCAAGAGTTTTAAAAACAAAACGAAAGATAAGTAAACGTGTACTGGACATATTTGATAAATAATCATAATGTCGTACAAAGAATGCATGAAATCAAAATTGGATCTTTTTTCAACACCACCAGTTCAGAGCAATATTTTGAAAACAGAAGAAGTAGCATATAAGCCAATAGCCTCGCTCGACAACTCCTCCGTTCTAGAGTTTGTAACTTTGGGTCATGGAGATACATACCGTGATTTATCCAGCATCTATCTTCGTTTAAAATTGCAATTAATTAAAATAAAAGATGGAAAAGAAGAACTTTATCCAGATGATGGTGATGCTCCAGGTTTAATAAACAATATTTTACACTCCATATTTCGCCAGTGCACTGTATATTTGAAAGGAAAACCAATTACTCAAACCGACCACAATTACAATTATCGCGCTTATATTGAAAATTTATTAAATTATGGCAAAGATGCGGCATCTACCCATTTGGAGTCGGTCGGCTGGTATCTTGACAAAGATGACGCGGAAATTGCAGATATCGATAAACCCGTTGCTGAATTACATCAAGGCTATTTAGATCGTCAGAAACTTTTCAATAAAAGTAATGTAGTTGAATTGATGGGTAAAATCCATACTGATTTGTTTAATCAGGGTAAGTTGCGTATTAAACGGTGTCGATTTACGTGTAGTTTTATCGCTTGAAAAACCAGAATTTTATATTTTATCCAAGGACGGGACCGACTCACCACAATTAAAAATCTTGGATGCAACCATGTACATGAATCACGTGACAGTCAATCCGAATATTTTATTAGCACATGAGACAGTTTTACAGCGATCAAACGCCATATACCCATACAAGCGAGTTGAAGTGAAAAGTTACACTATTCCCGCAAACACATTTACACTTTCACTGGATAATATCGTCATCGGACAGTTACCAAACTTAATAATTTTTGGAATGGTGGACAATGATGCTTACACTGGCAGAGGAACAAAGAACCCCTTCAACTTTAAACATAACAACATTACCAGATTCAATTTATCAGTGAATGGCGTGCAGATACCAAATCAACCTCTCGAATTTGACTACTCAAAAGATAATCCGATTAGTACACGCGGATACAATACGTTATTCAGGGAACAGGTATTCATTATTTCGATAAAGGTCATCAAATATCCAAGAAATTATTTGACAAGGGATGTGTTTGCTACTAATGCGAATGAGTTCTAAAAGAAACTAAAGAGTGAAATCAAATAACAATATTTATTTTATTAATATAATTAAATTCCTGCTAAAACCTACAACCCGCTGATCTGCTCTATTTCGCGAATAATTGTCGAATGAAAATTAATGCAAGGAAAAAAAACAATAATAAAAACAAAGAGTCCTTGCATTTTTAGTATTATATTAAAACTACAGTTTAGATAGTTTCCAAAAATTCGCTTTGGTTGCTATCTATCAATCAATAGATATATTAGCATTAAACGTATTCGATAAGGCAGTCGGTGGTTTGTTTACAAAACATATTTAGTAAAAATAATAAAAGATTGCTGTTTCATTAGATTCGAAGGCGAGATGGAACATGCTCCGGGGCGGCGTTGGGACAACGTCCCAATAAATGCAAAAGTGGTTGCGAAGGTTAGGTGATGCTAGTTGAGAAACGGTATTGCTGGCGAAAGTGAACTAGTGATGGTTATGAAGTTCTCACAATATTTGATTGGCGTCATCATCCACATCTGTTTTTGAGTTATCGTCTGTTGGAAGTAAGCATAGTTTGGCTGCTGGACGTTTGCATATATTGTTCTTAGTTTGGATGGAAACCACTCTGACCAAGTTGTCAGAGCCGGGATGAGTATCAACGACTCGGGCTAGCAGCCACTTACTTGGAGGTAACTTTTCATCCTTCACTAATACAATGTCTCCCTTTTTGAAGTTCCGAATTTTAGTGTTCCACTTGGAACGTTGCTGCAATTGTGACAGGTACTCCGACTGCCATCGTTTCCAGAATGCCTGTATAATTTGTTGTACGTATTGCCAACGATTGAGTCGGTGTTCCTTTTGGTCCAAATACGATGGTTCGGGTATAGACAATAGAGGTGCCCCGATTAAAAAATGTCCCGGAGTGAGAGCGGTTAAATCCGAGGCGTCAATAGTTAATGAGCAGAGAGGACGAGAATTCAAACACGCTTCAATTTGAATAGTAAGTGTTGTGAGCTCTTCAAAAGTTAAAGTTGTGTTTCCTAGAACTCTTTTCAAGTGAAACTTTGTTGACTTCACTGCACTCTCCCACAAACCGCCGAAGTGTGGTGCTGCGGGGGGAATGAAATGCCAGGTTATTCCCTTAGTAGCCAACTGTTCAGGAACGTCATTCGTTAGCTGTCGAAGATGCTGTTTGAAATCGGTGTCTAAAATGGCTCTTGCTCCCACGAAGTTCGTCCCGTTGTCCGAATATATGTCACTGCACATTCCTCGACGACCAGTAAAACGTTTAAAGGCTGCCAAAAAACCTTGAGTCGTTAATTCAGACACTACCTCAATGTGAATGGCCTTTACGGCTAAACAAATGAAAATAGCTAGGTAGCATTTTTCCCTTCTTGCATTTCTCAATCTTGAAGTTTTTATTTCAAGCGGTCCGCAATAGTCAACTCCTACGTGGCTAAACGGTCGTGATATGTTTGTTCTGGGTTCGGGAAGACTTCCCATCAATTGATTGCAGCCTTGAGCTCTTTGCCTGAAGCAGGTAACGCATTTATGAATGCGCATTCTTATGACACTTCTTGCTCGTAGGATCCAAAATTTTCGTCTCAGAAGTCCCAGCATTAATTGTGGTCCACCATGGAGTGTTAGTTTGTGCATGTCATCGATTATTAACTCCGTCAATCGGTGTCGATTGGGTAGTATTATTGGATGTCGTTCCGCCCATGATATTTTTGCATTCTCTAATCTGCCCCCCACTCTTAGTATGCCGTCACTGTCAAGGAATGGGTTCAAGTTATTCAGCTGCCCAGTTTTAAAATTTCTGTTTGATTGAAGGCTATCCATCTCCGACTTGAATTCTTGAGCTTGTGCTTGTTTGATCCAAAATAACAAGGCATGGTCTAATTCGGCAGATGTTAACCAATTTGTTACTCCTTCTGGTTGTTTTGCCTGACATCGTGATATGAACCGAAAACAATAACCCGTGATTTTCATAAGTTTTGGTAACGTTGAATACTTGGAGATGAGTGAATGAAGAAACGAATCCTCCTGCCTTGTGGTGAAGTTTACCTTTATCGTTTTTGTTTCCAAATTTGTTTCCTTTAAGTTCTTAATTGAAGGCCAAAATTCCTCGGATCTTTTAAGCCAGTCTGGTCCGTTCCACCACAAATTATGTTTTATGGCTTCCGCAGGAAATAGTCCCCTCGTCGCACAATCAGCAGGATTGCTGCCGGTAGGCACATAATTCCACATGTCGTTGCTGCATGTTTCTTGGATTTCTGCTATCCTGTTAGCAACAAAGGTTTTATATTTGTTGGGATGGCCTTGAATCCACGATAAAACAATGGTCGAATCGGTCCATGCACGAAACGAAACTTGTTCGAATTTCATTGATGTTGTGACTGCCTTAAAGAGTCGCGTCAGTAATGTTGCGCCGCAAAGCTCAACTCGTGGTAGCGAAATTTGCCGTATCGGCGTCACTTTGGTTTTTGCTGCAAGGAGTGTTATTTTTATGTTACCTATACTGTCTATTGAACGAATGTACAACACTGCTGCATATGCATGAAGAGATCCATCACAAAAACCATGGATGGCTGCCGAATTAGTTGAAGTGTGAACCCATCTTGGAATTTCAATACGCTCTATTTCCTTCAATTGACTACAAACTTTTTGCCACGCGCGCAAGATGTCATCTGGAACTTCTTCATCCCAACTGATGCCCTTTAACCAAATAACTTGCATTAACATTTTCGGTTTTATTGTGATTGGTGATAGAAATCCGAGAGGGTCAAATAATTTCGAAACGTCGCTTAGGAATTTTCTTTTGGTAACTTTTGCTTCACTGTCAAATTTTATTGTTATGGTATATTTGAAGCAATCTAACTTAGGATACCAAGTCATTCCTAACGTCTTCACTTTTTCGTCAAAACTTAAATTATGCACACCACTAAGTTCTTTATCTTCATTAGGAATCTTCTCTAACAGCTCTATCTTATTAGAAGCCCACTTCCTTAAATTAAAACCACCAGCTTTCAATAGATCTATAGTTTGCCTTTGTACTTCTAAAGCCTCTTCGATTGTACTTGTTCCCGTCAGGAGATCGTCCACATAGAAATCGGAGCATACGACCTTAGACGCAATGGGATAACTTTCAGTTTCGTCCTTGGCTAACTGATGCAATGTGCGTATTGCTAAATAGGGAGCCGAAGAGGTGCCAAAAGTCACTGTTTTTAATTTGAAATCCTTAATAGGCTCGCTTTGTGACTTTCTCCAGAGTATCCGTTGATATTCTGAATCCTCGCTGTTGACCCATATCTGCCTGTACATCTTTTCTATGTCAGCATTGATAACTACACGATGTTTCCTCCATCTTAGTAATATGGTCATCAAGTCATCTTGTACTGTTGGCCCAGTTAAAAGTGCATCATTAAGTGACGAACCCCCAATAGTTTTTGATGATGCGTCGAATACCACGCGAAGCTTCGTGGTGGTGCTATCTTTAATCACCGCATGATGTGGTAGGTAGTTGGTTGCATAAAATATTTGGTTATTTTTATCCACATGCATATTCTCCACTTCCGATGATGTTGTCAATTCCATGTGATGAAGTTTTAAGTAATCTTCGATACATTTAGTGTATTCGCGTCGAAACTCTTCAGATTTTGAAAGTGTGAATTCCGTACTCCTGAATCTTGACAATGCAATACATCTTGAACGACCTAACTTTGGAGCAGGATCTGTACGGAACGGCAGTCGTACGATGTATCTACCATCTTCTGATCTTTTCACGTTTTCGCAGAAATGTTTCTCACACATTTTTTCTTCTTCCGTTAGGTGCTTAATTAGAGGGACTTCCTCTAATTCCCAGAACTTTCTTAGTTGCTCATCCAGCGAAATTTGGCAATGATACGAAGCGATGTTGAAGGTTCGTACCGGTTCTTCCTCAATCTCACCAGATAGGATCCAACCTAAAACTGTATTTTGTGCGATGGGACTGCCATTTGGACCGACTTTTAATCCCTCACGCACGATCTTACCAAAAATATCTGCTCCAATGACCATATCTATTTTTCCTGGCTTATAGTAATCGGGGTCGGCTAAGTTCAATCCCTCAATATGACTCCAACAATTTCCTTTTTTTATGGTTCGGGGAGGTAATATGGTGTTCAAATTTTTCAAAACAAAGGCCTTGGCCTGTATTTGGATGGTATTGCGTAGCGGCTGCAATTCCACGTTTACTAACGATCTAGCAACTCCTGTCTTCGTATCTTCTATACCTAGAATATTAACAGCAACGGGAGTGCCCTTCAAATGCAGTCTTTGGACTATTGACTTATTTAGAAATGACGCTTGAGAACCTTGGTCTACTAATGCACGAACAATTATGTCATATCCGTTTTTTCCAATTAGTTTTACCCATGCTGTAGCGAGTAAGACTTCGTTCCCAACTTGCATATTTCCTACATGAAGTTGACTAACTGATGGTTTAGAGTTTATGGTCGTACGGTTTTGGTCAACTAATGTTTCATCATCAAAACTCCTTTCCAATGGCCTTCTCGTTTTATCTGCGATGATTTGGTCATTGTGTAATAACGTGTGGTGTCGATGGTTGCATTTAAAACAGGCTGTCTTACTTGGACAGTTAAGAGCATTATGTCCTTTTGCCAGGCAGTTAGAACACAAATGCTTCTGGATGACTATATTCCTTTTGCTTAGGTGGTCTAGTTTTAGAAAGTCAGGGCATTGCCGAAGTGGGTGAGTGGCCGAACAGATGACACACGAAGAAAATTTTAAACCTTGAAAATTATGTCGATGAGCCAATTGTGTTGGTTTTGTGGTATTGCCTGCCAATGACTCCAAAGCTCGAAATTGGCCTTCTAAAAATGCTTTAAGTTCCTCAAATGCTGGAAATTCTCGTTTAGAGCCAATACCTTGTTCCCAAAGTTTCCTTGACTCTGGTGACAATCGTTCACTTACAATATGTGTCAAGATAATATCCCAATCTTTGGTGTTGACTCCAAGATTGTTTAAGGCTTGCACACATTCGTTTGTCGTGTCCAGCAAATTTCGAATGCCCATTGCTGTATCTTTTGTGACGTAGGGTTGTGATAATAGGGCTTTCATTTGTGTTTTAATTAACACCCTGGGGTTATCGTACCGATCTATCAGCAAGTTCCAAGCGGGTTGATAATTCGCGTCAGTGATGGTAAAATGTCGAAGAAGCTGTTGTGCATCATCTTGTAAGCTTGCCTTTAAATAGTGTAACTTCTGAACGGGTGTTAACGAATCGTTATTGTGTATTAGTGTCGTATATAAATCAAAAAAAGCCTTCCAATTTTTATAATCCCCATGGAAGGTGGGCAAGTTAATTCTTGGCAGCTTAAGTCCCCGTCCTGAATTCGACAACTCCTCTCTTTGGACCTCTCCTCTCGTGTGTATACTTGGGTTTTGATCGTTTCCTTGAAACCTTGCGGCATCCTCTTGGATTTGAGACTTGAATTCAATATAAAATTCTTCAACATTCGTGAAATACTCCTCAGAGAAGTATTTTTCAAATTTGGTGTCCAAATCCTCCGCAACATCTAACATCATGAGGTTTTTGTGGTTTATTTTAAATAATTCCCACTGATCTCTTATCGCTTCTAATCGGTTGTTGAAGTATGTTGGAGTTTTCCGTTCTTTACCGTCCTTTTTATAATTTCGTAAAGAGCGCTGCAATTCATTGTAAATTGCGAACTGGTGCTTAATCAAACCCTCCATTTATTTATTTTTTTATATATACGTTTATTTTTATATTTAAGTTATTCTTTAATAAGCTTGTTCTTTAGTGAGTTTCTTTAGTAAGTTAAGGATCGCCAAATTATGCTCGGATTTTCTTGGGACGATCCGGCTCGAAGGACCAATAAATGTTTGCTACTAATGCGAATGAGTTCTAAAAGAAACTAAAGAGTGAAATCAAATAACAATATTTATTTTATTAATATAATTAAATTCCTGCTAAAACCTACAACCCGCTGATCTGCTCTATTTCGCGAATAATTGTCGAATGAAAATTAATGCAAGGAAAAAAAACAATAATAAAAACAAAGAGTCCTTGCATTTTTAGTATTATATTAAAACTACAGTTTAGATAGTTTCCAAAAATTCGCTTTGGTTGCTATCTATCAATCAATAGATATATTAGCATTAAACGTATTCGATAAGGCAGTCGGTGGTTTGTTTACAAAACATATTTAGTAAAAATAATAAAAGATTGCTGTTTCATTAGATTCGAAGGCGAGATGGAACAGGATGTTTTCTTCTCGCTTTCGATTTAACAACAGACAATTCATACAACACAACTTGCGGCAATTTACTAAATCAGGGAACAGTACGAGTTGAAGGAAAATTTAGAGACGCGTTAAAAAATAGTGTGACATGCATTGTATATGCCGAGTACGATGGAAGCATTGAAATTGACAAGGATCGAAATGTTTACACAAATGTTTAAATCTATATAAGGTGGATACGATATGTTCCAACTGTTAGTTGGTGAATTGATTTATTACGGTAACAATGAGCTGTTTAATTAATGTGGAATACTTTTGCGGAGGTGAATATACCTTCTTTAAAAAAGTCTCTTTCGCTGGATTCACTGCGCAAAATAAAACGTTTGCGAAGGAAACAGAATGCAACGAGCAACAACAATCAACTAAATTTGGTAACCTTGAACTGAAACGGATAGATGAAGACCTTATAAAAACTCTGGCGAAATTTAAGACAATCTTTGTTCGTGGTGCACCAACCAAGGAGTTTATAAATAACTATGTTACATCTCTCACCAGTGTCATTGACCTAGAAGCAGTATTTACCTGTGAACAAGAATGAACACGATCGAACTTGCAACTACATTGACAAATAATCGCGTAACAAACAAATTTTTTAGAGGAGTTTTCCCATGCAACCATCTACAACAAAAATAAAAAAACCAGCATGCGTCATAGCTAATACAGATCCAGCACACAAAGACGGAACTCATTGGGTTGCATTTTAATTCCCTAAACAAGGCTCGGCAGAGTACTTTGACTCATTTGGAAGGTATCCCACCAATAAATATTTTCAAAGATTTCTACTAAATAATTCAAAGAATTTTTTGAATAATAAAAAAAGATTGCAAGGCCGATTTTCAGCAACTTGTGGACATTATTGCTGTGTATGTATTTCTATATTCACGATGCAGGGGAAAAAGCTTGAAAACTTTTTTAAAAGAATTCGCCTCCAGCGATTTCAGTTCAAATGATAATAAAATTATTAATTTATATTTAAAGAATTTTTCACAAAATGGTGGAGATTTCTGTAACCAATCCTGCAAAGCAGAGGTCAGTACTATAAAAACCCCAAACAGAGGATGTTAATATTCAGTGTGTAAGTTTAAATTGAGCAGCATGGAGCCATCGAGTAAGAGACAAAGGACCACTGGTGCTAAAGGAGAAAAGAAGTTGTCCAAATGTAAAGCAAAAGTTGTGGGTGAAAATCTGTTATTAAACTACACATATCATCTAAACGATTTAGTCCATGGAAATGGTACTTTAACATTGCAAAAATGCAGGAGAAGGTTTTATTTTTGGGATGTGTAGGTGGGGTCAGTGTGATTGAGTTTTCGGGATTCTAAACCCCCCCCCCCCCCATTTGGCCGCCATCTTGGAAAACGTGTGCAAATAGTTTTTCTACTATATCTCCGAAACGATACATCGGACAGAATACTTGCAAGGACACTTTTTATTTAGAATTAAATTATCTACAATTTATTGGACAAAAATTTTGTGGTGAAATGAATAATTTACAAGATAAGAAGTTACAAGCCTTAGAACACAAAAATTAGTCACAATATTTTCTTTTAAAGGCTATAACTTTTTCTCCTTCAACTTTAACAAAAAAAATAATAACAAGTTTTTTGTAGAGGGTTTCATTAGGAATAATTTTTATTCATAACTTTTTCAATTTCATTCACTACGAAGTGTTTTACAGCGGCCCGAAAGTATGAAAGTAACAGATTTTCTATTACATTTTTATTACGATTTTACCTCCTACTTTCCTTAGAAATTAGCAATAACAGGTAGCAAGTAGTGCCTGCCATATAAATCTCCTATTGACCGAGTCGAACGCTTTCTCATAATCTACGAAAGCAAGGTAAAGGGGGGATCGGAATTCAGTAGACTGCTCCACTATTATTCTCAAGGTGTTAATATGATCAATACAGGAGCGGCCCTTCCTGAATCCGGCCTGCTGCCTCCTAAGCGTTCGGTCAACTGCCTCATTTATCCTAGATTGTAATATATGGGACAAAATTTTGCCCACTGTAGATAGTAAACAAATGCCTCTCCAGTTGTCGCATATTGTTAGGTCCCCCTTTTTTGGTATTTTGACTATGATACCTTCCGTCCAATCCTCCGGAAAGGTACAGGTGTTCCATGCTATATCTAGGATTGGCTGAAGCGCATCTGCTATGAGGCTTGAGTCGGCTTTCAACAATTCTGGCGGGATGCCATCTTTCCCAGCTGCTTTACCATTAGCCATCGGATGAATTGCGGTTACTATTTCCGTCTTGCTATAGAAACGTTAACTGTTCCTAGAGATTTTGCAGCTTCTTCTCTGTAATTCCAGTTTACAATAAGCGTTTCTTCATTGACTGGAAGAAGATGTTGTACCACTACTGCCGGATTTATTAGAAACTGATACAACTCTCCTGAACTGTTAATCATATTGGTCTTAGGTTGGTTTTCTCGCTGTCCAAATTTTCCCCAAAAGGAGTTTAAAATTAACTTGGCTATTGATCTTAGCCCAGGATTTTTATTAACTTCTGAATACTCCAGTTTTACACCTTCATTTTGCAGAAATTACTCCAGGTATTTATTGTTTTCCTCTTCATCTGAACTGCATTTTCTGGGCCATCCTGATGCCTGCTGTTTCATCTTGATAAATTTATTCATCATTAAAGTAAACAGTCCACTCGAAAGGTTTAATTTGTCGTACGCCTCAATTTTGTAACTCCATATTTCGTATGTGTTCAGCATTTTGTATCCTCTACTTAGAGCTGTTTTTACCTCGTTAATTACCCATGTTCCAATCCAATTGCTCATCCGTGTGTATGCATTCATGATGTTGGTTTTTCTCCTCACTACATCTATGACATAAGGGGAACATTAATTTATTATTCTGTCTAATCGGTAAAACAGGGTGATACATTCCTTCGGGCGGTAAAATTTTACATTTGATCAGACCATCTATTTTACCTAAATCAACTTTGGAGCATGCATCTGTTCCGACATATAATTCAGGGTGACCGATTGGGAATTTTCCATACTTGCAAACCCATGGATACAATGAGCGTACATCTATGTATTTTATTTTTTCACCTGGCTTGCATTCGTAATGTGTATAAACATTACCTGTTCGACCCCCATAAAAAGCATCTCTAGGATTTAAAGGTGAATGCACCAGTAAAGGATGGTCTCTTAAAGCTTGAATGTCTTTATTGGTTTCCATCAGTCTGAGAAAATCACACTCCCACATCTCAATGAACTCGTATCCATAAGAACGCAAGCGCCCCGTCTTTGCGGTTATTACTTCATATCGGTGATTTAGAGTATCGCTATGATCATCATGAAGAGGTTGATCACGGTTATGTTTCAGACATGTGGGGTGTCCATGGTAGTAGCAACCACGGAATTCAAAAATTTGATTAGACTCTGCACAATAGCCATCTACTTTTACTCCTTTCAGAACAACTTCTCCTTATTTGGCTGCATGTGTAATATTAATTCTATTGCTATTGCTGACTGTTTATCGGCATATCTATATCCCTTTCTTGGAATAATACCAATAGTATTTAGTCTAAGAAAATTGCGCCGAAAATCTAAATTGCATGCAGAGGCAATAGTCAACAAATGGATCAACTTTGCATTCTACCAACATCAATTTTCTAAATTTTAAGCATGCCTCTGCCAAAATCTGCACGTCACTAATGCAATAGTCTACAATATCACGCTGCATATCAAAGTCTTCATTTTTATGTTTCTCGTACCACTTGAGGAAACAATCACGATCTTCAATTTTCATTGAGTCGGGACTGTAATATTCTATTGCCGGTAATTTCCCAATATATTTCCTATTCTCAAACGTGTAAAATAGATGAAGGAAGTATCCATTTTTATACACTGCTGGTAGATCAAAGGCCTTTGGTAGTTGTGATAGGCTCATAGGAAAATAATTTAGCGAGTCGATAAATTTTATGTTCTCCAACTGCATCATTATAATTTTCGTCCCCCGCACTATTAATTTGGGTTTTAGGTCTGTCTTTTTCAGAATGTAATTCAGCATGAATTGATGGTCAAACGCCTGACCATTATGAGCTATGACTACTACCCTTTTAAATTTGCCCTTCCTTAGTTCCAACAAATCTTTCAAAAACCCGTTCACTACATTAGTTTGGTAAATTTTCGATCTATATCCACATTTTTGGAAGAAATATAACTTTTCTATATCAATGCAAAGTTCACAACGCCTCGCAGCGGCACATAAATTTGGTTCATGCAGCTTTATGTCACCAGCTGATTCTCCTTCTATATATTTTTGATCTACAACCTTCTCCTGTCTTGTTTCCAGGTCGTAAAAGACCAAAGGAGTATCTTTTGTCGGAGGTGTTCTGACATCTGGTTGTATAAAGCAGAAGTGTCCTTGTTCCACGTGTTTATCACAGATCTTGCAAAAATATTCACCGCATATATGAGTTTTATCTGTTTTATATGTCTTGATTATGTCGATTACAATCTGTACACAGGTTTTCGGTATAGTCTTTGGCACATGCTGGAGTCTGCTGGCAGCAAGGACAGGTTCCTCCACATCTGTAATCATTTTTGTTATTGTATGGTACATGGCACTCCTCACAAAAATAAATACAGCAAAATGCAGCAGTTAGCGAACCTATGACGTTGTAATGATTGTTGTGGTACAGTAAATTTAGTTTTTTCCGGTATTTTGCCCCTCAAATATCACATCTCTTCCTCTAGCACCATATCTATACACCATATCTTATAATCTTTCTCTAGCACCATATCTTATAATCTTTCAGATGTTCTTGGAATTTTTGCAACTCCGGAATTCCGGCACCTTCATTGGGTATATTTATCCTGGATTCAGACAAGAGTTCTGTTGCTCGTTGAGTTTGTAATTTTCCAACATCCCTCCTTACTTTGACAAACTCTGTCTCCTTATTCATTTTGGATATGGCAACAATCAATGCTCTTGCTAGACAAAGGTTATCCTTTTTTTATTACTACGATACCCTTTCTCTTTACACATTCCTTATCAAACGTGTTGTATTTCCTGGCTCTATCATTTCCTCTCCCTTGTGGTAGTCTAACTGTGGTAATATTTAAGCAGAACGTGTCGGTACTTAAGCCACTTGAATTGCTTTGAAAAATTTTTCCTATGGTGTCCCACACATCGAATACTTTCAGTGTGGAGGCCGATCTGTAACTTCACCACCCTGGACCTTTCTCCATAAAGGACGCTCCACAAAAGGTAAAACCAAGGAAATCATCCGGCTGAACTTCTAAGAGTGCGTGTTGAACAATATTGTTAACATTTTCATGCTTAAATTACACTAGTTGCTTACCCTTTTTTAACCGACTTCAAAAAAAGAGGAGGTTACTCAATTCGACGTGTAGGTATTTTGTGATCCTGTTCACGCATAACTTTGTAACCCAATAACTTTTTTGCTTTTTTTTTGGTTCATTTGAAGGGGGAGCTTCCCACGGTGGTCCCGTTAAATTTTTTCTAAATTCTGATAACGGAGTTCGAAGTTAGGCAGAAAAAACTGTTAAAATTCAACCTGTTAAAGTTCAACCTAAACATTTCATGGGCACCGAACAAATTACTTTATTGTTGTCAATCTGGCAGCAGCCCGGTGGCGGAGTGGGTGGAGCGTCGGATCCTCGATTCAGCGCTACAGGTTCGATTCCGGTCGGGGCAGCCGGTTTTTTTCTTTTTCTCTTTTTCTTTTTTCTGAAATGATTTATTAACATATTGGTCAGCGGCCGATAGTGCTTAACATAGCGCAAAGGGCTGGAGCCAAGTATTCTTGTCTGTGGGTTCTGTGGGGTGCGAGTTTGATCCCAAGGGCTCGCGGTGCTTTTTTTTCTATATATCGACAAAATAATTATTTTTTAATTTCCTTCGGGGAATTTTGTTCCATATTAAACAAATTTTCGACGTGAATGCGTCTGTAAATTTGCTTCCAGAACAAAAGCCGATAAGAACGAAATTATGGCGAAATTTGCAGCTCAAACAACTATTGTTTATATCGAATAAAGAAATATACCATGGCGTGGATGAAGAATCACAGAAGTTTATTGTTTACATTTAATATCCCCGATATCAATGGCAACTTAACTTTTTATATGCCTTATATTATCTTGATCTATATGTGTGTATAGTGTAAACAAATCTTGCAACTTGATTTTCACCCAGTTCCATATAACCGATCAACTGCAAATTTTGCACATACGTATAGTTCGCATGACAATACAATCTGCAATCAAATTTTGCAATTGCGCTCCCCGACCCCAGACATGGGTATCAAATGAAAAGGTGTGACAAGTAGAATACACTTCGCTATGTGGCGTCGTAAAAACGTGGGCTCCTTGCACTGACAGGCAATATTAAAAAATGAATGGACTAAAAAGCACGAAATAAAAAAAAATTTTTAAAACCGACTTCAGAATAAAACCCGCGATGCACAAAAAAGGATGAAATAATTGTTTGTAATTCTTAACAACATCAATCCAATAAGAATGGATCTAGAAAGAAGAATCACTTTTGAAGACGGTGCCAGGTAGTAGTTGACTTTGATTGCACTAACTCTTGCTTCGGCAATTGTTTACATTTCTTTGTTAGGCTTAATATATCACCCACATGTGTTAGCACCGTCTTCAAAAGTGATTCTTCTTTCTAGATCCATTCTTATTGGATTGATGTTGTTAAGAATTACAAACAATTATTTCATCCTTTTTTGTGCATCGCGGGTTTTATTCTGAAGTCGGTTTTTAAAATTTTTTTTTATTATTTTTAAATATATATCCACCTACACTTTTACACTTTTAAAAAAATATTAACACTCGAACTTCGTTTTTATTTTTAAATATATATCTACAATATTTTTAAATACTGACTGAGAGAGATTATTCCACAGTCGAGTTGTTCTATTTACAAACGAATTCATATCTTGTTGAGTGCGTGAAAGGGGGAGTTGTAGGTAAAGGGAATGAGACGAGTGGGCTAATCTGGTGTTGCGGTTATAAGATTGCCGTGGAGGCAGGAGAGCGTTTATTTCGGAGGAACAGTCGCTATAATAGTAGCGATAAAATTTTGTTAGTGCTGCTACATTCCTACGGTGGCTCAAGGGGTCGATGGTGGAGCAGGCGGTGTCGTTATCAATTAATTTAAAGGCCTTTTTTTGGACCTTATCTAACCATGCCAAGGTGGTTATCGACGCGCCGCCCCAGACGAGGGAGTTATATTCGAGAAGAGGCCGAATGTAGGATTTATAAATAGCAGCGCGGGCAGATGGCTGGAGGAGGAACTTGCACCTCTTAAGAAATCCCAAGCACTGGGATGCTTGTTTGGCGATTTGGAATATGTGGTCATTCCATCGCAAGTCTTTGGCTAATGTCACGCCTAAGATGTGTAGGGATGGGTCGGCCTTTAGTTCCACGCCATCCACTGACAAGGATGGTGAGGTGTTGATCTTCTTCTTGGATATAAGACAGTACTTGGTTTTGGAGGGGTTGAATTCGACACGATTCTTTGTTCCCACTCTAGAATAAGTTCAATGTCGTTATTAATAGAGTTGGACATACGTTCGCGATCATCAAGACAGGATCTGGCATGAGTCTGTCTTGTATCGTAGCTGTAAGAGTAACGCAGGGTACCGTCGTCAGCGAAGCTGAGAAGTGGGTTGGAGGGGATTGAAAGTAGATCATTTATAAAGATAGTAAATAGGGCTGGTGATAAAATTGACCCTTGGGGGACCCCCGCAGAGATAGGGTGGGGTTCAGATTTGATGCCATCCAATACTACCTTAATTGAACGGCCGGAAAGGAAATTCTCAATCCATTTCTGTAAAAGTGAGTCGATTCCAATAGCTTTGAGTTTAGCTAACAAGGCTAAGTGCCAAACTCTATCAAAAGCCTTGGAGATATCCAAAGCAACCAGACTGGATTCACCTGATCCATGCAAACTTCGGCTGAGGTGTTCTGTAAGACAAACTAAAAGATCGCCAGTGGATCTTCTGTGTCGGAAGCCATACTGTCTGTCGTTTATGAGTAGGTTGGATTCTAGATATCCCATAAGTTTTTCGTTGATTACACTGGTCTGCAAAAAACCGGTCATTTTTTCTCCTTTCCAATTTAATAGTCGTATCCTAAGTATTTTTGCGCGCTGAATCCGAATCCGTTAGCCAAATTGCCCTATCACGTCAGGATTTTGAGCAATCCTAACCTAAAAGTGCCAAAAAGCGTGTTTTTTGCACTTTTGCGCGTTAAATATCTCAAAACTATGGAATGATAGGGCAAATCGGACAACGGGATCGTTTTCAGCATGCCAAAATCTACAGAAAACCATGTCGAAAGCGTTAAATTTGAGAAAACTTTTTTTGTAATACTGAAAAGAAAAACTTCGCTGCAACGATGATATCATGTGTTAATAAAAATCGTCGATTTCGCGCCAAGAAGTTTTTCTTTTCAGTATTACAAAAAAAGTTTTCTCAAATTTAACGCTTTCGACATGGTTTTCTGTAGATTTTAGCATGCTGAAAACGATCCCGTTGTCCGATTTGCCCTATCATTCCATAGTTTTGAGATATTTAACGCGCAAAAGTGCAAAAAACACGCTTTTTGGCACTTTTAGGTTAGGATTGCTCAAAATCCTGACGTGGTAGGGCAATTTGGCCAAAGGATTCGGATTCAGCGCGAAAAAATACTTAGGATACGACTATTAAATTGGAAAGGAGAAAAAATGTGCAGACCAGTGTTATCGTCTCCATTGTTTTGGAGAGAATAGAAGTAATTGCTATTGGGCGGTAGTTAGAGGGGTCGCTGGAGTCACCTTTTTCGGTATTGGCTGTACATGGGCAAGTTTCCAAGAGTCTGGATAGACTCCGGAAGAGTATGATAGGGCAAAAAGTTTGCGCAGAGGTTTAGCCAAAGGTGAGGCCCATTGTTTTAAGACGATAGGGGGTATATTATCGGGTCCAGTGGATTTATTGATATCGAGCTCCTTGAGGCACCTGTACACATCGCGAGTCCTGAAGAAAACCCTGTCCATTAAATGAGCGCTGTGCTCGAGAACCGGGGGTAGCATATCAATTTGGGGTAAAGAAGAATTGGAAGCAAACAGAGACGCTAATAAATCGGCCTTGGATTTTCTGTCTGTTATCACCTTCTTATCGTAAATGAATGAAGGAGTTGGGGATGAAGTGAAATTCTTCTTAATGGAGCTTACCAAGGACCAGAAGTTCTTGCTACCAGAGGTTGCATTAAAGAGTTTACTTCTCAACTTGTGGTCAAATGAATTTTTGACATTCCTGATGGTGACTTTGGTGAATTTCTTAGTTTTATATACTCTACACGGAGCGATTCACTAGGGGAGCTCTTGTAAGCTCGAAAGGCGGCTTCTTTATTTCTGATTGCATTCATACACTCCTGATTAAACCATCTGTTGGGCCTAGCCTTCACAGATTTGGTAGAATGAGGAATGAACAAATGCATTCCTGCCTGCATGATCCTAGAGATACGGATAGCGGCAGAGTTGACGTTTTTGTTTCGGAAACACTGGTTCCAGTCAGTAGATTGGAAAAAATTAATAAGCCCCAGCCAATTGGCCTTCCCATAATGCCATACAGTTATTTTAACTGGTTTGGGAGGGGTGGGAAATTTGAATGGGAAACTAGCGCTAACTAAGGAGTGGTCCGAATTGCCGAGAGGTGAATCAACTTCAACAGAGTAACGCGCTGGGTGAGAAGTTAAAAAAAAAGATCAAGGAGATAGGTTCCTTGATCAGCAACATCAGGGACTCTTGTGGGACGATCCACAATTTGATGCAAATTATTGGCGTCTGCAAAGAGCTCGACGTCCTTGCCAGAAACACTGGTGCCATTTGAGTAAGTCAGCCATTTTGCGTTGTGAACATTGAAATCACCCGCAACGATGATTTCACACTCAGGATTGGACGACAAAAATCCCGAGATTTGTTCGGAAATGGTATCAAAAGATGAAGTGGAGGCTTCGTTACTTATGTTAGGACTTCGGTATAGGAAGCTGAAGAATATGACGTGGCTTTGGAATATGATTTTAACCTAGATATCTAGAATCCAACCTACTCATTAACGACAGACAATATGGCTTCCGCCAGAAAAGATCCACTGGCGATCTTTTAGTCTGTCTTACAGAACACCTCAGCCGTAGTCTGCATGGATCCGGCGAGTCTAGTCTGGTTGCTCTAGATATCTCCAAGGCTTTCGATAGAGTTTGGCACTCAGCCCTGTTAGCCAAACTCAAAGCTATTGGAGTCGACTCACTTCTACAGAAGTGGATCAGGCATTTCCTTTTCGGTCGTTCAATCAAAGTAGTATTGGATGGCGTCAAATCCGCATCCCACCCGATCTCGGCGGGGGTCCCCCAGGGGTCAATCTTATCACCGGCCCTATTCCTTATCTTTATAAATGACCTTCTTTCAATCCCCTCCAACCCACTTCTCAGCTTCGCTGACGACGGTACTTTACGGTACTCGTACAGCTTCGATACAAGGCAGACTCATGCCAGATCCTGTCTTGATGATCGCGAACGTATGTCCAACTCTATTAATAACGACATTGTACTCATTCTAGAGTGGGGAAAGAAGAATCGTGTTGAATTCAACCCCGACAAAACCAAGTACTGTCTTATCTCCAAAAAGAAGTTCAACACCCCTCCACCCTTGAAAGTGAATGAAGTTCAACTAATGGCCGAACCATCCTTACACATCTTAGGCGTGACATTAGCCAAAGACTTGCGATGGAATGACCACATATTCCAAATCGCCAAACAAGGATCTCAGTGCTTGGGATTTCTTAAGAGGTGTAAGTTCCTCCTCCAGCCATCGGCCCGTGCTGTTATTTATAAATCCTACATTCGACCTCTTCTCGAATATAACTCCCTCGTTTGGGGCGGCGCCCCAATAACCACCTTGGCATGGTTAGATAAGGTGCAAAAAAGGGCGCTCAAGTTAATTGATGACGACACCGCCTGCTCCACCATCGACCCCTTAAGCCACCGTAGGAATGTAGCAGCACTGACAAAATTTTATCGCTATAGTCATAGTGACTGTTCCTCCGAGCTAAACGCTCTCCTGCCTCCACGGCATTCTTATACCCGCAACACCAGATTAGCCCACTCGTCTCATTCCCTCCACCTGCAACTCCCCCTTTCACGCACTCAACAAGATATGAATTCGTTTGTTAATAGAACAACTCGACTGTGGAATAATCTCTCGCAGTCAGTATTTCCGAGCTCCTACAACATCCAAGAGTTCAAACGCAGGGTTCATCACCACCTTCTTCAATTCCCTCCCGTTCCTTTATAACCCCTCCAATCCCCTCCCCGTACTAAGCTTACTGCTAGACATTGCACCATGACGTGACAAATGACATGACGGACTAGTAGTACAAAGGGTGATTCCTGAGCATAGCACTGCCACATAAAAAAAAAAAACCCAAAGATAGTTGAAATCTGAAGTCGTGTTTGAAAATATTTTACAATAAGCCACGTCATCCCTAACAAATATGGCAATACCCCTATGGGGGGAGAGATTGTGCACTAAAGTGTACCCCGACACCTGGTAATGACCTAAGTCAGTATCGGGTGATATTTGGGTTTCACTAAGTGCGAAGATTGGGGGTTTATAATTAGATAAGTGGCACTCAACAAAAGAGAAATTCGCATGAAGTCCACGAATGTTACAAAAGTCAATACAAAAATTTGACCTGTAACGGGACTTCGGTTGCGCAGGCTCAATCGCCACGTTCTCGGGGATATTTCCCGGCATTACATTTGCCGCAACCATCAGAGTCAATAAAATTTGTCCTCGTCAAAGTGTTATGCCTTTTGAGACGGGGCAAATTTTATCGACCGACAGATTTTAGCCGCGGCACCTGCAGGACCGAGATGCGAGAGAGGGTAGGGAGCAAGGGTACTTACTTGCGCCGTTCGTCGGTCCGATCGTGTCTAGTGAAGGGTGATGGGCCTTCGCGTTAGACTGCGCTCGTTTTTTATGACACTGTTTTTTATTGTATTGTGTGTTTTTTTGTGCCCGTTTTTAGTTTTTATTTTTTCCACAATTTTTTTTCTTTTTCACAGTTCACAATTTTGTTTTGCTTTTTGTTTTTTTTCCGGCGCGTTTTTCAGGGACCGGAGCAGCACACGTCCGCACACTTTGCTGTCCTTTGGGCTAGGTATATCTGCTTGCGTGATTGCAATTAATTATTAATGCGACTTGTTTCAACCTTTGGAAGTTGAACTCGCCTGCTATATTATTTTAATTGGTTCGCTTGGCATCTGCATTTCTTAGCTAGATAATAATTTTATTTCTCCGACAGCTGCGAAATGAGCAAAAAACGCAAAACAAAACAAAAACAAACGGGATCTTGCAGCTGCGACCAGATCATGTGCAATTGCGCAGTATATCTGCTTGCGTGATCGCAATTAATTATTAATGCGACTTGTTTTAACAGTATCTATGTATGGGTAGTTCAGGCCTATATAAACTCCACTTTTGCTGATGATTCTTAAGTAGAGTTTCATCAGTTTTAGAGGAAGGCAGAAGAAACATTCAAAAGTTAAATCAAGTGAGGAGCAGAATTTTTTATCGAAAAATCAAAAGAAATATTTGGGTAAGAACGTTTTAAATAAATAAATTTTCAATTATTTTACCATTCCATTTTATTCTTTTCAGATATATGCAGTATATGGCAGGCAGTATGAATATAAATAATTTTGAGTTTTGTGCTGATAGTTTGGAGTCAGCTAGGAAATCGTCAACTAGCAAAGGGGTAAAGAGGCGACTTTTCGAGGAGAAGAAGGAGGAGGATTTTTCTAAGTCGACTCTTAGCAAAAGGAAGAAAAACATGTCCCCTATCATCTCTGTGAATGATGATGATACTGATGTCGATGAGGATGAGGAGTGCATACTGGAGGAAATCAACAGTTTTCAATATAAGAAAAATATGCCTTTGAAAGACATGATAGTCAACGAAGCGCATAACATAATTGATGCTAGGAAGGTGAATACCAAGTTCGGGGAAAAGGTGCTGGAAGAGCTGGAGGATAGTATTATATACTTACCGGGAAGGTATACTGACCTCTCCGATAATTTATTAAAAAAGGGGAAATATGCCATAGAGAATTTGGAAGAGATGGGTAGTCCTTCGAAATCATATTTAAGAAAAGATCAGGAAATCCCCATGAACTGAATGTGGACGACGGTGAAGGGAACATTATTTTATCACAAAACAGAAAAAAATATTAAATAATGTAAAAACTAAAATTTTAAAAATAAATTTCAATATTTATATTTGATTTAAAAAATAAAAATGTTAAAATAATTGTTTTTTTTTTAATGAATCAATCTGTAGTCATTCCAGTTCTACTTTCAATGCTACCCACAGAGTTTCACAACCCCCAGCACCCGCCCCCGCCCCCGTCTTCGCCATCGCTAATACTTCTGCTGCACTTCCTCCACACCTCCGCACTCCAACTTTCACCTTCGCGGCACCACAAGTGGGCGTGCCTCACACACACAACAATAACAGCGATGACGTTGATCTACATAAACAATTAATACGTCTGGCACACATTCCAAGGTCACCCACTTACCATAATTATTGGTTAATGACCTGTTAACCAATTAACATAATTACACGTGATTAATCACCTTGACCTAAATCCCAAAACCGGTTTTTTCCCCATCCCAAACCGACCCAATACCTACTGACATTAGCCGATTTTAACTCGTTCCCAAGTACTAATTTTATTTAACAAACTGAAATATTGATAATGAAACTCACATTAATGTATCAAAACTGAATACTAAATAGTTGTAATTTATTAGACAAATCACTTCAAAAACTATTACTTCTTAAGATTGTAAACACTTTTAAATTAAACGCAAAAAAAGTTGATAGTAATTGTGTTGCTATTATTTGCAAAAAAAATGTTCTGAATTTCCCGTTTAAAAGATTTAAAATACTCGTATCCACTTATTTGCGACTTGTAAAGCTCATCAGACATTCAATAAATCTTTTGCTGAACTAAATGGTTAATATTTTCAGGAGTGATTTCCTTACAAGTTTTTATTTAAAATTTTGTTTATTTAAAAAAGCCCGCTAAATTCGAATTCAGAGACCCGAAAAACCCCCGTATACCAAGTTTTGTAGCGATTGAAGGATATTTCACTACTTTTGGTCGCCATTTTGAAGCCGCCATCTTGTTTATGGACATCAAATTCGTAATCGGCGACACCAAAAAACCCCCGTATACCAAGTTTTGTAGCAATTGCAGGATATTTAACTACTTTTGGTCGCCATTTTGAAGCCGCCATCTTGCTTATGGAAAAATGGACACCAAATTCGTGATTACTGACCCCAAAAAACCCCATGTACCAAATTTCAAATTAATTAGTTAATGTTAAAGACTTTTGGCCAGCTTTTCGGACTTTTGCCCCACTGTGCGTCATGTGCCCTAAGGTGCTCCCATTACAAAGTGTTTAAAATCTCTATGTGTCTCTTAAAAAGCCAAGCGGCCGGTGTTCACCGGTTGTAAGGTCATCTTTTATTTTTACTCCGGAAAGTTAACTTTACAACAAAGACTATGTCGAAGTCCTATGAACTTCTTGTTGGATTTCGGTAGATACTGCCTTAAATACAGTGGAATTTATTTTAATTGTGTTTTTCTGTCATCAACCCTTTTAGCATGATTCTCCATGCATAATGCAAAGTTATTTTAGTTTGTTCTCCTACAGTACCAATGCTTAAAAAAAAGTCCAGATCCATACCTAAATTTCAGTCACCATGCACAATACGAAGAAACGCCTTCGATAGAATAAATTATTAAGTACAAACCTTATTCATTTATAAAATGGAGCTAGTCTTGCTTGATAGTCTTAACTTGTCCAAAGATAAAAATAATATTTTTTCTTCTTGTGGAAGTCATATCATGAAATAGGATTATTTTCAAATCTCATGCAAGAGATATAACATAAAAGGTTCAGCTCTTTGCGTTGAATTGAATTCGTATGTCACCTTGTATGAAAAAACTGTACACATATTCATGTACGTGTGTATACCTTACAAAGATGTTTGTATTTAAACAAACCTTCAAGATTACATACACATATCGGAAAGAAGTAACCATAAAATAAACAGACCTTTATAATAATATTGAATAAAAGCTTCCGAAATGCCTCGGTCAGCAAAAATAAATTTATCTGGAGAATGTATATTTTTTCCTTTTCTAGTCAATACATATAAAACATGATTATAGTAAGAGTTACTTACCGTCTTTCTTATAAAAAATTACTTCCAGCTTTAATTCCATTTTACTACTCAGACTTTTCTCTATTTGCAATTTATGTTCTTCTTTCGTTTCCGGTCCGTATAGAAAATGACAGGAGCACCCTGATTTATAGGAAAATAGAATTGGTGGTTGAAGAAACCGCAAAAATTTTAAAAATTATAGTTACCTTTTTGCATTATTTGAGCTCGAGAATAACCAGTGAGTTCTACGAACCCATCCGAACAATACACAATTGGATTTCCTGCTGCCTGTGCATTTCCAAGCACGAAATTTGAATCTAGAAAAAAAGACGTAAAATTACCATAAAATTGCGTATATTTTAGTTTGTATTTAAGGCGTCTCGGGACGCTTCTACGGAAATGTACACACTGTTTATTTTAATAATAAACGCACAGATTATTACAATAACTTTATTTAACAAAGATTAATTTTTGATAATAAACAAACACAAACTGAATTTAATTAATTACTGGATTTAATTATAATTACGACGACCGAGCACCGCGATGGTAAATGGTGGACTAGCCGGTGATCGATAATCACCTCATTACCAGGGACCTCACTTAGTGCAATGTTTGCGGATAATTTCGGGCCCGTGGCTGGTTGGGGGTTGAACTCCTGGCCTTGGCAATTGATGGCATGCAGGTGGTTTCCGGCCTATGGTTAATTGAGGTTAAATACCTTGATGTCGCATGTACCGGAGCCACGAGTTGCTGACGGATGCTGGTGCAATGTTCGGGTGACCGTTGATCGATGGATCAACATTATGCCCTCCTTGAACCACGAGCTGCTGACGATTGATGGTGCAATGTTCTGGTGACCGTTGATCCAGGGATCAACATTCTGCCCTCCTTGAACCAATAGAGGCTCAACCATGATGATGACGTTGAAATTGATACCGAATAACACCAATGGCATTTACTCCGTAACTGGTGAATTGGTAGCTCTGGAACGAAAGGTTTTGAGGCGCCTCGACTCGCCTGAGGTGATCCTGTAACGATACTAAATAAACGGAAAGAGGAAGGTGATTAAGGAATATGGTAAGGATAGATATGGGAGGGTGAACGGGGAGAGACTTTAATTGATTTAATTAAGGTTCCGATATAGTGAGGCCAGTCGACTTGTAGGAGTAGGGGCTCCATTAGATGTAGTGGGGTCCTGCTCATGCGATATGGCTGCAGGTCTAGCTGTCGTTGGGGTATTAGTTACGACTTCTTGCAGTACGGCCTCTCCGGTGGTATGGTGATTGCGGAGGATATGGTTTGTTGCGGAGTTCCATGTTGCAGCAGTTAATCTCCAGCTCCAGCCATAAAGCGATCTTAGAGCTCGTACATTGATAATTAGATCGACCACGAACTTGACTAATTTGATTATCACATACATGGCCAGTATGATCGAACATGTCTGTCCGAGTCCGCTGAGAATACCCCACAAATCGAGTACGCAGAAGGTCTTCAATCATGTTCCAACCAGTGGCGGAAAATAAATTGGTTGTTTCCAAATTCTGATGATCTGTATCATGACCCATTATGCTCCGAGTGACTATATTTTCCACGGCTCTGCGTTCAGAAGGATACATTATCTGATGGCGTAAATTATCGAGTGACGAGCTTGAGTACAGGCCTGCTTGTATGATTTCTCCTGGATCTTCATATTTCCAATCAGTCTTCGTGGAAGGTATAAGTTCAAGTGGATTCTTCATTCGGTGTAATCTGGGATTAAATCCGTACCATTGACTATTTATATAATATCCTGGGCTCAATAGGTCAGAACAGGGAATCTCTGTACCATGTTTAAGCATGAGGCGTGTAATTGGTGCTATGAAATAACTTTTGTTGTTATATGTCGTGGTAAGTTCTAAATAACATCTATCGGTTTTTCTAACAGTCACTTCGACTGGTTGGCATTTGACTAAGTATATGAGTTCTCCACGTGGGACGGCAACATGGCCTGGTTCCTTGGTATACATTAAGGCGAATTCTGCAGGATGGTGAGGAGCTATAATTAATTGTGTATGTAGCGTTTCACGTTCGAGTTCACATTTTTTCAGTAACAGATTATAATATAGGTTTTCTACTTGAGTTTTTATGTGACGTTCAGTATATACGAATTTCGATTTAACATACGTAAAAAGATCTAGATTATGCACACCAATAGCCCTTTTTGTGAACCAATATTCTTTAGATGCACGAGGTACGATCACAAGTCGCGGGTGTTCTGTTTGGTATCCATCAAATCTGCATACTGATACGGCCTTCTTAACCTCCAAAGCAAATATGATTTCACCTGACGTAACTGAGTAGACCGTACTAAACACGGCTTGCTCACCGTGTGGAGTGATTGTATCGATCTTTGTGGCGAGTCCTTGCCACAATACATCATAATTTAGATTTTCACAGGAATTATCTGGAATTAAATCCCAGAAACTGACTCCGTAATCAGGATCAGTGCATTTTCCAGTTAGGTACGGGCATAAAACGTTGCTTCGTAAGACCGCCATATTATCTTCCAAACGAACGACGCTTTGGTAGTCTGTTATCGTGAATTCCAGGACGTGGGTGACAATAACGTTGTTCCAAGAGTTGGCTCCTGAAGTATATTGAGCTCCTTGACAGTTTCCACTATTATCGACCGATCCTGCAATGGTGTGGGTTGTTGACGCATTTGACTTTAAGTTAGCTATGATACGACCGTTCGGAAGCTTAAATGTATGGTGGTGGTGGATCTGCATGCAGTCTTCTCGAGAAATTTCTTCTATGAAGCTACTCAAGCCACCGCGTACTAGCGACAAGTGGCTAAACATTCCACAATGGTGTACTGATTGGATGATATTGATTTTGCATTGATATATTTGTATGGATGCAGCTTCACTTATCTGGAGTAGTTGAATATCTTGCTGTGTTTGTTTGAGCTCTTGTTTTTCAATGGTGCAGGGTCCAACTAAGAGCAGTGAAATTGACGTTAAATTGATTCTTTCGTGACCACAATCATACACAATTATTGCGACCACACTTGTCACGATGGCTAGTTGCAAAACTCCACAGCTGATGTTCGTTGCTAACAAGGTTGAGTACTGGTCAATTTCGTAATCTATAAGGTGTAGGTTAGAGGTACAGTTAATGTTGAAATTTACTTGTGTGGTTAGTGGTGGTGATCTAAAGGTATGTTTAGCTATAATGATGATTTATAATGCTTCGAAAGGTGTGTAGGGTTGCTTACATAAATATAAAATTAACTGGTAAATATGCTACGACATTTGATTGTCAATAATGGGCAATAAGCAGATTTTGGTGATTGGACGTTTCAGGATGCTGTCCTTACATCTTATGGTAACTGCTCGAGTTAGCCCATCTGCTCCGGGGTGTACTTTGATGACACGCCCTAAGAGCCATCGTGCAGGAGGTAGTCTTTCGTCCTTAATTACCACTAAATGATCCTTTTTGACGCCAGGTGCACGCTCTGCCCACTTGGATCGGGCCTGTAGTCTTGGAAGATATTCATCGACCCATCTCTTCCAAAAGTCTTGAAGTAATCTTTGTAATAATTTCCACCTGCTCAGGGTACTTAATTTATTATCGAGCAGATTTGGTTCTGGCGGTGTAAGTAGTGCATCCCCAACTAGAAAATGTCCTGGGGTTAATGCTTGCAAATCATTAAGATCGTTACTCATTGGACAGAATGGGCGAGAGTTCAAACATGCCTCAATTTGTGCTAACAGCGTGCTAATTTCTTCGTCGGTGAGTAGCGAATTTCCTATTATTCGTTTAAAATGATATTTCACTGATTTCACGCCCGCCTCCCACAATCCTCCAAAATGAGGTGCAGCAAGTGGGATGAAATGCCACTTAACACCCTTGGTAGATAATGTGGTGATCACGTTAGGTGATAATCCATATTCGCATTTAAGACGAGCTTGTATAAGTTGTTGGTTAGCTCCGATGAAATTTGTCCCGCAATCACTATACATATCACTGCATAATCCCCTACGACTAACGAATCTTCGAAATGCAGCCGAAAACGCTTCCGTGGTGAGTTCACTAACCAGCTCACGATGTATGGCCTTGGTGGATAAACATACGAATACACTTATGTAGCCTTTGCTGGTTTTTGGCCGACCTCTGCATTTTGATTCTCTGATAGTAATATGGCCAGTGAAGTCCACCCCGTATGCAAAAATGGGCGGTGTCGCCGTACACGAGGTGCGGGAAGGTCGCCCATGAGCTGGGTTTGCGTTGAAGTCTTGTATCGGAAGCACGTGACACACCCATGTAATTGGTGACGGACTCGATTTCGACCATTTAGAATCCAATATTTTTTGCGTATAAGATTAAGAGTCAGTTGCGTGCCTCCATGTAAAGTTTCTTGATGACATTTATTAATGACAAGTTCTGTAAATTTGCTGTGTTCCGGTAATACTATTGGGAATTTTTGATCTGCAGGAATTTCTGCATTACGTAGACGACCACCGACTCTTAATAAGCCTGGCTGATCGATTGTTGGATTAAGGCTATATAGTTTGCTATTCTTGGGAACTGATTGAGATTTTTCTAAATGTTCTAGTTCGATAGTGAAATGAGTTCGTTGGACTAATCGCTCTAGACATAATTTTGCATCATTGATCTCCTCCAATGACAATTGATCAAATTTTCGGTTTGGTGGAGCAGTTTTGAGATTAATGTAAAATCTTCTGCAGTAGGCAGTTACTCTAACGAGTTGATCTAGGGTTGAATAGCGATTCATTAAGTCTAGCTGTAGTTCCGTTCCCTTAGTAATGCTTAGGACAACTTTTTTAACTTCTAGGTCAGTATACTTAGAGGCTTCTTCAATTTTACGCCACCGAGTTTCATCTTGTTGTAGCCAGGAAGGTCCAGTCCACCACAGTGGGTGATCTTTTAATTCACCTGGGGCGACACCTCGTGAAGCGCAGTCGGCTGGATTATCACCTGATTTCACATATCTCCACCGACTGGTATCTAATCGTTCTTGTATGTAGCTCACTCGGTTCCCAACGAAGGTTTGCCATTGTCGTGGATGACCCTTGATCCAAGCAAGAACATTTCGTGAATCAGTCCAACCATATATTTGGTACATTTCTGCTGGAATAGCCTCTTTTACATGCGTGATTAATTTAGTTAATAACACGGCCCACATAATTCTAAACGTGGTATACTAACTTGGCATGTGGGAGCAACCTTAGTTTTGGCGGCTAAAAGGGAGATTGTTAAATGCAAACTGAAGAGTTTAGGAATTAGAAATTAAACGCGTCAGTTAACAACCAAGTTTTCTTTATTTATGAAAAAAATGTTAAATATATAAAACAACTTTAATATAATTTTATATACTTATGCTACCGGACTTTGAAATATAAGCATACAGCGCCACTATAACCTAATTGGCATATGTGTGACACAATCACTTAATATTTGTCCAAGTCCTTTTTAACGTTTGAAGTTTCTTGTAAATCTTTGAGCATATATAACTTCAATTACTATTTAGCATATAGAAGTGTGATCACTCAATTCGATTGCTGCTACCAAGCGACTGGTGATGAGTGCTGTTGGTGCTCGGATTATATAGCCAGGAAAGCAACGGTCCAAATTCAAATACCAATATTCTTACTATTTTTATTCAAAATGGCCACATATATTTTTATCAATGTATTTTTGAAAATATATGTATCTCGTTCTTTTTATCCTTCTTGTTTTCTTTCTCTTTCATTCTTACTACCTTTTATGAAAAAATTTATTTTATCTAAATATCTTTTTACACATAAAATATTTTGCCTTTCTGGCCACACCATTGAAATCCTCTTTAAATTTTACTTCGATTTCATGTATCACACCATGACAATACGTGAAGTTTCATTTTGACGTTTGTTCGCTGGTGCTATTCGCGAAGTCGCGCGCGCATAATTTCGCGTAAAAAGTGCGTTATACGTGTGTTCCAGTCGTCTTCAGGTAAGTAAAAGCCTTTGCGCAAGTTCTTTAGTGTTTATGCTGTGTGTTGGTGTTATATGTGCATGTGAACTATGTGTTTTTTGCTTGTTTCAATGTTTGTCCATAAAAGGTAGGTTATGTGTTATTCTATGTTTTTCATTTAATATTTCACCTGGAATTTTAGTTTATTTTCATATTATTATACAGGTGAAATATTATTTAATATATTTTTTATCATTTCGTTGCGCTATATGTATAATTTATGTTAATTGTGTATATTTTGCTTTGTTTACATTTTTATGTACTTGTTGTTGTTGTTTTTATGTCATTTTGGATATTAATATTTATTATGCATTTTAGATTTGGCCGAAGATTTTGGAGTTTGCTGGATATAACCCGATAGGTATATTTTTATGGTTAACTTCATATTAATAAAATTTCTTTTTAGGTTTATTTGTGTTTTGGTATTTGTTTTTTAGGGTTTGGGGCCAAACATTCTCCTCCCCCTTGAACGGTCACGTTCAACATAGACCTTAGTTTTTCTGATGTGTTTGTCGGCCATAAGAAGTTTCAAGTTGGCTGTGTGACGCCTGTTGATTATGGCTGATGAAGATACGGCTGGAACTGCAAACGACCTCTTTTGTTGTGGGTTGCTGACACTATGACCTGCCTGTGATATCTCTGGTAGCGGCGTAGTTGGAAAAAACACGCTGGAAAACTCTGGTGTCATATTTCCAAGAAAGGGCTGTCAGGTGGTAGCAGTAAACCGTCTTTTGCCGCGGCTAGATCTCCTCAGTGTGTTGGTATTGATCTATCTACAAAGAATTGATTAGTTTGAGGATAGTTATTAGACAGGTTATTGGACAAAGGACAACAAACAACACATTTGACATGAAGATGATTGTTATTCCATCATGGAGTCAAGGTGTCACTGGAGGCGTCAGTTGGTCTATAGGCAAGCGACAGATTTTGGTGACTGGTCTTAGAAAGGTATTGTGAGCCGTTTGGACTTGCACTACTCGTATCAGACCATCTTGTCCCGGGAATGTTTTTTCGACAGTGCCTAGAGGCCATCTCAGTGGTGGCAAGTTTTCTTGCTTGATGAGAACAATGTCACCAACTTGGATATTACGTTGTTCCTTGTGCCACTTCTGCCTTTGCTGGAGTTGGTTTAAATAATCCTTGGTCCACTTATCCCAGAATCCTTTAACTGTTTGTTGGATGTGTTTCCAACGGCGTGAGAGAGATACATTCTCGTCAGGACTTGGCTCTCTCTGAGTGCATGTCCAATTAAAAAATGCCCAGGCGTAAGTACGAATGGATCATCTGGGTCATTTCTAACGTAGCACAGTGGACGTGAATTTAGGCAAGCTTCAATTTGCGTAAGTATTGTGGTATATTCTTCGAACGTGTAAACTGAATTTTCTATTGCTCTGCGTAAATGATGTTTGACGGACTTTACACCGGCTTCCCAAAGACCGCCGAAGTGTGGGGCGGCGGGTGGATTGAAGTGCCATGTAACTTGCTTCGATGTAAAGAAATGCGCAGCTTCTGGAGTAGCTTCTTTTATGGCTTGTTTGAGGTCTTTGTCGAGCACGAGCTTTGCTCCTACAAAATTCGTACCACAGTCGGAATAGATATTAGCACATAGACCTCTTCTAGAAATGAATCTCTTCATAGCGGCGATGAATGCGGCTGTTGATAAGTCTGACACTAGTTCAATATGTACCGCCTTGGTTGTGAGGCAAATTATAACACAAATGTATGCCTTTTGTAGTTTTGCGTTTCTAATCGTGGACGTTTTCATTGTGATGGGTCCAGCGTAGTCAATGCCAATATTTGTGGACGGTTTGGCTATGTTGACCCTGGGTGCAGGTAAGTGTCCCATCAGTTGTGTCATCGTTTCGCCGCGATGTCTTGCACAGGTAATGCATTTATGAATACGATTAGTTATACACCGTCGAGCATCTAAAATCCAATATTTTTGGCGTAACGTGGTTAGTACGAGAGATGTTCCACCGTGAAGTGTTCCTAAATGCGTTTGGTCAATTATCATGTGTGTGACAGTGTGATGCTGAGGTAAGATAACTGGGTGTTTCGCATTGTATGACATCGTTGTGTTATTCAGTCTCCCGCCTACTCGAATCAGCCTATCCTCGCCCATGAAAGGAGTTAACTTAAGTAACCGGCTACTGTGTGGTAGTGGTTTTTTACTTAGCAGATTGGTGTATTCAACTGGAAATTCTGATTGTTGAATTAAGCGCAAAATTGTATTTTCTGCTTCTTGCCATTCAATTGCGGAGAGATGATTAAGCCTTTTACATTTGGAATGCTTGCAGTTATACGTGAACCTCAGGATTAGAGCGACGATGCGAACGAGTCGCGTTATTGTTGAATAGCGCAGCCACAAGTTGTCTTTTGATTGCACAAAAAAAGTAGTCGTGGTTGGGTTTTTTGCTTCCAGCTTAGTCTGCCCGTTGATTTCTCGAACTTTAGGCCATTCATCATGTCTTTTAGTCAACCAACTTGGGCCGTGCCACCAAAGCTGACTGTTGACCACTTTGGAGGCTGGCACTCCTCTAGATGCCAGATCTGCTGGATTATCATTTGTTGTAACATGTCGCCATTGATCGTAGCGTATGACTTCTTGGATTTCAACTACGCGATTTGCGACATACGTTTTCCACTTGGATGGATGTTCTTTGACCCATTGTAGTGCTATAGTGGAGTCCGTCCATGCGAAGGTTGGAATGTGCTGTAGCTGCATGTCTTCAAGAGTCGTTTTTATTAATCTGGCCAAAATTACGGCTGCGTTTAGTTCCAATCGAGGGATTGTGGTCGGTTTGGTAAGTGCTACTCGTGTTTTTGACGTGAGGATTCTCGACGAGATTTCTCCGTCGCTGGACTCGACTCGTATGTACAAAACGGCAGCGTAAGCTTTGACTGAAGCGTCGCAAAACCCATGTAGTTGCATGTTTGCGTTATTAGAATATCCAATCCATCTGGGAATTTGAAGAGCTTCTATGGTCCTTAAGTCCTGTTTGAACGTACTCCATTGACGTTCTATATGACTGGAGACTTGCTGATCCCATGAGGATCCTGTAATCCATAGGGATTGCATTAAAATCTGCGATGATGAGAACGGGTGATAACCATCCTAATGGATCATATAAGGATGCTATGTCTGACAGAATGTTTCGTTTCGTTGTAAGATTATGCTCCCGGATTGGTGTAACTACAAAAGTGAAGTAATCAGGCCCTGGATGCCAGCGAATGCCAAGTGTTTTTATGACATCGGTTGTAGTAAGCATCAAAGTTGTCTTTAACTCTCGGTGTTCCAGTGGCACATCTTCTAGTAATGCAGGATCGTTGCTCGTCCACTTTCGTAATAGAAAACCACCTGCCTTTGTTATGTTTATCAGTTCCCGTTGTAGTATTTTTGCCTCTTTGATGTCATCAGCGCCAGTTAGCAAGTCATCCACGTAAAAGTTTTTAAGGATCGCCTTGGATGCTAATGGCCAGGTTTTCTTTTCGTCTTCTACTAGTTGCTGCAGTGTTCGGATAGCTAAATACGGTGCACATGCTGTGCCAAATGGCACTGTTTTTAGCTTGTAATCCTGTGGTAGATGTGTTTGAGGATGCTGCCATATGATCCTCTGGTATGCTTGATGGTCCGGATGTACTTCTATCATCCGATACATTTTCTCTATGTCAGCATTCATAGCGATTTTGTATTTCCTCCAGTGAAGCAGGGTTGCGAAAAGTTTAGGCTGCAGTGTGGGTCCTATCAGCAGTTGTTCATTGAGGGATTTTCCATTAGATGTTTTGGCGGAGGCGTCGAAAACCACTCTCAATTTAGTTGTAGTGCTTTCTTTAAATACTGCGTGGTGAGGAATATAGTAATGATTTTCCTCGTTGCTGGGGGGATCCACTGCTTCCATATGCCCAAGATCAATATATTCATTTAGGCATTTACTATAATCTTCCTTGAGTTGAGGATTCTTACTAAGTTGTCGTTGCAAGGACAAGAACCGACTCATAGCCTGTGGCCTGGACTGTCCTAACGTTGGCTTCTTGTTGTCCACAAATGGAAGTGTGACTTGGTAACGTCCGTTTGGCTTACGAACATGTGTTTCATTGAAGATCTGCTGGAAGATCTCATCTTGTTTTGTGAGAAGCTGCTTTGGAGGTAATTCTTCAATCTCCCAAAAACGTTTGAGTTGCTCATCTAGACTTATATCTGCTGTACTTGCTGTGAAAGCTACGGTTTGATTTTCAAACGTATTTGCTGTTGGCCCAATTATAATCCATCCGAACAATGTTTTGATGGCTATGGGTGCTGTGTCTGGTCCTCGTCGGATACCTTCTTGCACGATTTTGGCATATATTCGTGCTCCCAATAATGCGTCGATAGTTCCAGGTTTCCAAAATGTTGGATCTGCTAATGGTAAATCTTTGATATGTTTCCATTCTCTCCCTTGGACTACTTTTGTTGGAAGAGGATCCGTAATCGTGTTGAGGACTAGGAAGTCGTCTGCTATTGACATCCTATTATTGCTGCGTGGTTTTAGTGTGAGTCTTACGTATTTATTTGATGTTGCTGCTGGGCTTGTGTTTATGCCTACGATTGATACAGCTGTACTCGTTGGGTTTGCACCCAGCTGCCTGCATGCAGCTTCTGTGATAAACGATGACTCCGAGCCAGGGTCTACGAGGCATCGCAATGTTCTTCTCTTGCCATGTTGAGTATGAGCAATGACCACTGCTGTTGATAACAGCGCATGATGGTTTTTCATGGCCAAGAAATTCTGAATTGTTGCTGCACCGCTGCTATTTGAGGGCGACTCTGTGGTTGTTGAAGACTGCTGTAGTATGGTGTCTTCTTCGTTGCGGACTTTCTCGTGAAATCCTGTGGATCCAGTTTTTTCTTGCTTGGAATCGTTGTGCAGTGTGGTATGATGCTTTCCGTCACACTTTCTACATCGATATTTGCTGGTGCAATCATTGGTTGTGTGATAGCTCGAGAGACAATTTAGGCAACGGCCAGCTGTATCTAGTACCTTGCGTTTGGCAGTAGTATTCATTGCATGATATTTCTTGCAAGTAGCAATGAAGTGCCCGGCGTGACAAGCTGGGCAATTACCTTGTTTCTTCACATGATGTGTATATGTAGTCTTCAATGTGTTGTTGGGCTTGGGTTGAGCCGTAGGTTTGGATTCAATGAAGTCTGCAATGGATTCCAAGACCCTTAATCTTGTATTTAAGAAGGACTGGAACTTGGTAAAGGTAGGTAGAGCTTGAGTGTTTCCTTGTTCTTCCTCCCATAACCGTAATGTCATGAATGGTAACCTTTGGACCAGCAAATATATCAAAATAGCGTCCCATGAGATGGTGTCGACATCCAGACTCTTGAGTTGCTGTAGGCATTCGGATGTAGTGTCAATTAAAACCTTCATTCCCTTTGCTGTCTCAGTAGAGAGCTTGGGTATGCTCATAAAGGTTTTAATTTGATGATTTACAAGAACTCTTTTATTTTCGTAGCGCTCTTTTAGCTTTGACCAGGCTGGTTCGTAGTCTTCATTGGTTGTTGGCACGTGCTTCAGTAGAGTTTCTGCTTCCCCAACCAGGCATTCCTTCAAGTAGTGCAATTTTTGCACAGGTGCTAACTTGGGGTTACTATGTACCAGGGAGATGAAGATGTCATGGAAGGACCGCCACATGTCGTAATTGCCATTGTATTTTGGCAGGCTGATCCTAGGAAGTTGGATATCATGTTGCGTCCCAGTTTGTTGCAGTCCTGGTGTTTTGGTGTTTGGAGCGATGACTGGCCCTGACGAGGTGGTTGGTGCCTGTCTTTGCAATCCATCCATCAATTCACCCATATATTCAGCGTATTTGATCTCCGATTCACTATAGTGATCGAGAGCCAAATATTCCACGGGAATTTCTGGAGGATCTGCGAGTGCTGCTTTATTTAAGGCGAAGTCATTATCGCGGAACTCTTCCCACAATATTTTCAAGTCGGCGATTCTGGATTCGTAAAATCCATATGTGCGCTTTACTAAGGAAGTTTTCTTTCCATTTTCGATGAATTTGCTCAATCGATTTCGTAGCACTTGTTGGGTCTGGCACAATTGTTGTAGTGTCGTCATTTTGAAAATATGAAGCTACTCGAACACCGAAACTATAAAGCGAACTTGATTGTGCTGCACGCGTATTCCTGGATGGAACCACCAAAATGTTAAATGCAAACTGAAGAGTTTAGGAATTAGAAATTAAACGCGTCAGTTAACAACCAAGTTTTCTTTATTTATGAAAAAAATGTTAAATATATAAAACAACTTTAATATAATTTTATATACTTATGCTACCGGACTTTGAAATATAAGCATACAGCGCCACTATAACCTAATTGGCATATGTGTGACACAATCACTTAATATTTGTCCAAGTCCTTTTTAACGTTTGAAGTTTCTTGTAAATCTTTGAGCATATATAACTTCAATTACTATTTAGCATATAGAAGTGTGATCACTCAATTCGATTGCTGCTACCAAGCGACTGGTGATGAGTGCTGTTGGTGCTCGGATTATATAGCCAGGAAAGCAACGGTCCAAATTCAAATACCAATATTCTTACTATTTTTATTCAAAATGGCCACATATATTTTTATCAATGTATTTTTGAAAATATATGTATCTCGTTCTTTTTATCCTTCTTGTTTTCTTTCTCTTTCATTCTTACTACCTTTTATGAAAAAATTTATTTTATCTAAATATCTTTTTACACATAAAATATTTTGCCTTTCTGGCCACACCATTGAAATCCTCTTTAAATTTTACTTCGATTTCATGTATCACACCATGACAATACGTGAAGTTTCATTTTGACGTTTGTTCGCTGGTGCTATTCGCGAAGTCGCGCGCGCATAATTTCGCGTAAAAAGTGCGTTATACGTGTGTTCCAGTCGTCTTCAGGTAAGTAAAAGCCTTTGCGCAAGTTCTTTAGTGTTTATGCTGTGTGTTGGTGTTATATGTGCATGTGAACTATGTGTTTTTTGCTTGTTTCAATGTTTGTCCATAAAAGGTAGGTTATGTGTTATTCTATGTTTTTCATTTAATATTTCACCTGGAATTTTAGTTTATTTTCATATTATTATACAGGTGAAATATTATTTAATATATTTTTTATCATTTCGTTGCGCTATATGTATAATTTATGTTAATTGTGTATATTTTGCTTTGTTTACATTTTTATGTACTTGTTGTTGTTGTTTTTATGTCATTTTGGATTCTTGTTATTGCAGTAGAAATTTCTAAAACTTCTTGTGGAATTTCTACTTATTTATAATTAAATTCAATGTTTTTTAATTAAATCATTAATATTTATTATGCATTTTAGATTTGGCCGAAGATTTTGGAGTTTGCTGGATATAACCCGATAGGTATATTTTTATGGTTTTTAGGTTTATTTGTGTTTTGGTATTTGTTTTTTAGGGTTTGGGGCCAAACATAGATAGTGACATCACCCTTTGGGGATACACATCTTACATAGACTACTGCAGCATAAGCGACCGAAGACGCATCACAGAAAGCGTGTAGTTCATAGGTGGTTTCAGTGTTGATTAATTGAATCCATCTGGGTATTTTTATAAGTTCCAATTGAGGTAGATTCTGCCGAAACTCACACCACTTCGTCTGCAAATGGTCTGGAAGTACCTCATCCCATGTTACACCTTCCATCAGTGGGAGCTAGCCATCCTAAGGGATCAAACAATTTAGCGGCCTCAGATAAAAGAATCCGCTTGGTAACAGGAGTCTGAGATTCCTTAAGCGACACTTTAAATTCAAACCTGTCACTCGATGGATTCCAATGGATACCTAATGTTTTCACAGTTTCAGTGAATTCTATAGGAAAAGGTGTAGAAATTTCGCGATCCTTGGGGGGGACATGTTCTAATAATTGTTCTGAATTGCAGACCCATTTACTAAGGGTGAGTTGCACCAAATCATTGATTAAAGTTATTGTTAAAGTTAACTTTAACAATAACAAAGTTGTTAAAGTTCCAGTTTGTAAAATTCAGTTGCACCACCCAATCGTTTGTTAAAGTTTCGTTAACTGCTACTTTGATTTAAATTTATATTTTTGTGTATTTATAAGTTTCACAGTTTGTGAATTTATTGGAAATGGCACCCCTGTTTGGGTCTATGACAACTGTCATTAGTTAACAATAACAATAACATTAACCGGGCAAATTTGCCTGGTTAAAGTTAACGTTAAAATGTTACGTCATGTTAACAATTGTTAAACGGTGCAACTCCCGTTTTGTCTAACCGGAGATTTGACTACCGATTTAGCTTTTGTTACGGTTAAAGTTAGTTGGTGCAACTCACCCTTAATTTGAATCCCCCTGACTGTAGGAGTTGTCGAAGTTGCTCTTGTAGTACTATTGCTTTCGCGAGCGTGTTTGTACACGACATTAAATCATCCACGTAAAAGTCGGATAATAATATCTTTGAGGCTGCAGGAAAACGCTTCTTTTCATCATTAGCGAGTTGTTGCAAAGTTCTAAGGGCCAAGAAAGGTGCACACGAAGTTCCATAGGTAACAGTGAGTAATCTATACCTAAGTCTCTTTCGGTTGGGTCACATTTTCTCTCCATAATATTTTTTGGTATTTGCGTTGATCTGGTCGGATATATATTTGCCGATACATCTTCTCAATATCAGCAGTAAAAGCGATTTTGAATTTCCTCCAACGGAGTAAGATGAGGCACAGATCCTTCTGCAGCGCCGGTCCGGGTAGCAGGGTATCATTTAATAACAGTCCATTGGTGGTTTTCCGGGACGCATCGAACACCACTCGCAATTTAGTGGTGGTGCTAGAATCTTTTATCACTGCATGGTGCGGTAAAACATATTCAGGAAAATTATCTCGCTCATGTTCGGCTGAGGAGATCTTCTCCATATGTCCAAGGGTTAGATACTCCTTCATAAAGGTCTTATAATCTTCAGATAATTTGGGATTTTTCTGAAATTTGTTTTCCAACTGGAGTAAACGTTTTAGTGCCGCATTTCTTGAGTATCCTAAATCAGGCCGCTTATTATTTTGGAAGGTTAATGGTACTACATAGCGACCAGTTGGATCTCGATAATATGATTCGGCGTAGATTTTTTCACATTCGTCATGGTTAGGTTCAGAATTGTGAGCTGGAATATCTTCCAGTTCCCAGAATCGCTTTATCGCATTTTCCAGACTTACGGAGTCTGCGGTGGTGCATACTAGCGTGATCTTTGAAGTGGTGTAAGTATGGGTATTGACGTCAGGCATTTTGCCACTTATGATCCAGCCCAATGCAGTTTTTAACGCTATTGGATATCCCTTGGGACCTTTGATGAGCCCATTCAAAATGATGTCACTGTAAACGTCAGCACCTACGAGCATATCTACCTGACTCGGTTTCATATAATTAGGATCGGCCAATGGAAGATTTTTAAGGTATGGTAGCACTCGGTGGTCAATTGGTTTACTTGGCAAGATTCCACTGACTTTCGGGAAGACATAAGCTTCCACATGTTGCTTAAACGATGGGTCGGATCGAGATTGAACTAAACAAGTCACCGCATTACGAGACACTCCACATTGTAAGTCGCCTATGCCGTTTACCGTTACGGAAACCGTCTCTTTACGCAAACGTAAACGTTGGACAGCCTCCTCGGTGATGAATGAGACTTGAGAACCTGGGTCTATTAACACTCTCAAGGTTTGTTTACTTGCGTGGTGAGTCTCGATATCGATTAATGCCGTTGCCAATAGGTTTGTGTGCAATTGCTTATTGTTTGTCAGATAGGATTTTACATATGACGTCTCATGGACATTATTTGGTGTTAGTTGTACTAAATCCGAACTCTGGGGGTGAGATGGGCCTTGATAAGTACCATCTTCGTATTCTTGAGTGGATTTCTTCACTAATTGTGTAGAAGCACCATGGTGACTGTGGTATTGATTATGTTGACGGGGCTGACGCAAATTCTTAGTTTTGTTGCGGTTACTAGGTGATTTTGGTTGGTCAAAATGGAGTAGAGAATTGTGTCTTTTCCGCATGATTGACAGTTCATCGGATTAGGACACACATTGAGTTCATGAGACTTTGACAAGCAATTTATACATCGGGAGTTGGTTTTTATGAACTCGTATCGCCCTTTCGGCGTCATACCAAGGAATTTGGTACATTGTCTAAGGCGATGATCATGTTTACATGCTGGACACATCGATGAAGCCGATGTAGTGAACGCGTGAGTGATATGCCCTTTAGTGCTTTCCTTGCGAGGGAGTTGACACCTTGTTCTAGTGATGGCTTCTAAACTTTTAAACCGTGCTTCAAGGACATCAGAAAATTCAACTAATGTAGGTCGTCTTGATGGTATAGTCCTATGATTAAGGGTGAACTCCCAGTGTTCTATTGTCTCTTTGCATAATTTTTCCGTGAAGATTTCGATTAACAAGGGATCCCACGATTGTACTTCTAATTCTAATCTTTTCAAAATTTCTAATGACTCGTTAATTGAGTCAACGAAGCGTTTTAGCCCAACTGCTGTTTCCGTTCTTTGATTCGGTAATGAGAGCAGTGCTTGAATGTGAAAAGTGGTTAAGGCGCGCTCATCCTGATATCGTTTTTTCAATAAATCCCACGCTGGTGCATAGTTGGCTTCTGTTGTAGGTAAATGCTTAATTAATTGCAAAGCTTCACCACTCACATTTGCCATCAAATAATGCAGCTTTTGCACCTTAGATAGCTTTCTATTATTGTGAATAAGACTTTCAAATATCCCTCTAAAGGTGACCCAATCTTGATATCCCCCCGTGAACTTCGGAATGTTCATTCGCGGTAGTGGAACTTCATTTGAGTCATGCACCGCTGTACATGCTGTGACATTTCGCTGGTCATCTGACGCTGACGAAGTGGTTGCCGTGGTCTGTGGTAAAAATTTAGAAATGATCTGGTGGGCTTCCAATTACATTTCTTCAAGAGCACTAGATCTATCTAATTGAAAATAGGGTAAGTTCGCATGAGTCTCAGGGTGAAACAGAGCAAGCATTTCCCTGTCCTTAGCTTGACAGCTCGCCCAAAGGTTATCTAGCAATTCCGCCCTTTTCCTTAAGTAGGATTCCTTCCGTCTATCTTTCGGAGTTTTTCTCTTTGTCATGAACCTTTCCAGTTCATACTCATATAATTCTTGGGACTTTATTAGTTGATCCATTTGGTTGTTTTAATGTTTCGACGATTGTGGGGGGTAATATGCTAACTTAGCACAATATAACAGAGGTCGTCGCGCTTTCAGTTCGGTCTTTACATATAATTGCGCACAGGTTGATAACCTGCGACACGGTGATCTTTTCAGTTAGTTGTAAATTTTAAGTAACTTGAGCTCGGCCTGAGCTCGACGATGATGAGCTTTTTAAGTCGTGAATGGGAATAATAATCGATAGGTAAACAGATTACTGGGTAAATGTAGAGTAGGGGTGTATTCTCGTGGGGTGAGGGATTGAGGTATAAATTCAGATTAAATTAAATTTTTTTGACTTACTGGGCGATATACGGATGGTGGTATAGATGCTGGTCGTCTATTCGGTGATGAATTAGAGTTGAAACTGTTGTCGTTGGTCGGTTTCTAGGTGAACAATAGCTGGAGTGGTCTGGTGCTATGGCTGGAGCTGCTGATATAGTGGTCTGGGGTTGTCGATATGGTGAAAACGACTCGGTGCTGATTCTCACTTCACTATGTAATTTACAGGCACAGTAACTTGACGCACCATCAATAAAATCCAAGGATCTAATTTTAACACTTCACGGTGAACTTGGTGTACGGGAATTAACTGGTGTTTAAATGAAACGGACACAAAAAACAAACGAATTTCACAATGTATCAAATTAGATCCGGCTCGAAGGACCAAATGTTTATTTTAATAATAAACGCACAGATTATTACAATAACTTTATTTAACAAAGATTAATTTTTGATAATAAACAAACACAAACTGAATTTAATTAATTACTGGATTTAATTATAAATACCACGACCGAGCACCGCGATGGTAAATGGTGGACAAGCCGGTGATCGATAATCACCTCATTATCAGGGACCTCACTTAGTGCAATGTTTGCAGATAATTTCGGGCCCGTGGCTGGTTGGGGGTTGAACTCCTGGCCTTGGCAATTGATGGCATGCCGGTGGTTTCCGGCCTATGCTTAATTGAGGTTAAATACCTTGATGTCGCATGTACCGGAGCCACGAGTTGCTGACGGTTGCTGGTGCAATGTTCTGGTGACCGTTGATCCAGGGATCAACAGTGCATATATAGGGGTAAAATAGTTATAAATCTAGTCTTGAACTTTAAACACTATCTTTCAAAATTCATATAACTTTTAGCTATAATTTAATAGGAATACGACCAGACATACATGATCAATAGTTCCCGAGCAATGCTTGTTAGTCCGGGCGCTGGAGCATTTCCAGTGGTTTTGGCGTGATGTAACGGACTTTTTTGGTGGAAGCGGCCAGAAATGATATCCTCAACAATATTTAGGGGGTGCGCAAGCATGAAACTCCCAGTAAAACTTTTGGTAGCCCAAAAACTGAAAAGTTCACTAAAAATTCCCTGTTTTTTGGCATTTCTTGTTAAATATCTCTTAACGAAGGCTTCTTGGCGAAAAATATGTTGACCATGTTTTGTTCGTTATTAGATTTGCTAAAACTTACCCAAAGGTGGATTTTTGAAATTTGAATTTTTGCATTGCAAAATAGCCGAAAACCGCGAAAAAAAGTACCTCACTTTAAAGTTAGCACAAGGAATTAGATAGTTAAAGGCATGATTAACTTATATCCAAAACCAGAACACGGTCGGTCAAATAGTTTTTGCATAATGAATTTTGCAATTAAGTGAATTTAAAAAGTTAAATTTGTTACTGCGCCAAAAGAAAAACTCTAATGTTGGTCCTGATTTTTTTACGTATGCTCTAAGACTCTCTTTACAATATCCAATCATTAAAATTCTGGTTTTTAAAATTTTTTATGGTTTTTAATTTTTTTAAGATGTTTTGCAAAAAACTGCAACTAAGGCGTTTTTTCCACAAAAATTGCTAACTCGGGGACTCCAGAAATGCTAGGCGCGTTTCAAATTCGCTCGAAAAAGGACTCAGTTTCTATTGAGCACAACTTTCAATAAAATATTGTTAAACATAATTTCTTAAACAAATTAGAAAAATTACCGAATTGCGTTTCAATTTCGAAAAATTTCGTCGAATTTCTCGGACGCGGTGCGGCTCGCTGCACGGAAGTTTAAAACATTTAAAATTAATCCAAAAGTTCAAAATTAAAATCTTCATAACTACATAGTGAACAGGACAAAACTAATAAAGTCTTGGCCTTAGTCTTGCGAGCACGACTAAGCCTTGGTCTTGCGAGCATAACTAAGGGTGAGTTGCACCAAATCATTGATTAAAGTTATTGTTAAAATTAACTTTAACAATAACAAAGTTGTTAAAGTTCCAGTTTGTAAAAATGAGTTGCACCACCCAACCGTTTGTTAAAGTTATCGTTAAGGGCTACTTTGATTTAAATTTACATTTTTGTGTATTTATAAGTTTCACAGTTTGTGAGTTTATTGAAAATGGCACCCCTGTCTGGGACTATGACCACTGTCAAAGTTAACAATAACAATAACACTAACCAGGCGAATTTCCTTGGTTAAAGTTAACGTTAAAATGATACGTCATGTTAACAATTGTTAAACGGTACAACTCTCGTTTTGTCTAACCGGAGATTTGACAACCGATAAAGCTTTTGTTACGGTTAAAGTTAGTTGGTGCAACTCACCCTAAGTGTTAGTCTTATTCTTGATTTTGCTTAATGTACAAGCCGAAGACAAGACTTCAAGACCAATATAGAGGAAGTGAAGAGCTTTAAATACCTAGGAACAATAGTGATGTCAACAAACGAAGAGCTGGAGGAAGTTAAAAGCAGAATACAACATGGCAATCAAAGTTTTTATTCACTGCGTAAAGTACTTCAATCAAGATTGTTATACAGGCAAACTAAATTTGAACTATTCAAATCTCTTATAAGGCCTGAGGCTTGTTGTGACTCGAAAACGTGGACAATGACCTTCTCAAAAAGTCGCAAACTAATTAGGAGCTTTTGAGAGAAAAATCTTAAGACACTTTATTGGACCATTAAACGTAAACGGTATGTGGAAAATCAGATACAGTGACGAACTATACCACATCTACAAAGAAATAGACATCGTCAACTAAATCAAAATAAATAGATTACGACGGGCAGGACGCGAATGCAGGAAAACAGACAAGTGAAGAAAATATATAAGGGAATCATAATCGGTGACAGCAGGATGGCCGAGGAAAAGCTGCCGTAGATACAGACGCTAAACACCTGTTGGGCGTACGAAATTGGAGGACTCTAGCCAGTGAGCGAGAAGCTTGGAGGAGAAAACTGAATGACCTATTTGTACATCACTATTCTGAACTATTAACGAAAAACCAACTATTCCTTAAAAATTTGGGAACATTAGATTAGAAATGCATTTATTTGAAGTGTGACCAAAACTATCTGCGTATTCTGTTAAAGCCATGAACGTTAGAACAATTACAATTATTGCAAATAGCAGGACTCAGCACTCGAAATTCGAGGGCAATTTTCTATACCATCATTTATGAATTTAAATCTCGAAGTCTTCAATAACCAAATTTTTCGAGAAAAATAAAACTAAATTGAAAAATAAAACAAATTTTTTTAGTTGGAAAAAGCAATGCCAAAAAACCAACTTTTATTACGTTTTAATGTAGCATATTGCAAAATTCTGCTCATACATAGGCATTAAATATAACAGAGGCCATACGTAAAATTAATTAATTTTAAGCGTTGTATTGTGCCGTGTATAAATAAAATTGTGATTTTGCACTCAGAACTCAGGGCTGCACGGTGAATTTTTCGATTACCATGCAGTCCTTTATATCCAGGACAGACATTGTTCTTAATGTGCATTTACTAAATGAACATTAGGCGCTTAATGTACATTAAAAAACAAGGCGACAGACACTATCTGTGTGACATTAGGGCATTTTGATTAACATATGTTTATGACAGCGACTACTCTTACATTTTAAAAAATCGAATAAAATGAGAAATAATGCACAAAAATAAGAAAAAAACCCCAAAGAAGCATATCTGAAACATTTTATTTTAAAATGTTTCGAATTAAGGAGACAAAAAATGTATTATTATAAAAATGAATATTAAACATGGGCATGGCTCGCCATCTATGAGAAAATGAAAAACTTAGAGAACCGCTGTAACGATCTTAATTAACTCGATAATCACCAAAATATTTTGATGATTTAGGCTTGATGTTAATCATTAAAAATTTGGGCATTAACTAACAACTCAGAGCGACACACACTCCAGTTAACGATGTTTAGCGTAAATTAACCCTTAGCTGGCCCCCTCGTTTTTGTAACATAACTGGCCTATGGGTTGTCCACGCACCCAACGGAAAAAAACTATTTCCACGGAAAATATGCAATATTGACCGTTTAAAAAAATCAGTGGAGTTTTTTGACAACCCTTTTTTATGTTCCAATAGTTGAGAGACTTTTTTATTATTACGAGAGAGAATAATTTAAGGTGCGATAAAACATGAAAAATTGACATTTTGCTTGAAAAAATCAAAATTCCTATATTTTTTGAATGTATGGACACCCGCAACCGCGTAAAATCTCTGTACATAGCACCATCTAATACAAGTGAAACTTACAACCTTCAAGACACAGTAGATGGTCCCACACATATTGTTATTAGATTGATATCATGAAAAAAGGGTTTCTTTTAGGCCTGGGGTGTCCCTGTACCCGCAGGTCCAGCTAAGGGTTAATAGTTTACGAGCGCTGTCTGTCCTGGGTATTACACAAATCATTAAAGAATTCAAGAGTAACCCCTCGCTAGTTTTCCCGCTGAAGTTACTCGCGATGAAAGAATACCAGTGTATATTAACTTGAAGAACCGGCTCTGCTGCTGCTGAATGAATATTAGTCTAGCAACTCACAATGACATCCTTTGTATTGTACAATTGTATCATACCAACACCACGCTCTAAGCAACTACTCGGCCTCTACTCAGGGCTGGCGCGTGGTTGTTTTGCTCCCGGTGCAGTAGGCAAATTTGCGCCTCATCAGCTAAATATTTAATAAAAAGATTCTTTCATCTGTATCGTAAGGACGGGAAATACACATGGCACTTCTAATTTGGTAACAATTTACTTGCGAATGTAAAATAATTTTTGTAATTTTTTTTTTATTAAATCACTAAAGAAATAATCACTGATAATCCATGTATTGTTTAGTGATAAATTACAATGTTTTTCCACTTTTTACCATAAAAATATAACGAAAACAGTCCCGAATCTATTCCGCGCCATTTAAATTCTAACCAAATGTCAGATTTTTTGGACCGACTTCAGCTATGGTTGTATTAGTTCGAGAGAGAACTTCATGGCCACTTTTGCCTCTCTTGTTTCACTTTTTGAGCAGAATTAAGCAGAAATTATATGAAAATCTCGAGGCAAAAATCTCGTGTAACTTCCTGAACCAGTGGAGTAAAATTTTCGCCGCTTTTTCTCGCGTGAGATAGTACTGAGACAGAATTTGTGTAACTTCTTGAAACTTTGTGTAAGTTCATGTAATTTCATTTTTTTCCAGTTATTTAATTTTTTTTTAAATCTTCTGAGCTAGTGCCATCGTTCAATGGCGCCCGGTGCGAGTGCTCCATTCGCACCTATGAAAGCGCCGCCCCTGCCTCTACTAGTCTGAACAAAATTTGTCCATATCGATTCATTCAGTAAAATTAAGCCTTTTTGATTCGCTACCCAAATATAAAAAAAAAAATCAGCTAAATTGGTGCAATAGAAACTGAGTCCTTTTTCGAACGAATTTGAAACACGCCTAGCATTTCTGGCGTTGCCGAGTTAGCAATTTTTGTGGAAAAAACGCCTTAGCTGCAGTTTTTTGCTAAAAATCTTAAAAAAATTAAAAACCCTAAAAAATTTAAAAACCAGAATTTTAATGATTGGATATTGTAAATAGAGTCTTAGAGCATAGGTAAAAAAATTCCGGACCAACATGGGAGTTTTTCTTTTGGCGCAGCAACAAATTTAACTTTTTAAATTCACTTAATTTCAAAATTCATTATGCAAAAACTATTTGACCGACCGTGATAGGGTTTTGGATATAAGTTAATCATGCCTTTAACTATCTAATTAAATTGGAAGATAATGGTCTCTCTTTTCCTTGTGCTAACTTTAAATTGAGGTACTTTTTTTCGCGGTTTTCGGCTATTTTGCAATGCAAAAATTTAAATTTTAAAAATCCACCTCAGGGTAAGTTTTAGCAAATCTAATAACGAACAGAACATTTTTTCGCCTAGAAGCCTTCGTTAAGAGATATTTCAAGAAAGGCCAAAAAACAGGGAATTTTGAACTTTTCAGTTTTTGGGCTACCAAAAGTTTTCCTGGGATATTGTTGAGGATATCAATTCTGACCGATTCCATCAAAAAAGTCCGTTATATCACGCCAAAACCAAAAGTTATAGCTTTCACTGCTCTAGCGCCTGGACTATGTGGAAAAGTCACAATTCTATGTTTCTACGTTTTTCAGCAAATTTGTTGATTACTTCCTTAGCTGTTACGGCGATTTCCCTGTGAATACTCAAAAGAGCAAAACTGTTCAGCCGCCGTTCTCTAGTTGCACTACTTTGCCTTTCAAGGCATTCCATTAACGTTGAAAAACTTCTTTCGTTGTTAGCAATAAGGGGCCATCCATAAATTACGTCACACGTTAGGGGGGAGGGAGGGGGTCAGCGAAGTGTGACATTGTGTGACAAGGGGTGGGGGGGTCTTAAATTTTGTTACGTCACATTTTAATGTTATTATTATATTTAATTTCGGAACTGCTGTTTTAGTTTAATAACTTCTAGATGCAAAATTGCACAATATGTGACGTCACACTAGGAAGGGGGGGTCTCCCAAATGTGACCAGCTGTGACAAGGACGGGGGGGGTCAAAAAATCATGAAATTCATGTGACGTAAGTTATGGATGGCCCCTAACGGTTACAGCTAAGGTAACTCTAATCTGCTGGCAGTTACCGACTTTCGGAAAAGGTGTGATTAAAGATAAAAGCATCGATGAATATGTGTGTGTGTTGGACGATGGACTGATTTATATTGATGAAAAGACTGATTTGTACCAGGGCCGTCCTAATATATTCGGCGCCCGTGGGCTACTAAAAAAACTGCGCTCCCTTCATAAGAAATATACACGATGTCTAGCGGGACCAAAGACCATTAAAGGAGGGGCAAAAGAAGTAATTGATTTCCTTCTTTAATATACCAAATGATAGGAAAACTTTTCAAAGGTTAGCAGATTACATAGGCAGTTGAAGCAAAGCCGTTCAGGGAATTGCTAACGAAGAAGGCCATATATAAAATAGAAACCGAACAGTAAAATGCATTTAGAGCATGAAAAGAAATATTGGTAAAAGCACCAGTGTTGTAGTTGTTTAAACCAGAGGCGTATACGGAGATTCATTCAAGTAATCGTAAGAACGAGTTCGGATATATTCTCTTGCAAATGGAATAATGACGATCAACAGTTGCATCCATTGCAATACATACATGAGTCGTAAGCCCAGCCGAACAGCCTCTCACGTTTACGAGCTAGAAGTACTCGCTATAGTGCACTCCCTAAGGAAGTGGAGGGTTTACGTTTTGTGAAGGAGGATTCAGATTGTCGCCGACTGCAATGCTTTCGCTACGACAATGAAAAAAGAGATTTTCCACAGTGGCTAGATGGACTATGTTTCTAAAAGAATTAATTACCAGATTGCACATCGTTCAGGTACTAAAATGAGGCACTTATAGATGCATTGAGCGGAATTCCAATACCAATTATCGATATGTTAATTTACCTAATTAAATAAGCACAGAAGGAAGACTAATATTTAAGGCCTATAAGAGACATATTAAAGACCTCCGCTCATGAATATTTTTACCTTAAAGATGAATTTTATTTAAGAATCCAGGTTACGAGTTGATTATCCTTCCCACACCAATGGAAGAGCAGATCACTGCTTTGCTAAGCTGCTCAGCTGCTAAGACCAAAGTCTTAATCAGGGAAACCTACTTTATTCCTGAAGACTCCACCCATCCCATGGCGCTAGAGCCCAAATCTAGCCTTGGCTTCGTCTAGGTTCAGGACATTTCTAGATCGTTCTCTTCAGACACCGTTCTTACCCGACTTTCAAGCATTTACAAGTGGCGATAGAACACGCAGGAAATGGTGCGTCGAGAAACCAATTAAAATATAACTAATCTTCAGGGAAGGAGATAAAGCAATAAGAAGAGTAATGGTGCAAGTGTCTATAAGAAGGGCGCTTTGGTTGCAGTCAAGGGAAAACAATTTAGCCCAGGGTCGAAATTAAAACTAAGTGTTTGGAACCTTACCGAGTAGTTAAACGACAGAATCACGATAGCTGCAGCTACAGCGGATGGTCTTAAAGGATGGGGCTAATATTGCGCGGTATGATCAGTGGCGGTTCTTTAGGTTCAGCATAAGGGAAGCAATGCGCAAGGCGAACGATAAAAGCAAAAGTATCGAAGGCTAAGCAAATCATAGGGAATTGTTTCCACTCTCAAATTTTTTTTGGAACTTTATGATGGTGTGCAAAAAAAAATTTTAAACTTGAAAAGGTGAAAAAAATCGAATCGAAAATCATGAATTTTTGCATTTTTTCTTCAATTTTTTCAAAATAGTTTCACTTCTATAGGGCGTTTTGCGCCTTTGTTTTCAGATTCTGTTGATAACTATTTTTTCAGATTCTGTTGACAAGAAGAAAAGCCGTTGAAAAACTGTAACTTCTACTGTGATCACATTTAAGGGAAGGTTCTCATCTACAAATTTGAAATTTTCGATTTTTTTTATTTCATATTATTAAAGTTTAATATGTCTAGCATGTTCCTTTATAATATTTTGTTGATCCGAGCACTACAATGTATTCTACAGCCCATTGATTGTCGCGGTGTCATGATCACAGCGGGGCGCTCTTAGCTTTACTTAAACTTCAGACTAGTGTTGGGTAGGACACGATTATAAAATAAGTTTGTAAGAGGAGCCTCTTTTTCCTTTTGAGCCAGTACAATGTCTTACTTCAAATGAGGCGAGGTGCCATTGTATTGCTAGCACGGCACGTAGTGAATGGCTCTAATGTTGCGATGCAGGTCGATCTATTGCGTTTGCGAAAAAGGGGATACCATAAATGATGAGTGAATGAATGGGAATATTAATTAACGTGCCTATGAAAGTTAATTATAAAAATATTCTTTAAAATGTTTAAGGAAAAACATATTTACAGATTTAAAATTAAACTCCCTAAAATTGGAATTAACACGGAAATATTTTATTTGTTATAGATAGATATTTAAAAATAAAAATAACAATTTACCTCCCTCGAAAAATGTAAGAAATATCTCTCCAACTTCACTCCCTCAAAAAATGTAAGAATTGTCTAATCAATACAAAATTTACCTCCCTCGAAAAATGTAAGAATTGTGTCTTCAGTACAAAATTAAACTCCCTCGAAAAATGTAAGAATTGTCTCTTCAGTACAAAATTAACCCCCCTCGAAAAATGTAAGAATTGTCAAATCAGTACAAAATTTACCTCCCTCGAAAAATGTAAGAATTACCTCTTTAGTACAAAGTTTACCTCCCTCGAAAAATGTAAGAACTATCTCTTCAGTACAAAATTTACCTCCCTCGAAAAATGTAAGAATTGTCTAATCAGTACAAAATTTACCTCCCTTGAAAAATGTAAGAATTGTCTCTTCAGTACAATATTTACCTCCCTCGAAAAACGTAAGAATTGTCTCTTTAGTATAAAATTTAATTCATTTTTATATTTTATTTTACTGCGGCAAAAGCAATAAGAAAATGTCTCTGCAGTTCGTGTTCGCACAAAAAAAGTAAGAAATGTCTCTCCACTTCGTAATTTACAATCTCACGATACACGCTCATATCATAGTAGTACATTATTTTTGAACCGGGACATTTCATAAAGTTGAGTCCTCAGTACAATTTACTATCAAATGAACTTGTAATTCCGGCTCAACTCTACTTCAAACACGATTATCTCGAAAAATTTTCTTCAAGATTTTACAAATTTGTGTACAAGATAACTCAAAAACGGTTCAACCAATCAACTTCTAGTTTTGTGCATATTAAAGTAAACAATTTTCTTCATAGAAAGAGTGGAGCACATTTTGAAAATTGTAACATTAATTCCCTTTTGTAAGTCATAAACTATGAAAAAAAAACAGACGAAAAGGCTCTCAAATTACAAAATCGCGCCATTCCGTCGATTTTAAATTTTTTTTAAAGTCGTTCACTCTTTCTGAGACAAATTTATTCTAGTTTACAATAATGTCATCATTGCATTAAAATTTTTCTACGTACAGATTAATGTACAATAAAAGATACTGCCAAATATCATTTCGCTATGTCTTGTCATTTTCCTTCAAAAAAAACAATAACTTTACCTATTTTTGGCGCATTGAGAACCTACCCTTAATTTTTCATGCAAATTCATAATTTTGGCGTAAAGACTAAAAAAGATAGTTATTATAAAATCGTGCTTACGTCACATACACCCCCGCTTAACATCATTACATTCTCCTAGCAAAAACAACCCTTTGGCAATCCGTACTCGAAAATAAAATATTCTCTCTCTATCCCTTTAAATCATCATTAAAGAGAATCATAAAAAATATAATGGAAGCTACAAAGTTATCAGCGTCTATTCAGTAGACACCGCCTGTCACCCCACTAGAAAAACAAAAGATAAAGAGAAACTTCACCTATCCTTGATCTCTTTTTTCTTAACTTAATACATATACAATAAACGAAAATTCATATTTTAACAAGAGTCAAAAAAAAAATTTCGAAACGAATTTTTAAGAGTAATTTTAATACCAGAAACTAGAAAAAGAAACCAACAAAATAAAGATACAGAAAATTTCTCTTTCTCTTCGACTTCTCATAACCCACTGTTCGGTTCCGAGAGTACTGTCCAAAGCCTTCTACATTTACAAGCCATGCATAACAAAATTTCACACTCACATTCAAAGGTGCATGGGACTTCAATTTTGCTGTCAGACTGTGTGGAGTGCGGTTATGTACGTTTATTGGGAATAAATTATTGGGGATAAAATCTTCTTTAAACCAAATAAAAACAAAAATTATGGACATTAATTGTAACATTTATTAACTACATATTATAAAGTTGTGATAATAATGTAAATAATAAATGTAACGTAAATAATGTAATGTATAAATGTAATAAACGAAAATTTTGCTTTTATCTTTATAAAAAAAACTATTATTTTTAACAAAAAATCCCGGCACTTTCATTAATAGAAAACTTTCCGCGGCACGAAACACTTGTTTTCCTCGTTATCAAAGGGATTTTGATATTTTTTTCTCCAGTGCCAACATAAACCCCGTAAATCTTATTAATAACACTATTTATTTAAATTGCAAATTTATGACAGGTAAATTGGGTACTTTTTGCATTATTGTACGTTTTTTACATTGATGGAATAGCTCTTATTTTCAATAAAATCGCACTCGAAACAGCACTTTCCGCGGAACGAAAACTTCTTTCCCTTTGATTTTAATGGGACTTCGATATTTCACGAATTTAAGTTGGGACTTCATACAACCACACACACACACCTACAGCATGGCTTGTAAATATAGAAGGCTTTGGTACTGTCTCAACACAAACCTTTGAGCGAACGAGTTCAATTATATTGAATGTGTTGGAGTTTTCACTTTGATTTTCTGTGGCAAAGAAGCTGGGGATATTACAGTTTCCTCATGTTGTGTAAGGCCTCTTCCACGATAAGAGCGGCGAGAGGCACTTTAGTATTTGCCACTCTGCCGCTCGCCGCTCGTATCTTGATCAGGGCTTTACTCTTTACAGTAGTATGATAAATTTCAATTGTATATAAGAAAATTTGTACATTGCATGATTAGTGTTTCCAGAGGAGGAAATATATTAAGATTTTTCTTCTGATTAATCTTGATATATTTAAATTAATGAAATTATGAAGCTGCCTATTTGGTCAAAGGAAGCAGTGCTTCCTTTGCTTCTAAAGAGGAACGGCCACTGGGTATGATACTTCAGTCAGAATGATCGAATGTGAGATCTGAACTCGATTTACATTCAAGCAGCGAGCTTTACCAATACTCTCCATTCTATTGAAGTAAACTAAAATATGAGTCCTACAAAGAGACACAGTAATTAGACGCATTTTGTTAAGCTGACCATACGTTCCAGATTGGCCGGAACAGTCCCGGATTTTCCCCTTGCGTCCCGGATTTTTCTAGAAGCAATATTTGTCCCGGATTGAGGTTTTTTGTTCCAGATTGTCCCGAATTTTTGAAAAGGATTTTCAATATTTATTATAAATATATTTCAACTAGAATTATTTTTACAAAATTGGAACCGAAAAAATTGTTCATTTCAAAATACGCGGCGCGCTTTAAACCATTTGAAGCATACAGTGAACTCTCGATTCTGCGAATCCCCTTCCACCTAAAGCTCAGAGCCATGATGTGTAACGTGTATCTGAGCGTTAGGAAGAAGAGGAAACGCAGAATCGTGGTAGTTGGAGAGTATGGAGAGATCTTCTGATGATACTGATCCTTAAATTATTAAAACTAGTTGGGATGTGGGTTTGACCCCTTCGGTCCACACGATTAACTTCCCAATATGATGATAAACCAAGATGGAATAAACTGACTTCTTACAAAATAATTATACGTTTAGCACTAGTGGAAAATTGCCTAGTATCAGAACTGATGACAAAGCAATCCCGAGAGAAGCTAGTTCAAATAACTATAATAGTAGTAAACCCACAAGATTTTTCTAGAGAATTTGTTTTTCCTGAACGTTAGCAAACAAACAAATCCTGCGCATTTCGTCCGCTGCAATAAACCGGCTGTTCAAATTCGTATCGAGCCTGCTGAAGCGCCGTTGACAAACTGGGAAGCGAATGACTTCATTTGGAAATTCCACAGCTTTCCGGAGATATTAGCAGAACTGTAACTGTTAAGTACTTGTCAGACTTGACCAAAAAGAAAAAATTTTGCGGTAACTACTGAAAATCTCGGCATGAACCGCAATTTACTAAAACTGTCTCACGCATAGAAAACAATTCCCGTCAAAAAGTGCTAATCCAAGGTTTGAAAAATTCTTGCTGTTTGTATAAGGTAACGAAATTTTTGCACGATTTTTAAAGGTTGTGGGATTTTGACAAGTCATGTTTTGTTCGAAAGCTATCGCTGTGTAGAACCCAAAAAGATCGCTTCGTTTAGAACGGGTGTCCATCGAGTTTATTAGATATTAGCAAAACTTGTCAATTTAAATTCTTTCTGACAATAAGCCGAAGTTTTTCTAGTTAAACAAAAAAGGCCCGACCGAATATTATGAATTTTTTTTTCAGGGCATTTCTTCGTTAATCTTTTTTCAGCACCTCAAAGAAATCGATACAGTTTTTAGTTCGCGCGGTATCGTGCAGGTACAAAAATCATAAACGTCGTCGTTTAAACAAAAAAAAAACAGCTCAACCGAATTTTATGAAAATCTTTTCAGATCCATGATTTTGACCCACTTCCATACAACCGATCCACTTCAAATTTTGCACATGTGTATAGCTTCAAAGTGGGGGTCAAATGGTAGCAACGGCCTCAGGGACCTTTGATAGTGCCGGTACATCAAAGAGATAAATCCTGGGTAACGCCACCTGCGATCTTAGGTCTACACGATCTAAGATTTTCCGATATGCTACCGAATCCAACCTCAACCTCCACGAAGATGTAGATTTTACATCGGGTGTCCCCTGGATGCTCTTGTCTATACAAGAGTAACAGACTGATGGCAGGCCTCGGACAGGATGGACTCAACGGCAACGACTCAGGCAACAGAATATGGAATTCGATCTTGGAACATGGAACGTCAGGAACAGAACGGGCGCTCTGCGTTCGCTTTTATTACTTCTCAAAAAATATAACATAAAGATCACAGCCCTTCAAGAAACTAAATGGACCGACAGTGGTAAATTGTATAAGGTAACGAAATTTTTGCACGATTTTTAAAGGTTGTGGGATTTTGACAAGTCATGTTTTGTTCGAAAGCTATCGCTGTGTAGAACCCAAAAAGATCGCTTCGTTTAGAACGGGTGTCCATCGAGTTTATTAGATATTAGCAAAACTTGTCAATTTAAATTCTTTCTGACAATAAGCCGAAGTTTTTCTAGTTAAACAAAAAAGGCCCGACCGAATATTATGAATTTTTTTTCAGTGCATTTCTTCGTTAATCTTTTTTCAGCACCTCAAAGAAGTCGATACAGTTTTTAGTTCGCGCGGTATCGTGCAGGTACAAAAATCATAAACGTCGTCGTTTAAACAAAAAAAAAACAGCTCAACCGAATTTTATGAAAATCTTTTCAGATCCATGATTTTGACCCACTTCCATACAACCGATCCACTTCAAATTTTGCACATGTGTATAGCTTCAAAGTGGGGGTCAAATGGTAGCAACGGGCTCAGGGACCTTTGATAGTGCCGGTACATCAAAGAGATAAATCCTGGGTAACGCCACCTGCGATCTTAGGTCTACACGATCTAAGATTTTCCGATATGCTACCGAATCCAACCTCAACCTCCACGAAGATGTAGATTTTACATCGGTTGTCCCCTGGATGCTCTTGTCTATACAAGAGTAACAGACTGATGGCAGGCCTCGGACAGGATGGACTCAACGGCAACGACTCAGGCAACGGAATATGGAATTCGATCTTGGAACATGGAACGTCAGGACGCTCAACAGAACGGGCGCTCTGCGTTCGCTTTTATTACTTCTCAAAAAATATAACATAAAGATCACAGCCCTTCAAGAAACTAAATGGACCGACAGTGGTAAATTGGATCTAAAAACCCACGCGGTACTCTCCAGCGGATCATCGGGTGGAAGAAGAGAGTTCGGAGTAGTATTCATCATAGAGAAGGAAATGAAATCACTGATTTTGGACTTCAAGCCAGTCAGCAAAAAGATATGCACGCTTCGCATTAAAATAAGGCTACATAATATTAGTATTATAAACGTCCACGCGCCCACAGAAGAGAAAACGGATGAGGAGAAAGAGGAATTCTACGAAGAGCTAACAAACACCATCAGGTTAATACCGTCAAACGACATTAAAATTATGCTTGGAGATATGAATGCTAAAGTAGGAAAAGAAGAGGAGTTCCTAGGAATCATAGGAAAGCATAGCAAACACATCGTTACCAATGAGAATGGTAGTCGATTGATCGATTTCGCAAGTTCAAACTCAATGGTAGTAAGTTCAATAACGTTCCCGCACAAAGACATCCATAAGATGACGTGGCAGTCACCAGACGGAGTAACTAATAATCAAATTGACCACGTCCTAATTGAGAGAAGAGGGGCCACGAGTATACTGGACCTAAGATCAATGACAGGAGCGTGCTGTGGCTCGGACCACTATTTAGTCAAAGTGAAATTGACAATTTGGATAGCAACTAAAACGCATAGAGGGCAAACTCAAAATACGATATAGAAAAGCTTAAACGGGAAGAAGTAAGAGATGCCTACCAACATGCTGTCGCACAAACTTGAGAGAAGTAGATGAACAGCCCAACATCAACGACAAATGGAAACAAGTCTGTTGGAGATCCAACCAGGATCCAGCGTCTGCATCCGAGACGACAAGACGACAACAATTTCCCGTATCAACAGTGACCGGATAACGGACATTCTCAGGCTTGTGATAGGATCAGGGAATCGCAACATCGATCACTTCTGTACAACACCACCCGACCGAGTAGACGTATCACGATTGAGCGTCCCCAGAGAATTATATTGAAGACAATTGAAGTTAAAGTAAAATTAAAAGGAATTTAAAGTAAATATAATTGAAGATGTTAAAGTTAAAGTGAGTTAAAAATTGTTATTGAACGTGTAAATAAATGTTAAAAGGAATAATAGAAGGAGAAACGTTCTTATTGGAAGCTGCACACCTGAAAGGATTTTCCTCATCATCCCCATCCATCCCCAAACAAAGTCAAAAGCAGCATAAAGGGGGCAGCAGAAGAGGCGCTAGGCTGGGCCTCCTGACAGACTAGAATTGATTGGTTTGACCATGACTGTAGAGCCACAATTGAAGAAAAAAACCAGAGTCACCGAGAGTTCATCGCAAGGCCAACAAAAGAAAGGACGGAATTCCTCATGGAAAAAAGAAAAATCGCAGACAAGCTCTGCAGAAAGAAGAAGAGAGAGTATCTAAATAGGAGAATCTTAGAGATACAGGAAGACTTCAATGAAGGGAGAATCAGCCAAACGTACAAAGGAACTCGCCAAATCACCAATAATTTCAGCCAAGAACCGACATCTGCAAGGACATAGATGGGAACTTGCTGGCAGATCCTGATAGGATAAAGGAAAGGTAGAGGGAGTATTTTCAGAACCTATTGAATCCTATCCCTATATTAAACGAGAATGCACAGACTGCGGCATTTGTAATACGCCAAGATAATATCTCAATAGAACCACCAACACTGGATGAGGTGCGGGGAGCTGTAAAAAGGCAGAACAGCAACAAATCGTCTGGCGCCGATGGAATATCAGCTGAGCTACTAAAGGAAGGAGGACCCCAACTATTACAAACCTTACACGAACTCATAATGCACCATCTGGGAGGAAGAAGTTATATCAGAGGACTGGATGAAAGCGATTATATGTCCAATATACAAGAAAGGAGATAAGTTAAACTACAGACGCATCTAACTCCTCAGCACCAGCTACAAAATCTTCACAATCCTTGTGAAACAACAACTGGAACCTATAGCGGAAGGCCTTATAGGAGAATATCAAGCTGGCTTTAGGACAAACAAGTGAACATCGGACCAACTGCTGACCTTAAGGCAAATTCTGGAAAAAACCCGGGAAAGGAATGTAGATATATACCATATATTTGTCGACTTTCAACAGGCATATGACTCAATAAACAGAAGGAGGCTATACGAGATCTTATCGGAAATAGCAGTCCCCTCAAAGTTGGTGCAACTGATTAAATGCGCCACAAATAGCTCACTGGCAAAAGTAAGGATCCAAAATGTTATAAAAGAGGAGTTCGAAGTACGTCAAGGACTTAGATAAGGAGATGGCCTGGCCCCCATGCTTTTCCACCTAGAATGGGTGATAAGGTCCAGAGAAGTGAATCAATAAGTACACAGTCGGTACAATTACTTGGATATGCGGACGACGTGAACATCGTGGGAAGCTCTTTTTGGCAGCAAAAAAAGCTTATGTCGAATTAAAAGAGGTGGCAAAGGACATAGGCTTGAAAATAAACGAAGAAAAAACGAAGGTGCACTGACGTGCACACGGGTATGGCAGGTATGGCAGCTGCCATACCAAACAAATCATCGGCGCTCCAACGCCTCCAAAAAATAAAAATTATTAGAAAAAAAATTCTCCTTTATTTTAATTTTTTCAACAATTCGTTTTTTAATTTGATATTTTCAAGCAGAATTTTCTGAAAAATGCACTGCGGCTGTATAGAGTGCGCAGTGCATTTTTAATACTAATAAAATGAGGGCAAGTTGATGTTCATATACATTTTTTTTTTTATGTGACAGACTAGAGGCTTAGGGAAAGTCCCTTTGTACTGTCGACAATACATATAAACGAATAAGGCTGGTCGTCAACTGAAAGCGTATTCGAGCGGCTACGTTCGGTCGAGCCGTTTTTTTGCTTAAGCGGCGTAAGTGATTTTTGTACCTGTACGATATAGCCCGAACCACGAAGGATATTGACTTACTTGAGGTGCCGTTCGAAGCGTATTAGCGACGATATAATCTGAAAAGATTTTTATAATATTCGGTCGAACCGTTCTTTTTTTGTTTAAACGACGTTTATGATTTTTGTACCTGCACGATACCGCGCGAACTAAAAACTATATCGACTTCATTGAGGTGCCAAAAAAAGAATATTAACGAAGAAATTATCCGAAAAAAATTTCATAATATTCGGTCGGGCCTTTTATGTTTAAATAGAAAAACTTCGGCTAATTGTCAGAAACACCTTGAATTGACAAGTTTTGCTAATATGTAATAAACTCGATGGAATGAGACCCGTTCTAAACAAAGTGATCTTTTTTGGCTTCTGCACAGCGATAGCCTTCGAACATCACTTGCCAAAATCCGACAACCTTTCAAAATTGTGCAAAAATTTCGTTACCCTTTACCTTGGATGAGCACTTTTTGACGGGGAATTGTTTTCTACGCGTGATACAGTTTCAGGAAATTGCGGTTTATCCCGGGATTTCCGTAGTTACCGCAAAATTTGTTCTTTTTGGTCAAGTCAGACAAGTACCTAACAGTTACAGTTTTGCTAATATCTCCGAAAAGCTGTGGAATTTCCAAATGAAGTCATTCGCTTCTCAGTTTGTCAACGGCGCTTCAGCACGCTCAATGCGAATTTGAACAATCGCTTGAGTGCAGCGAACGAAATACGGAGGATATGTTTGTTTGCTAACGTTCAGGAAAAAGAAATTCTCTAGAAAAATCTTGTGGATTTACTACTATTATAGTTATTTGAACTAGCTTCTCTCGGGATTGCTTTGTCATCAGTTCTGATACTAGCCAATTTTCCACTAGTGCTAAACGTATAACTATTTTGTAAGAAGACAGTTTATTCCATTTTCGATCGAAGTTAATCGTGTGGACCGAAGGGGTCAAACCCACATCCCAACTAGTTATTATTATTGTTATCGTTATTATATAATGTGGCGCCCAAAAAATTCTGCCATACCAAAGGGGAGCCCCTGTGCACGCCACTGCGAAGGTGATGCAAAAATCCAGAGCAGGAAGATTTAGAATGGGAAGAAATATAACCATTGACGAACATAACCTAGAAGTAGTCGATAAAACAGTTCACCTTGGGTCTACAATCACAGAAAGAAACGAAGAAAAGAAGAAATAATCAGACGAATACTACTGGCTAATAGAGCCTTTTATGCCCAAATAAATCCTGCACTCAAGATTTGTGCACAGGAAAACGAAACTCTCTCTCTACAAAACAGTAATACGACCAGAACTGTGTTATGGTAGCGAGACTTGGACTATGACCCAGGACAAAGAGGAACGAGTCAACAGGTTTGAGAGGAAGGTACTCAGATGCATAATAGGCCCAACGAGAGAGGATGGAATATGGCGAAGGAGATACAGCAACGAGTTGTATGAAATTTTTGACGACCCCAAACTCTCAACTTTAATAAAAATTAACAGACTGAGACTAGCCGGCCACGTAATCAGGATGGATGACAATCGTATCCCAAAACGGCTTATAGCCTTAGAAATTTCGGGAAGTAGGCCAGTAGGTGGACCCAGGAGGAGATGGATAGACTCTGTGTCGACTGACGCAGAGGCAATGCTCAACATCCGGAACTGGAGACATGCTGCAAGGGACCGTCAAACTTGGAGAAATGCCCTAGAAGATGCCAAGGTTCGATTTGGGCTTATAGCCACCTGCTAACCACGAGGTGGTAGAATTAATTTAACACTTTTTTTTTTTTTTTTTATGTGATAGTCTAAGCTTAGGTGTCATCCTTTGTACTACTAGTCCGTCATGTCGTACACGTCATGGTGCAATGTCTAGTAGTAAGCTTAGCTCGAAGGATAGAGAGAGAGATAGGATAGATTAGGGGGAGTCGGGTGGGTGTTGGAGGAGATGGTGGTGAACCTTGCACTTGAACTCTTGGGTGTTGTATGAGTTCGGAAATATTGACTGAGGTAAGTTGTTCCACAGTCGTGTTGTTCTTGTTATAAACGAATTTCTAAATCGGAGTGTGCGCGAAGATAAGGGCTGTAGACTATAAGGGTGAGCCGAGCGGGCAAGTCTGGTGTTGCGGGAGAAAAGTTGCCGTGGAGGCATGAGGTTACTTATTTCAGAAGAGCAATCGTTGTGGTAAAATCGGTAAAATTTTGTAAGGGCTGCTACATTCCTACGGTGGCTTAATGAGTCAATTGAGGAGCAAATGGCGCTATCGCCAATAAGTTTGAGAGCGCGACTTTGCACCTTGTCCAGCCAGGCTAAGGTGGTTTTCGGGGCCCCAGCCCAAATATGCGAGTTGTATTCGAGGCGGGGACGAATGTAGGATTTGTATATTGTAGCCCTGGCCGACGGCTGAAGGAGGAATTTGCATCTTTTCAGGAATCCCAGGCATTGGGATGCTTGTTTAGCGATTTGGAATATGTGGTTATTCCACCGCAGATCATCGGATAGTTTTATGCCTAGGATGTCTAAAGACGGTTCCGCCGTTAGGTTTTTATTGTCCACTGAAATAGAAGGAGGGTCGGTGTAGGTTTTATTAGAGATGAGACAGTACTTCGTTTTGGATGCATTGAATTCGACACGGTTCTTGCGGCCCCATTCAAGAATTCGTTCGATGTCCCTGTTGATTGAGATGGACATGAGATTGCGATAATGCAGACAAGGTCTGGCGCGTGCTTGCCCTACAGTATCGAAGCCATAGGAGTACCGTAGTGTACTGTCGTCGGCAAAGCAGTGAAGTGGGTTGGTAGGGATTGAGAGCAGGTCGTTTATAAAAATTAGGAAGAGAGCTGGTGATAGAATTGAGCCCTGGGGAACACCTGCGGAGATGGTGTGGGGGTCGGATTCGACGCCATCCAATACTACCTTGATTGAACGGCCAGAAAGGAAGCTCTTAATCCAGTTCCTTAGAACGAAGTCAATACCAATAGCCTGGAGTTTGGTTAACAGAGCGGGGTGCCACACTCTGTCAAAAGCCTTGGAGATATCTAAAGCAACCAGGCCAGATTCACCAAATCGGTGTATACTTTGGTTGAGGTGTTCAGTTAGGCAAACAAGGAGGTCGCCAGTAGATCTTTTTGGTCTAAAGCCGTACTGTTTGTCATTTAATATTTTGTGGTGCTCAAGATATCTCAAAAGCCTCTTGTTTATTATTGTCTCCATCACTTTGGAGAGAATAGAAGTAATTGCTATTGGGCGGTAGTTTTCGGGGTCACTAGCGTCACCTTTTTTTGGTATGGGCTGAACATGGGCCAGTTTCCAGGAGTCGGGATAGACTCCGGAGAAGTAGGATAGGGCGAAAAGTTTGCGCAGAGGTTTAGCCAAAGGTGAGGCACATTTTTTAAGAACCATAGGGGGAATATTGTCTGGGCCAGTGGATTTATTGGAGTCAAGCTCTTTGAGACACCTATACACTTCACGTGTTCTGAAGAAAACTCCGTCCATTGAGTGGGTGGAACACTCGATGGATGGTGGTTGCGTGTCAGCATAGGGTAAGGAAGAGTTTGCGGCGAACAGAGATGCGAGTAAGTCGGCCTTGGGTTTGCTTTCTGCTATCATCTGCCTATTGTAGATGAATGGAGGTGTTGTGTGTGAGGTAAAATTCTTCCTGATGGAGGTTACCAAGGACCAAAAATTTTTACTGCCAGCAGTGGAGTTAATGAGTTTATTTCTCAGCCTGTCGTCGTATAATTCCTTGACTTTCCTGATGGTGGATTTACAGGAATTTCTCAACCTTATGTACTCACGTCTAGATAGTTCGCTCGGAGAATGTCTGTACTCTCTGTAGGCGGCTTCTTTAGTTTTAATTGCATTCATGCATTCCCGATTAAACCATCCATGCTGCCTAGGCTTTATGGATTTGGAGGAATGAGGAATGAATAGGTGCATACCAGCCAATATAATGTTGGTAATACAGAGAGCGGCAAAGTTGACATCTCGGTTCTGGAAACATAGATCCCAGTCAGTAGATTGAAAAAAGCGAATCAGCCCCCACCAGTTGGCCTTCCCATAATGCCAAACGGTTCTCCTAGGAGCTGGCGTAGTTGGGGTAGGAGATCGATATGGGAAGTGGGCGCTGATTAGACAGTGATCCGAGTTGCCCAGAGGAGAGTCAATTTCGACGGAGTATTTTGTTGGGTGCGAGGTAAGAAAAAGATCAAGGAGGTGGCGTCCTTGACCGGCAGTGTCAGGAATACGTGTAGGACCGTTGACAATTTGGTATACTTGCTTTTTTATTTTATTTTATTAACTTCCCAGTATAGGAAGTTATTGTAATCGGTCCGAAAATCTAAACCGAAAATTTCAACGTATTTTCATCTTTCAAGGTCCCAGGAGCATTTTAAGCAAAAAATTGGGAGGAAGTATGTGTGTGTGTGTATGTGCGTGCGGATGTGGTCATTTTTTCCCGCACGATATCGCGCGAACCAAAACTGATATCGACTTCGTTGAGGTGTCGTTCGAAGCGTATTAACCGAAATATGATCTGAAAAGATTTTCATGAAATTCGGTCCAGCCGTTTTTTTGTTTATGCGACGTAAGTGATTTTAGTACCTGCACGATATCGCCCGAACCACGAAAGATATTCACTTACTTGAGGTGCCGTTCGAAGCGTATTAGCGACAATATAATCTGAAAAGATTTTTATAATATTCGGTCCAGCGGTTTTTTGGTTTAAATGACTTAAGTGATTTTTGTACCTGCACGATATCGCGCGAACTATAAAAGATATCGACTTAGTTGACGTGCCCTTCGAAGAGTATTAACCAAAATATAATCTGAAAAGATTTTCATAAAATTCGGTCGAGCCGTTTTTTTGTTTAAGCGGCGTAAGTAATTTTTGTACCGGCACGATATCGCCCGAACCACGAAAGATATTGACTTACTTGAGGTGCCGTTCGAAGCGTATTAGCGACAATATAATCTGAAAACATTTTTATAATATTCGGTCCAGCGGTTTTTTGGTTTAACTGACTTAAGTGATTTTTGTACCTGCACGATACCGCCCGCGCGAACTAAAAACTATATCGACTTCATTGAGGTGCCGAAAAACATTAATACATCAATTTTGTATACATTTTCGTCATCCTAATCTTGTAAGTGCGCACATTTAGTTTGACATTTTAGCGAAAATATTGATAAACAATTGTGACAAATTCTCGGTATTATACATATATTCTATATTGCTTATTGTTCATTTATTATTAAAATATCCAATCATAATATTCAACATCCATCATACTGGAAAGTTGATCGTGTGGACCGAAAGGGTCGAACCCACATCCCAACTAGTTTATTCTCTTATTAATATTAGTTATAATGTTTATCACTTAATGTTTAATACTTAATGTGTATCGGCCGACTATATACTTATTTTACTATAACCTTACTACGGGACGTGGGAGAATCGACTTGTGTTACGTTCACGAAGGGAAAAAGTAGAGAGATGCCGGAAATTGGACTTACGATAAACACGATAGGGGTATAACGGAAAACGGTAAGATCACTGAACTTTGAGTTCGGTGATCGATGGAGTGTTCCGACTGATCGTGTTTATTGTGTGGGAGGCTGTTGTGTGACTTTGCGTCAACTTGGTAATTAAGTTTACGCGGTCACTACAGGCTGTAGTGCCATTGGATGGATGGTATAGCTTCAAAGTGCAATCTGGCAATTTTATAAAAAAATCAAGATGGCGGTTCAAAGATGGCCGCCGATTTTTGTATTTGTGTTCCCAGACCCCCGATATGGGTATTAAATGAGAACGCATGACAGGTAGAATTAAATTAGTGGTGTAGGGTCTTTCCATACTCAAAATGGTGGCCAAGACAAAGTGGTGGAAGACTAAAAAGTAGAAAATATGACCGACCAATTTGAAATTTTGCACATATGCATAGTTCGTCTGACCATGTAACGACGTAACAAAATCAAGATGGCGGGTCCAATATAGCGGCCGATTACCTTTTTCTTCACAACCCCCTCATTGTGGGTCCGATCAACTTCAAATTTCGAACATATGCGTAGTTTTCTTGACAGTGCAAACTGACTAATTTGTAAATAAATCAAGATAGCGGTACCAAGACGGCGGCCCATTTTTACTTTTGCGTTCCCCGACCCCTGACATTGGTAGCAAATGAAAGGGCAATCCAAGTAAAATAGAATTAGCGGTGTAGCGTCATTTGAAATTCGTAATAAATAACGATAAAATTTATGTAATATACTTTAACAAATTAATATAAATAAATATTGGTTCATTTACTTTAAGACAATCGTTTTTCAGGAGTAAACTACATGCACGCGTCGGAGCTCACCTTTTCTTTCTTGTATCTAATGTGTAATCCATTTTTAAGTGCCTTGCTTGGTAATAAATAACATAAATGAAGAACACCCGTGATAATTATTTTTTATTTTTTCTATTTTTTTTTACACCATACAGACATATAGGTCTATTGAGATATATGGCTCTTTTAATCTGTATAGGCTATACACAAAAAGTTAATGATAAAGAAAGTAGAAATGATAACATTAAAAATACAAAAAAAATGAATACATATTAAACAAAAATTGAGACAAATTTAGTGTGACAAAATGCTTACATAAATGAAACCGCTTTAAAATTTTTCCTTTTGCTGCTTCGTCTTACATCTAATGGTAGGGAGTTCTATAACCTAATAGAACGAACAAAGAACTGTTTTTATGAAATGCTGTACTTAATGACAAACAGAAGTTCGCGAAATTAATTCTATCGTCAAGGTACTTTGGTTACTTTATTAAAATAATTAGCTTCCCAGTATAGGGAAGTTATTGTAATCAGTCCGAAAATGGAAATCGAAATTTTAAACGTATTTTCATTTTTCAAGGTCCCAATAGCATTTTAAGCAAAAATTTATGAAGAAGTATGTGTATGTCTGTGTGTGCGTACGTATGTGGTCATTTTTTCCTGCACGATATCGCGCGAACCATAAGAGATAACAACTTTGTTGAGGTGTTGTTCGAAGCATATTAACGGAAATAGGATCTGAAAAGATTTTTATAAAATTTGGTCGAGCCGTTTGTTGGTTTAAGCGATATAAGTAATTTTTGTACCTGCACGATATCGTCCGAACCACAAAAGATATCGACTTACTTGAGGAGCCGATCGAAGCATATTAACGAAAATATAATCTGTAAGGGTTCTTATAATATTAGTCCATGGAAATGGTACTTTAACATTGAAAAAATGCAGGACAAGGTTTTATTTTTGGGATGTGTAGGGCGGTCAATGCGAGCTTAAGTTTGAGTTTTCGTGATTCTAACCCCCCCCCCATATGGCCGCCATCTTGGAAAACGTGTGCAAATGGTTTTTCCACTATATCTCCGAAACGGTTCATCTGACCGAAAATTTTCACAGACACTTTTTGTTTAGAATTAAATAATCTACAATTTATTAGCTAGAAATTTTGTGGTAAAATGAATAATTAGGAAGTTATAATCCTTAGAACACAAAAATTAGTCACAATATTTTCTTTTAAAGGCTATAACTTCTTTTCCTTCAACTTTAACAAAAAAAATAATAACAAGTTTTTTGTAGAGGGTTTCATTGGGAATAATTTTCATGCATTACTTTTTTAATTTCATTCACTACGAAGTGTTTTACAGCGCCCCGAAGGTATGAAAGTGACAGATTTTCTGAATATTTTATTACAATTTTACCTCCTAGAAATTAGCAATAACAGCTAGCAAGTAATAATAATGAATGAATGACTATACGTTATAAGAAATGCCGATGTTTGAGTAATGTAATAAAATTGTTTCGCATTTTTTTGCGGGTTTTTATTGCTGTTATGCCATGTTTTATAAGGTACGATATGGTTTAAAATGAAATTCTTTGAATAATAACATGCGTTACTCCAATTTTTTTAAATAATTTGTTTTAGGGCTGCACAAAAAAGTACTTCATTTATTCTAACTATCTAGCAACATACAGGCGTATTCATTTTATGACAAGCGCTTGCAAGTTGTATAACTCATTTCCACACCACCAGCGAGGTAGAGTTTGTCGGTGCGTTTTTAAAGTGGTGTCCCCAATACGACTAATCCAGGATGCTGCTTTTCTATCTACTCTATTCTTGGTCTTTTTGAAGGGCTGTGCAGCGGTTCATGATCAATTACTGGACATTTTTAGATTTGCTGAGGAATTATAGCAGAGTACAAAGGTGTCAAAGCTAAAAGTTCAAAGAGAAAATGAAACAGTTGATCAGGAAATTAAAATCAATCAAGGGAGCTTCTAGTATTCAAGACAGTATCGTCGCTGTTTACTGGTACTATGATAACAAACGCTGTTATCCGTACTACTATCAGAATAACTTTTATAACAAATAGAGTGTAAACTATCCTCCAAAACGTGTGTTTTGGTAGTATACGCAACTGAATACACAGTTATAAATATAGAAATTTAACTAAGATCAAACTGAAATAACAATTTTGAAATAAGACTAAGATAATTCAAACTTTTATCACAAACTGCATACGTCCATATTTTGCTAGATAGTTAACATAACTGAATAACGCACTTTTTGTGCAGTCCTAAATCGAATTATTTAAAAAAATTGGAGTAACGCATGTTATTATTCAAAGAATTTCATTTTAAACCATATCGTACCTTCTAAAACATGGCATAACAGCAATAAAAACCCGCAAAAAAATGCGAAACAATTTTATTACATTACTCAAACATCAGCATTTCTTAGAACTTATAGTCATTCATTCATTATTATTACTTGCTAGCTGTTATTGCTAATTTCTAGGAGGTAAAATTGTAATAAAATATTCAGAAAATCTGTCACTTTCATACCTTCGGGGCGCTGTAAAACCATTCGTAGTGAATGAAATTAAAAAAGTAATGAATGAAAATTATTCCCAATGAAACCCTCTACAAGAAAATATTGTAACTAATTTTTGTGTTATAAGGCTTATAACATCTTAATTATTCATTTTACCACAAAATTTCTAACTAATAAATTGTAGATTATTTAATTCTTAACAAAAAGTGTTTCTGAAAATTTTCAGTAAGATGAACCGTTTCGGAGATATAGTGGAAAAACCATTTGCACACGTTTTCCAAGATGGAGGCCAAATGGGTGGTGGGGGGGGGGGTTAGAATCCCGAAAACTCAGACTTAAGCTCACATTGACCCCCCCCTACACATCCCAAAAATAAAACCTTGTCCTGCATTTTTGCAATGTTAAAGTACCATTTCCATGGACTATATTCGGTCGAGCCGTTTTTTGGTTGGAACGACATAAGTGATTTTTGTACCTGCGCGATATCGCGCGAACAATGAAAGATATAGACTTAGTTGAGGTACCGTTCGAAGAATATTAACAACATAATCTGAAAAGATTTTCATAAATTTCGGTCGAATCGTTTTTTTTTTTTTTTTAAACGAAGTTCGTGATTTTTCTACCTGCACGATACCGCGCGAACGAAAAACTAGATCGACTTCTTTGAGGTGCTGAAAGAAAAATATTAACTAAAAAGTGTTCTGGAAAAAATTTCATGAAATTCGGTCTTGCCTTTTTTGTTTAAATGGGAAAACTTCGGCTTTCAGAAAGACCTAAAAGTGATAATTTTTACTAATATCTAATGAACTTGATGGAATGAGACCCGTTTTTAACGAAGTGATCTATGAGCAATTGGCCTTATTTGGTACTTTGCGGCAAAACTCAGGTGGAACAGTACAAATGGAAAAAATAGAGCCAATTTCAGCATTAACAGTGCTAATAACTTCAAAAGTAAAAGCCGCAGCATAATAGTTATGCGACATTATTTATATAATCCAAGTCCAAGCTTTCTAATTTTGCAAAAAAAAAGTATTGGTTAATTACGTGTTTTTGGAGAAAAAGGTGGTTGAAGTTGAAATTTTAGTAAAAAAAAAGAAAATTTGGCTTTGATGACTCATAACTCTGGACGTTGGTGGGTTGACCACTTGACTTTTATAGTTTTAGATTGGTGGGAGTATTCTACGTAGATTGCTTGCTTATTCAGGAAAATATCTAATAGGGTTACAAAAATACAGGGTAATATGTAAACCGATACCAAAAAATTTCAAAACGCCCTAGCTCAACTCGTCAAGTAACTGATAAACCCTGTATACTAATATGTACAGACATTTTTGAAGGTACCTATAATTTTGCATAAGTGTTTTCTGTTAATAAAGTTAGTTTTTGTTTTTCATTTATTTACAGTTTTTGGAGTAAGCATTTTGGTTATATATTTTTTAAATCTACCCATCAGTAATTATAAATTTAACAATAAATGTTATATACTTAATATAAAACAGAAGTTATACGAATTTTGCTGTATATTTCAGAGGTACCTATACTTTTGCGACTCACTGAAAGTGAAATAAGCATTTATTAGTAGTATATATATACTTTAAAAACAATCTTTATAAAGCAAATATGTATATAAACATAAAACAGTCTTCTTTGGTAGTTCCAAGTTCTCTGTGTAGTTCCAAATAAACTTGAGAACTTTTGTTTCTTCCTTAGACACTTTTTTCTTTTTCGCGCTATGTTTAAAAGATGGTTATAGACCTAAAACAAAGGCAAACGTACTGTTTAATTTGTGTAATTGTTACGGTACTATAAAACCCCTTTATTATTACTTTATTTTGTTATATGAAACAAATATTTGGTTTGGTGACCGGCAAGGGGACTGTTTTTAGACCTAAAAAATACGTTATTGAATGCATATAGGTTTTTAAATGAGATATTTTCTATATTGTAAACTATTTGTATAGATAGTTATAAATTTAAATTTATAGAAATATAAATATTTATCCCCATAGTTTACGTAATATTTGCCAAAGACAGCGATTTTACCACTTTGGTGAGAAACACCCATATATACGGCAACTCATTTGGTTCCAAACAGTGCAAACGATCACTATAAGGCTCTTTAGACGGTTCGATTCCAGGAGCGTTCTTCACGAACTTTGTGTAAGAAGGGGGAAGTGGGAATGATGAGAAGTACCACGCCAATTCTCCCTTCATCAACAGAGCTAGTGAAGAACGTTTCTGGAACCGAAACGTCTAAACAGCCTCTATTTTTGAGCATTCCCACCTTAAAGATTTTATACAGAACTTGAAATTTTATTCAAGCTATAAAAATCCAACAAACATTCAACGGAAATGCTTGTTTACTTACTCACGCCAGGTTAAAATAGGGAAACTCGTGTAAATAGCTTTCACCCTCGAACAATCAATTTGTTGTTCAAGCTGTCATTATTGCACTTCAAAGGTACGAGCATGATAATGTAGGCGACATCTAAAGAATTCATTTTACACCCACGTGAGTTCGAAAACTTAATCCTTTGATACGTACATAAATGTATGTTCAGGTGAAATAGAATTTTTTTTTCTGTGCTCTATAGTGCATGCATTCAGTATATGTTTTTTATTTTTATTTATTTACTTATTTATTTAATTATAACAACAACACAATTAAGTACAGGGACTTATAAATATGTGTAGGTAAAAGGAGAGACAAATAATAATAATAATAAAATAATTGAGATACAACAATGAAAAAAAAAAACAATATCAAAGCGCATATAATACTAATTTTAAATAAGAAAAACAAAAAACAAAAAGAGAAAGGAAAAAAGAAAAAACTTAATTAAGTTAAAAAAGAAAAAAAAACTCAATTAAATTAAAAATGTATATGTTGTATAGTAGAAGAACATTTTTTATAGAGTCCATGCAAGCTGGTCATATCATTCTAAATTTTAATAATTTTCTATAGAGGGACAGTCTTTCGATTATTTAGAGAAATGTGTTGTATAAGAGAAATATGCTGTTTTTTTTATTAAATTCTTTTATATTCTGTAAATTTTGAGTTAATTTAAATGTAACTAATTAAAACAATTAAATGGCGTTTCGTGGGTAGATTTAGTTTATAAAGAACATGAGGCATAAGGTATTGAGTAGATTCCCTCCTACGGATCATATACATGGCGTAATCTAGTTGATTTGAGTCATCGGGTGAATTAGCGGTTTAGAAGTTTGATTAATATTTGAAACAATGTGAAAATGTTTTGTGAAATAAAAAACACAAGTGAAGCAAAACGCCTATGCAATTGTAATCTAATTAGAATTTTTATGTGGAAACCCCAAACTTAAGAGTCACTCGGAATCACCAGTCTTTCATGCCGTTCAGGTAATGGTGCAATGTCTAGTAGTACCCTTAGTTTGAAAGAGAAAACAGAATAGGAAAGCTTGGAAAGGGTCTGGTGGTTTCGCGAGTTGATGTCGATGAACCCTACAAGTTCTAGTTGGAGAGCTGGCGACAAAAATCGAAGCATCTGGCGGGGTGGAGGGGTCTTTGAAACGTGTTAAAAACGGCATGCATTGAACTTCCACGACATCATTTTTGAGTCAACTTCTGGGATGTGCTGACTGGCTGCGTCTGACCACTTTCTCACGTTTTTTTAAATACTATGATCAAGCTAAACACAAATTTTCAACCTTAACGAAACTCTTCCAATACATGTCATTTTTAGCATGTTTCAAAGCCCCCCACCCCCGGGCCAGGTGTTCCACTACCTGACGTTGCGAGTGGGTGCTGAGTACTATAGCATACGTAAATATGAGCCTTTACGAAACTCTTACCGATTTTTCTCACCAGCTCTTGGACAATTCGGAAAAACTGACTGGGGAAGATTACTCCACGGTTTAGTTGAGGAGTATACAGGAACTTCTGCTCTCATAGCTGTTGCAGCTTATTTAAAATAAAGTATTCTACACACAAAATAATGGAATCAAAATTAACTAGTTGGGAGGTGGGTTTGACCCCGAACGTCCAAACGACCAACTTCCCAGTATGACGAACGTAGACGGAGTAAAGTGACTTCTTGCAAAATAGAAATAAGTTTATTTATTTATTTATTTATTTGCCAAACAAGGCATACTTAAACTAAATACAACAGAATAATATTGTACTTATAGACAAACACTGGCATATATAATTAGTTAATTCTACAGTTACAGATAAAAAAAAAAATACATATTAATAAGGAACAATGCAAGTATTTAATATTTAAATATTAAACTAAGATCTAGGTCTATGTTAGTTAGAAGAGGACAATAGGGAAATGAGTTTTCTTTTATAGGAACTTTTGTTAATTGTGGGAGAGAAACAGGACGCGTAGGAATTGAAGGTAATGCAGCACCTGTTAACAGGCTCGTTTCTAGCATATTCAGTGCGATGCGGGTACTCTTTAAGCAGTTTGGAATGTCTTGTTTGTCGAGTATCGTTAAATTTGATTGTGTCCGACAGGAACTGCACCTTGAGGTTATTGTTCAGGACATCCAGGGTAAAACAAGATATAAGCAATTTCCGTCTAAGGGATAGAGGCAAGAGATCAAGGATTTTGAGCCTGTCCTTATAGTGAGGAAGGTTGTGAAAATCCGAAGGATTATAGAGGTTCCTAAGCGCGAAAAGAAGGAACTTCTTTTGGACAGATTCTATTCGATTAATACTAATTTGAAATATAGGATCCCAGATCTGGCACGCATACTCAAGAATAGGACGGACCAATGAGCAAAACAAGGCTTTAGTAACCCAAACATTGTCGAATTCTTTAGCTCTTCTCTTGATAAAGCCCAACAGCTTGTTGGATCTAGCAATAATATTATCATAGTGTAAGTTAAAGTTTAACTTGCTGTCGAGGACAATGCCTAAATCAACAATGTGATCGACACGATCCAAGACATTGTCATTGAGATAATAATTTTGCAGCTGTTTGTTTCTTTTCCTGGAGAAGGTAATTACGTGGCACTTACTGGTGTTAAGAAGAAGATTGTTAGTGGTGCACCAGTCATGTAGTGCATTAAGTTTCGACTGTAAAAAGGATACATCAGTTTGAGACCTTATAGCACTATAAATTTTTAAATCATCGGCGTAAAAGAGGTGCGGAATGCCATTTAATATTTCAGATAGATCGGAAATGAATATGTTAAATAGAAGTGGCCCTAGGTGGCTGCCTTGCGGAACACCTGAGCACTAGTGAGAAATTGTAAAAAATAGTTAAATACCCAACAAACAATTTTATTCCTATATGTACCTCCAAGATCTTCTAGGGAACAATTCTTGCGCACTTAAGGTCTTAAAGCCAGATATTAATCTCACGGAGTTCCCAGGGAATAGCGCTAGTCTCTTATAGCGATAAAATGGAGAATCCTATATGCTCCGAGAATAAAATTTAGTCTTGATATGAAACATTATTTCTCATGATGTACTTATATCAAAATCTCATATTAGTGTACAATACTTTTATAAGCTTTTGTTCAATTGCTATTGTAGTAAACTAATGTTATAAGGTTGTTGGATCAACTTAAATAGGAATTAAATATTCTCCTTTTGGGAAAAGTAAATTCATATCATTGTTGTATTATTTTATTTAGGAAAAGAAGCATTAATATAAATTAATTAAAGGAAAACAAATCCTATTTGTATTTGATTTGATCAAACAGATGGGAGATGGGATGCATTGAAAATGATTAGTTATATTATGAGTACGTATTATATTATTCTCAAAATTGGTTTTTTGCAATATATAACATGAAATTCAACAACGATTGAAATTTTACTGTTGATATTTAATACGTTACCTCGAAAAATTACAACGCGCCTCAAGATTAATGAATAAATTAGAAAATTTTATGAATAATGTAAAAAATAAATTTTTGTTGCACAAAAAAATTACTGAAGTTAAATATATTATATGTATTTTTCAATCGAATTTCGAAATAACTATTTGTTTTCATGCCTGTAAACGCATTTATTCTTATACTTTTGTCCATATAAAAATGCTTTTATTTTAATTTCAAATGTGGCAGTTTTAAAATTTGACATTCATGTATGGCATACGAAAAAGAGCTGTTATAGGACTTCTGATTTCCATTAACGATAATAAATCTTGATATAAAAGCCAAAATTTGATGTCTTGACTTTAAAACTAACATAAGCATTCCTAAGCACTGAATATAAGATGCAAATGCTTGTAAAAAAATTAGACTGCTGACTTAAGAATAGAAATGCCGATACAACATTTGTAGTGCTACATTAGTACTTTACAGAAAAGGGGAAGTAAAATGTATTCATATAACACCTATTTAGAAAGAAGAATTCTTCTGAACTGTGTTGTTTGTTTACATTGTTCTAGTTGGGTCAATAAGTGAAATTACACGGCTATTCACTTGAAACTCACGTCAAACCTGTCTGTGAATGATTTGAGTATTACAGGAAGCTCTGCCCTCAGTTCCGTGCAACGATAGTAAATGCAAACGTGAATGTGAATTTTCGTGAATTCCAGAAAATAAAGCTATGCTTGTGTTGGTGTAATTTGTTCTGAGATCCAAAATTTTTTTTTGGATTCACAGTGAGACCAACCGATGTACTTCCGTGATCCCACTTGTCTAAAAACCGGGTTTATTGGAAAGTGAGTCTGGGAAAGTCATAGGCCGTGTAATTAGTCCCAATAGGTTACACCCAGTATTGAAATTATTACCCTTTTTACCAGTCAAGTTCAAAGTACTCCCTTTGATCCTATATAAAAGTTTGTTAAAAAATGATCGCTTATATAAGTGTTGATACAGAAAATAAATTGTTACTACGAGTAGTTTTTTTTTTTTGGCATTCTTATATAAGATTCGATTTGCGATTCACTTCTTATACAAGCCTCGATAAAAGAAAACACTACCCAAGTATTATTTTCCCATACTCATTTTCCCCATTACGGATATAGGAATATTATATACATAGAACTACAACTCTTTGGGAATTATAGTCTCTTGTTCCAACCCAAATAACACTTATACTTCAACAACTAAATCCCTTATATGAGATTAACACTCCCTGGACCCATATGAAGCAACAGATGTCGAAGTAGCACTCTAGTTGATGCTTTGAGAATTGCATGATCTATATAGAAAGTTAAATGCAGATCATGACTAATATAGGAGTTCTATAAGACAACTCAAAATTTCCAGGACTTGAATTCTTAACAATGTTCCTTGGGTAACCCGGCTTTAAAACGGAAATAAAATACTCGACGATTGATTTATAATTAATTCTTTATTTCTCGATAGTTAAACATGAACTGAGTTTTGTACATAGAAATTTCGCCTATTTTAAAGGAGTGGATAGAGGGGATAGCGGGATCATTTTTTCCGCAATACTTGAGTAAATTAGAGGGGGAATAAAAGAGGGGTCGCTTAAATGTGTACGGCGCGGTTTTAGTCGTTGAAATTTTCCACATCCTCGGGCCCGGCGAAGTTTTGCATCTCCAGTGGGTATAACAATTGAATCGGCCGCTTTATCACGGTTCCATCCCTATTCGGAGTTCGCAAGATCTTACTCTGTTGTCGCGACCGGGAAAGGTCTTCGTGATGACTGCCATCTTCCAATGAACACGCGGAATGGTCGGGTCGTGTAACAGGACGACATCTCCAGGGTGTAAGTTAGTCGTGAACAATTTAGTGCTGTTGTGAAACTATCTTAAAAGCTGCAGATACTCGCTTTTCCATCTTTTAGCAAGATAACGCACGGTTCGGCATTTCGTCATCCAGGCTTCTCTTAAAGTCGCTGAAGAAGTATCAGATTCACAATTGTTTGCGTTTTCGGGGTTTGCAGTTCCCCTCAAAAATAGATTGGGCGCTAAAGGCTTCGGATCCGTAGGGTCATCTCCGATATATGGCAACGTACGCTCATTTACAATATTTTCAGTTTCATCCAATAGAGTTTGTAGCTGCTCCAAGTTTAAATTAGCTTTGGCGATGGTCACCTATTATACTATATTTTTCACGCTTTTTATTAGCCGCTCCCAAAAGCCGCCCCACCAAGGAGCTCGTTCTACAATAAATTTCCATTTAATTTTATGACCTGCTAGAAAATTTGCAATAGATTCGTTCCGAGCGATTGAAGCTCTTTCGATGTCTTCTTAAAAGTCTTTGCGTTATCGGAATAAATTGTATCAGGTATTCCTCTTCTTGCCACAAAGCGTCTAATTGCCAACAAACAACTTTCTGCAGTGAGATTTCGTACTAATTCCAGGTGAATGCATCTTAAAACAGAACATGTAAAAATCAATATATAAACTTTCTGGGACAGCTCAGGATCATTTGCCCCTTTGATACTAAAAGGTCTTACTAATTGCAAACGGTCCTTATTATTATTATTATTCTTGTTGAGGGGCGCTTTAGCGGGCACTGCGACCTATTTTGTTTGGTCTATTGTGCCATCCCCTTCTTTAAAAACCATCAAGCTTCTTAGGTAGCCTAAAACTGATTTAGGGTTGCTGTCCCAAATCTCCCTGGGAGTAGGGAAATCCTCGCTGTAGCCTCACAGTCGCACATCAAGTGCTCCGCGGTTTCGGGAGCTGTCCCGCAGAATCGACAGCCAGAGTCGGCCACCAGTCCTATTTTGTTTAGGTGATAGTTAAGCGAACAGTGGCCCGTCAGGAGTATAGCAGTCGCTACTTGTATATACGTTTTTCGTTGTAATAAGTTTTATTCAAGTATCCACTCAGTTTCTGTTCTAATAATTTTAAGTACAGTGTTTTTGGTTACGTCACAATTGGGATTCTCACTACTGCTATGAAATACACTTGGGGAATTTGGATTGTCATATCACGTATGTATACACTGTACACAGAATCAATTTTAAAAACATAGCCACACAAATATTGTGATATTAAAAATTATTTTGAATATTTGTGAGAGTATTAGTTAGGAGCTTATTCAAAAAGGAAGTCTCCTATAATAAGTTATCTAATTAAAACCGTTATGTAATTTTTTTAATGTGACATAATAAAAAATATAAAAATCTTAATCTATTAAATATAATAATAAATAAATATTAAATAAATATATTAAATAAAAGAATAACATTAAAATAAAATATGTGCAGTAAAAGTTTTTATTGGCAATATATATCCCTTATATATTGCTATGAAATGAGGGAAGACGGCAAAAATTAGTCCGACCCCATTTCATATTGGTGACCCCGAAATTGGAAGAACAAAGAAATTTTTCAAAAAAAAAGAAAAAAGAAGAATCAAAAATTTTTATGAAAGAAAATTTATCAAGAAAGAAGTTATGAAGAAAATTTTAAAAATTTTACGAAGAAAGGAAGAAGATTCAAGAAAGAAATCCATTTGGTGAAAAATTTTAAGAAGAGGTTCATTTTTATTGAGGAGATCAAGTATTTATTTTAATTAAATATTTTTCTTTATTTTTAAAATTTAAATTGTACGGAATTTCTTACACTAAAGAAAAGAACATTACACTTACATAATTTAGTAGTGGTGACAATTCAATTTATTTCCTTTTGCAAATATTTTTCCTCAATTTTTTTTTCAGGAAGTGAGAACTTGAATAAAATTTTTGGGAATTTATTTAAGTTTGAGTGTTAATCGACTCTTTTCGCGAACGTCCACGGTTGTTATTTTAAAGAATCGCGAAGTTTTTAAGTAAAGTCGAAATTTTATTGAACTTCTTTTTACGTGAGTTTTATTTAAAAAAATTGTGATTAATATGAGTGTCCAAGGTGGTGATAGTGAGAGAATGCACGTTGATAGTGAGAATATCAGTGCATCGGCTGTTAAGCTACCAACTTTCTGGTCTCCATGCCCAGAAGCATGGTTTATTTTAACAGAAAGCCAATTTAACTCGAAAGGAATTAGACTGGATGAGACTAAATTCGAACATGTGATACAAGCTCTTCCTTTAGAAATCATAATGAATATATTGGACTTCATTCAAAACCCACCATCGGAGAATAAATACCAAGCATTAAAAACAACATTAATTCAAAGATTTACAGAGTCTGAAGAGAAAAAGTTGGAACAATTATTATGCAATTCTGAGATGGGAGATCGAAAACCATCGGAATTTTATAGATCAATGGAGATACTTGCAGGAACATCTTCGAATTTAGGAAAGGACCTGATTAGAAAACTTTGGATGCGAAAATTACCGCCTAGTATTAACATCGCATTGATGTCCGCTGGCAAACAAAACATTCAAGATATTCTAATTTTAGCAGATAAAATTTTCGAATGTTCCAGATTTCAGTATACTTCATCCATCAATGATCAAACCCACATCCCAACTAGTTTATTATTTTTGTTATCCCTTGTTTCATTAGCGGAAAGTAATATTGTCTCTTAAGGTGTAGCAGAGTTTCACTAATGCCTCTATGATTGCTTTGCGAATGATAATCGAGAGATTATTTTATCTTGTCGATCCTCTTCGATGACGTCTTCAACAAATTCTGTACATCGTAGTAATTTGAAGCTTTTATTTCTTGAAAAGTATTTCGAGTATACATCTTGGACGAGTTTGAAGGTATTATCGTCGGTAAGCACTGCAGTGACTTTATTACATGGAAGGTATTTTTTGAAAATGCTTATGATAATTTGTTCCGAGTATTCAGGTAAATGAACTGTACGACGTTGTTTATTCCTAAAAAGTGTATGAAGAGAAATGGCGGGTCCTTGTTGGATTTCTCCAAAATCAGTTGAATGTTAAATTCATTGAGGGGCCTTTCAGATATATAAATTCCGTCATTGAGGTTTTCTTCGGCGGAATGGATTGTAGCAACACTTTTGCCTGGTTGGTTTTCAGCTTCATTCAAATTTACCTCAATTTTTTCATTTTCTAATTTAATGCGACTTAAAGCGTCTGCATTGGAATTCGCTGTGCCCTTTTTATATACGATATTATAATCGTATTCCTCAAGTTTAAGCCTCCATCTTACCAACTTGGAGTTTGGCTTTTTGAGGCTCATAAGCCATAGAAGAGGCTTGTGGTCTGTGACTATGGTAAGTTTACATCCAAATAAATATGGGCGAAAGTATTTTGTCGACCACACAATGGTGAGCAGTTCCTTCTCTATAGTAGAATAGTTGATTTCTGAACTGGTCAAGGTTCTACTGGCGTAACATATAGGTCTGTCACTGCCGTTTGGGCCTTGCGATAGAACGGCGCCGATCGTATAAAATAAAGGGCTTGGCAAAATCAGGATATTGCAGGATGGGGTCGTTCATAAGAAGTTCCCTGCATAATTGAAATGCTTTTCTGTAGCGATCACTATTCCAATATTTTATTTATGTTGTTTTTTATTTATGCCTAATGATATGCGGTCACTACATACTCCCCTCCCAGCGTAGCGTTAACGGAATGTTACCGCTTTAGACGGCTTGGTTTCGTTGTCGCGGTCACAACCGAAGGCTGGCTTTAGCCTGTCAATGGATATTGACTTGGTTGTGCCGTTCAATTTGAGGACGAAATGTTTTCGTAATCGTTTGATTACTTCGTATGGGCCTTCATATGGAGGTTCGAAAGGTTTTCGAACTGTGTCGACACGTATGAAAACGTAGTCGGCGTTCTCCAGGGCTTCTGGCACGTAGACATCCTTCTGGACGGGTTGCCGGGGATGTATTGCCTTAATGTTCTGCATATGAGAACGAAGGCGAGAGAGGAATTCTGATTCTTCAATTGGATTCTCATCAGTTGTGATAGAAATCGAATTGGGAAGTCTCAGATTCTGACCGTATACGAGCTAGTCTGGCGAGCATTGTAAATCGGTCTTAATTGCCGTGCGTATGCCTAACATGACAAAGGGCAAGTCTTCACTCCAATGAGTAGTGTTGTCCCTTGCCATTAAGGCTGTGGAACCGTTCAACCATCCTGTTTGCCTGCGGATGGTAAGCGGTAGTCCGAATTCGATGAGTGCCGAGTAATTTGGCAACTTCATTGAACAGCTTCGATTCGAACTGCGTACCTTGATCGGTTGTGATCTCAAGAGGTACGCCGAATCGTGCGACAAATTCAGTGACGAATTTTTTTGCCACTGTTGAAGCTGAGATATAACGAAGTGGGTATGCCTCAGGCCATCGCGTGAATCTATCGACTATCGTTAAGATATAAGAGTATCCACGAGATGGGGTAGGGGTCCCACTATATCCATATGGATATGGTCAAATCTATTATTTGGAAGTTTGAAAGCTTCCAATGGAGATTTGGTATGCCGTGATACTTTGGACTTTTGACAACCTAGGCATGATCGAGACCACTCATTGCAGTCTTTATTGATCGATGGCCAGAAGTATTTCTTGGTAACGGCTCGTCTTGTAGCACGAATACCAGGATGCGAGAGACTATGTTCGGAGTTGAACGCTAGTCTACGTAAGGAAGTGGGTATATAAGGCCTTGGAATGCCTGTACTAGTTTCACACCACACTTGATGGGCGGTAAATGGTATTGTCGTGAGAACTAGTTTTACCCGTGAGCCGTTGCTGGGGTGCTCTTGTAGAGACTTCAACTCTGTGTCAGCTTGTTGAGCCTGAGCCAGTGTAGGCAGGTCGAAGGTGACCGAGTCGACGTTGTCGGTTGCTAGTGAGCGTGACAAGTAGTCTGCGACAACGTTTTGTTTACCCGACACATGTCTGATGTCTGTGGTAAACTGAGAGATTAGACCCAAATGTCTGGTCTGTCGAGGGGATCGTTCGGTCTTTGTGTGAAGGGCGCGAACCAGTTGTTTGTGATCAGTATAGACCACGAAATTGCGTCCTTCAACGAAGTAACGGAAGTGTTTGATCGCTGCTTAGATTGCGAGGAGTTCGCGATCGAATGCAGAGTACTTCCGTTCGGTTGGTGACAGCTTTTTGAAGTAAAAAGCTAGTGGTTGCCACCGATGACCGTTAAATTGTTCCAATACGCCTCCGATTGCATAATCAGAGGCGTCAGTCGTAAGACTGTATTTTGCATCCTCGATTGGATGGTTCAGCAGAGTTGCTTCAGCCATCGAGGTTTTCACCTTGAGGAATGCCGCCTGACATTCTGCTGGCCAGCCAACTTTTTTGGCACGTGAGCGGTTGAGAAGGTCTCTCAAATGCTCGTTTATAGGCACCAACTGTTCAGCCAATTTTGGGATAAATCGGTGATAGAAATTCACCATTCCCAAAAACTTCTGGATCGATTTGACAGAAGTTGGAGGTGCGAGATCAACGATAGCCTGAACCCGATCGGAGGATGGAAGTATTCCATCCTTTGTGATGCGGTGGCTTAGAAACTTAATCTCTGTTGCACCAAAAACGCATTTCTCTAGCTTAATGGTTAAACCGAAGCTATCGAGGCGTTTAAAGAGCTCTTCGAGGTGAACGATGTGTTCATCCTCGGTTTTACTGGCGATAAGTATATCGTCCAAGTATACATAAACGAAGTCGAGATCTCTCGTAATTTCATTTATGAACCTTAGAAAGGTTTGTGCTGCATTCCGTAAGCCGAATGGCATACGTGTAAACTCATATAGGCCGAATGGCGTAATGAGTGCAGTCTTATGCACGTCTTCTGGGGCGATTGGTATGTGATGATATGAACGTACCAAGTCACCCTTCGAAAAAATTGTGCAGACGTGAAGATTCACGGAGAAATTCTGTATATGCGGGATTGGATATCTATCCGGCACAGTGACAGCATTAAGGCGACGGTAGTCGCCGCATGGCCTCCAATCATGAGAGTCCCGTTTAGGGACCAGATGAAGCGGAGATGCTGCGGGGGACGACGAAGGTCGACAAATCCCCAATTGGACCATATGGTCGAACTCTAACTTTGCCACCTTCAGCTTCTCCGGATGGAGTCGCCGAGCAGTGACAAAAGGTAGTTGCCCTTTAGTCACAATGTGGTGTTGCACATTGTGTTTAACTGGAAGGTTAAAATTGGGCGGTTTCGTTAACGAAGCGTACTTCGTTAATAGCTCTTTGTATATGCCAATAACTCGGCATGGAATTGTTTCGGGGTTGTAGTCGACTGTAGCGCACACGTTAATTCGGAAATTCGTGCGCTTGTAAACTAAATGCCGATATTCAAAATCGACGGACAATTTGAACTTCGTTAAGAAGTCCGCCCCGATAATGGCTTTAGTGGTGTCGGCTATAATAAAGTTGTAAACATATCGTCGGCGTAAGCCGAGTTCAAGTTCAAGCAACTTTGTGCCGAAAGTTCGGATTAGTGATCCGTTGGCCGCGTACAGAAGGACGTTCGGGCTACCGTTATGGGCCGGGAACGCCTTGGCGGGAACAATTGAAACGTCCGAGCCCGAATCAATCAGAAAGTAAATCCGATTGTTGGCGTCTCGAACGAATAAACGATATCAGCGGCCGGTTATATGCTCGCTCAATTCGATCCCCAGCCCCTTTAGTTTTTTTAAGGGTGGCGGTGGCCTTTTTCTTCGCCGGCTTGGCTTGGCCACCGTTGTAACTGCAGGGGGCTTTGCAGCTGCGTGCTTCACTGCCGTAATGGTAGTGGAAATAGCACAAGCTACCCCTGGCTTGATTGGCCCCTTGTGGCCGATTGGTCGAGGGCTGTCGGGGGCCGCCCTGTCGATTGGCAGGTGTTCGGCTTCTCTGATTGCGCGGGTCACGATCGAGCTTGTCTAGCCGGGCCGTCAGTCTATTGATGGCGCTTTGCAGCCTTGAGAGCCTGGAGGAACTCGGAAGGTTTCTTATCCCCAGGCTCCTCGGAAGTGCCGTATTTCTCGAGCAGGTGCTATTTACTATCCTCGTATGAGGAGGTGGCGTGGTCTACAGTGCTAAGCCGCATCGCCGTTACCGCCTCTTCCGGCCATAACATTGTAAACCTTGCCACTGTTTGACTTACAGCCCGCCAACTTGAACATGATTTCCGCCTGGTAAAACCAAGAGGCGGGCTGGTGTACCCAGAACTTCGGGATATCCAATTTCGATACCGAAGTGGCATCGACTCCCGAAGGTCCGGGTTTTGGTACTTCTTCTTGCAGGTTTTCCACGTCCATATTTGTATTTTCCGGCCTTGACATATTAAAGACAATAACTAATGAATCGAATCTATGTGTCAAGAGAAATTTGAAAAAAAAAAAAAAATTAAAATATATTGTTATATAGGTATATGTATTTATGAACAATGAGGTAAGCCCAATAAAGTAATCGTACTTAAATTTGTATAAATGGTTTACATATGTAGCGAAATTTAATTAGTAAACCAAAAATTAGTAAACAATCCGAAACGAAAAATAAATTTAATATATAGGTATATGTAACATCTTCTTCTTCTTTAACGGCTCTACAACCGGGATCCGGTCCTGGCCTCGCGCAACTGTTCTCTCCACCGGTCCCGATTCTGAGCCGATGTCATCCAGTTTGGCATCCCTAAACTCTGAGCGTCCTGGTCCACGCCATCCTTCCAGCGAAGGTTGGGCCTCCCTCGCTGTCGCACCCCATAGGTCTTACCGCAGAGAACTTTCCGAGCAGGCTCATCTTCACTCATACGAGCTAGATGCCCTGCCCACCGGAGCCTACCGAGCTTTATTTTCTTCACAACATCTATGTCGCGATAGCGCTCGTAGATCTCGTCATTGTAGAGTCTCCGGAATCGTCCTTCCTCACATACGGGGCCAACAATCCTCCGAAGTATTTTCCTCTCAAACACGCCCAAGAGGTTTGAGTGCTTTTTGCTAAGCACCCACGTTTCGGATGCATATGTGAGAACGGGTAAGACCATCGTCTTATATAGTAAAAGTTTAGACGTTATGGTTAGATATTTGGATTTGAAGAGCCTTGACAGACTATAGTAGGCTTTGTTGGCTTTTAGCAGTCGTGCGCGTATTTCTGGTTCCATGCTATTGTCGGCTGCTACTATTGACCCAAGGTAGGTAAATGATTTTACCACGTCAAACTCGTGTTCCGCTACCTTGATTGTGGGACCAATGTTAGGTGTTCTTCCAGACGAGGCCACCATGTACTTTGTTTTGCTTTCGTTAATGTGCAGTCCCAGATTTCCTGCCGCTTGCTCAATGTGAGTGAAAGCTTCTTGTACAGCTGTTGTTGTTCTTCCAATGATGTCAATGTCGTCTGCATAAGCCAGTAATTGGGTGGACTTGTGGAGGATTGTACCCCTTGATGTCACGCCCGAATCTCGGATCACTTTCTCCAACGCCAGGTTGAAAAGGAGGCAGGCCAGACCGTCCCCTTGTCGGAGTCCATTATAGATGTTGATTGGTCTGGACAGTGTTCCGGATACCTTTACTTGGCTTGACACATTGATCATGGTCAACCTACATAGTCTTGTCAGTTTGTTGGGGATGCCGAATTCTCTCATGGCTTTGTAGAGTTCTACCCTGGCTATGCTATCATAGGCGGCTTTAAAGTCTATGAAGAGGTGTTGAATTGAGTTTTGAAACTCTAGACATTTTTCCATAGCCTGCCTCAAGGTGAAAATCTGATCAGTCGTTGATTTGCCTGGGCTGAAGCCACACTGGTAATGGCCTATGATGTTTCTGGCGTATGGGGCCATCCTGTTTTGTAGGATAGCGGAGAATATCTTATACACGGTACTCAACAACGTTATACCGCGATAATTAGTGCACGCTGTGATATCTCCTTTTTTGTGCACCGGACAGAGGATGCCTTTTCTCCAGTCTTCTGGCATCACTTCCTGTTCCCATACTTGCACAATTAATTCATGAATCGCTTGGTGTAATGTAGGCCCTCCATATTTAACCAGCTCCGCTGCGATGCCGTCTGCACCCGAGGCCTTGTTGTTTTTGAGCCGGCTGATGGCTCTGCTAACTTCTTCTATGCTTGGTGGCGGCAGCATAGCATTGTCATCAGATATTGGTGGAGCCTCCGAATCCTCAGTTAGCTCGCCATTTAGCAATTCATGAAAGTGCTCTTCCCATCGCTCCAAGATGCCTTTAGGATCGGTGATCAGATTACCTTCTTTGCCCTTGCAGTATGTGCAACGTGGTGTGAATTGCGTCATACTGCGGACTCTTTGGTAGAACTCCCGCGCCTGGTGCGGCCGTCGTTCTCTGTACTGTTCTAGCTCACAGACGAGATTTTTTTCCCAGGCTTCCTTTTTCCGTCTGTGAATTCTCTTTTCTTCTTTTCTGAGCTCTTTATAGTTCTCTTCGCGTGCCCGTGTTCTCTGAGACTGCTACATGGCTCGGTACGCAGCATTCAACTATGTAACTATAAGATCAATATAATAGAGAAAAAATGCATGAAAAAAAATATGTGCCTTAAATCTAAAAAAAATCAAAAGGAGAGATAAATTTGATTGTATGTAAAATCAAAATAATATAGGAAAATTAAATATGTATATACAAGTATATATAATATACATATATATATGGGTGGCTTAAATCTAAAAAATGTTATATAGTGATGTATGCACTGTGTTTAAAATGAAATCCGAGTGGAAAACATATACAGGTACTTATAAACGTAAAATCAAAATCAATATATATATATATATATATATATATATATATATATATATATATATATTTTGATTTTACGTTTATAAGTACCTGTATATGTTTTTTAAACACAGTGCATACATCACTATATAACATTTTTTAGATTTAAGCCACCTATATATATATGTATATTATATATACTTGTATATACATATTTAATTTTCCTATATTATTTTGATTTTACATACAATCAAATTTATCTCTCCTTTTGATTTTTGTTTTAGATTTAAGGCACATATTTTTTTTCATGCATTTTTTCTCTATTATATTGATCTTATAGTTACATATACCTATGAATTAAATTTATTTTTCGTTTCGGATTGTTTACTAATTTTTGGTTTACTAATTAAATTTCGCTACATATGTAAACGATTTATACAAATTTAAGTACGATTACTTTATTGGGCTTACCTCATTGTTCATAAATGCATATGTACATATATACCTATATAACAATATATTTTAATTTTTTTTTTTTTCAAATTTCTCTTGACACATAGATTCGATTCATTAGTTATTGTCTTTAATATGTCAAGGCCGGAAAATACAAATATGGACGTGGAAAACCTGCAAGAAGAAGGACCAAAACCCGGACCTTCGGGAGTCGATGCCACTTCGGTATCGAAATTGGATATCCCGAAGTTCTGGGTACACCAGCCCGCCTCTTGGTTTTACCAGGCGGAAATCATGTTCAAGTTGGCGGGCTGTAAGTCAAACAGTGGCAAGGTTTACAATGTTATGGCCGGAAGAAGCGGTAACGGCGATGCGGCTTAGCACTGTAGACCACGCCACCTCCTCATACGAGGATATTAAACAGCACCTGCTCGAGAAATACGGCACTTCCGAGAAACGCCGACTCGAGCAGTTGCTGTCAGTGCAAGAGCCTGGGGATAAGAAACCTTCCGAGTTCCTCCAGGCTCTCAAGGCTGCAATGCGCCATCAATAGACTGACGGCCCGGCTAGACAAGCTCGATCGTGACCCGCGCAATCAGAGAAGTCGAACACCTGCCAATCGGCAGGGCGGCCCTCGACAGCCCTCGACCAATTGGCCGCAAGGGGCCAATCAAGCCAGGGGTAGCTTGTGCTATTTCCACTACCGTTACGGCAGTGAAGCACGCAGCTGCAAAGCCCCCTGCAGTTACAACGGTGGCCAAGCCAAGCCGGCGAAGAAAAAGGCCACCGCCACCCATAAAAAATACTAAAGGGGCTGGGGATCGAATTGAGCGAGCATATAACCGGCCGCTGATATCGTTTATTCGTTCGAGACGCCACCAATCGGATGGACTTTCTGATTGATTCGGGCTCGGACGTTTCAATTGTTCCCGCCAAGGCGTTCCCGGCCCATAACGGTAGCCCGAACGTCCTTCTGTACGCGGCCAACGGATCACTAATCCGAACTTTCGGCACAAAGTTGCTTGAACTTGAACTCGGCTTACGCCGACGATATGTTTACAACTTTATTATAGCCGACACCACTAAAGCCATTATCGGGGCGGACTTCTTAACGAAGTTCAAATTGTCCGTCGATTTTGAATATCGGCATTTAGTTGACAAGCGCACGAATTTCCGAATTAACGTGTGCGCTACAGTCGACTACAACCCCGAAACCATTCCATGCCGAGTTATTGGCATATACAAAGAGCTATTAACGAAGTACGCTTCGTTAACAAAACCGCCCAATTTTAACCTACCGGTTAAACACAATGTGCAACACCACATTGTGACTAAAGGGCAACTACCTTTTGTCACTGCTCGGCGACTCCATCCGGAGAAGCTGAAGGTGGCAAAGTTAGAGTTCGACCATATGGTCCAATTGGGGATTTGTCGACCTTCGTCGTCCCCCGCAGCATCTCCGCTTCATCTGGTCCTTAAACGGGACTCTCATGATTGGAGGCCATACGGCGACTACCGTCGCCTTAATGCTGTCACTGTGCCGGATAGATATCCAATCCCGCATATACAGAATTTCTCCGTGAATCTTCACGTCTGCACAATTTTTTCGAAGGGCTACTTGGTACGTTCATATCATCACATACCAATCGCCCCAGAAGACGTGCATAAGACTGCACTCATTACGCCATTCGGCCTATATGAGTTTACACGTATGCCATTCGGCTTACGGAATGCAGCACAAACCTTTCTAAGGTTCATAAATGAAGTTACGAGAGATCTCGACTTCGTTTATGTATACTTGGACGATATACTTATCGCCAGTAAAACCGAGGATGAACACATCGTTCACCTCGAAGAGCTCTTTAAACGCCTCGATAGCTTCGGTTTAACCATTAAGCTAGAGAAATGCGTTTTTGGTGCAACAGAGATTAAGTTTCTAAGCCACCGCATCACAAAGGATGGAATACTTCCATCCTCCGATCGGGTTCAGGCTACCGTTGATCTCGCACCTCCAACTTCTGTCAAATCGATCCAGAAGTTTTTGGGAATGGTGAATTTCTATCACCGATTTATCCCAAAATTGGCTGAATAGTTGGTGCCTATAAACGAGCATTTGAGAGACCTTCTCAACCGCTCACGTGCCAAAAAAGTTGACTGGCCAGCAGAATGTCAGGCGGCATTCCTCAAGGTGAAAACCCCGATGGCTGAAGCAACTCTGCTGAACCATCCAATCGAGGATGCAAAATACAGTCTTACGACTGACGCCTCTGATTATGCAATCGGAGGCGTATTGGAACAATTTAACGGTCATCGGTGGCAACCACTAGCTTTTTATTTCAAAAAGCTGTCACCAACCGAACGGAAGTACTCTGCATTCGATCGCGAACTCCTCGCAATCTAAGCAGCGATCAAACACTTCCGTTACTTCGTTGAAGGACGCAATTTCGTGGTCTATACTGATCACAAACAACTGGTTCGCGCCCTTCACACAAAGACCGAACGATCCCCTCGACAGACCAGACATTTGGGTCTAATCTCTCAGTTTACCACAGACATCAGACATGTGTCGGGTAAACAAAACGTTGTCGCAGACTACTTGTCATGCTCACTAGCAACCGACAACGTCGACTCGGTCACCTTCGACCTGCCTACACTGGCTCAGGCTCAACAAGCTGACACAGAGTTGAAGTCTCTACAAGAGCACCCCAGCAACGGCTCACGGGTAAAACTAGTTCTCACGACAATACCATTTACCGCCCATCAAGTGTGGTGTGAAACTAGTACAGGCATTCCAAGGCCTTATATACCCACTTCCTTACGTAGACTAGCGTTCAACTCCGAACATAGTCTCTCGCATCCTGGTATTCGTGCTACAAGACGAGCCGTTACCAAGAAATACTTCTGGCCATCGATCAATAAAGACTGCAATGAGTGGTCTCGATCATGCCTAGGTTGCCAAAAGTCCAAAGTATCACGGCATACCAAATCTCCATTGGAAGCTTTCAAACTTCCAAATAATAGATTTGACCATATCCATATGGATATAGTGGGACCCCTACCCCATCTCGTGGATACTCTTATATCTTAACGATAGTCGATAGGTTCACGCGATGGCCTGAGGCATACCCACTTCGTTATATCTCAGCTTCAACAGTGGCAAAAAAATTCGTCACTGAATTTGTCCCACGATTCGGCGTACCTCTTGAGATCACAACCGATCAAGGTACGCAGTTCGAATCGAAGCTGTTCAATGAAGTTGCCAAATTACTCGGCACTCATCGAATTCGGACTACCGCTTACCATCCGCAGGCAAACAGGATGGTTGAACGGTTCCACAGCCTTAATGGCAAGGGACAACACTACTCATTGGAGTGAAGACATGCCCTTTGTCATGTTAGGCATACGCACGGCAATTAAGACCGATTTACAATGCTCGCCAGACTAGCTCGTATACGGTCAGAATCTGAGACTTCCCAATTCGATTTCTATCACAACTGATGAGAATCCAATTGAAGAATCAGAATTCCTCTCTCGCCTTCGTTCTCATATGCAGAACATTAAGGCAATACATCCCCGGCAACCCGTCCAGAAGGATGTCTACGTGCCAGAAGCCCTGGAGAACGCCGACTACGTTTTCATACGTGTCGACAGAGTTCGAAAACCTTTCGAACCTCCATATGAAGGCCCATACGAAGTAATCAAACGATTACGAAAACATTTCGTCCTCAAATTGAACGGCACAACCAAGTCAATATCCATTGACAGGCTAAAGCCAGCCTTCGGTTGTGACCGCGACAACGAAACCAAGCCGTCTAAAGCGGTAACATTCCGTTAACGCTACGCTGGGAGGGGAGTATGTAGTGACCGCATATCATTAGGCATAAATAAAAAACAACATAAATAAAATATTGGAATAGTGATCGCTACAGAAAAGCATTTCAATTATGCAGGGAACTTCTTATGAACGACCCCATCCTGCAATATCCTGATTTTGCCAAGCCCTTTATTTTATACGATCGGCGCCGTTCTATCGCAAGGCCCAAACGGCAGTGACAGACCTATATGTTACGCCAGTAGAACCTTGACCAGTTCAGAAATCAACTATTCTACTATAGAGAAGGAACTGCTCACCATTGTGTGGTCGACAAAATACTTTCGCCCATATTTATTTGGATGTAAATTTACCATAGTCACAGACCACAAGCCTCTTCTATGGCTTATGAGCCTCAAAAAGCCAAACTCCAAGTTGGTAAGATGGAGGCTTAAACTTGAGGAATACGACTATAATATCGTATATAAAAAGGGCACAGCGAATTCCAATGCAGACGCTTTAAGTCGCATTAAATTAGAAAATGAAAAAATTGAGGTAAATTTGAATGAAGCTGAAAACCAACCAGGCAAAATTGTTGCTACAATCCATTCCGCCGAAGAAAACCTCAATGACGGAATTTATATATCTGAAAGGCCCCTCAATGAATTTAACATTCAACTGATTTTGGAGAAATCCAACAAGGACCCGCCATTTCTCTTCATACACTTTTTAGGAATAAACAACGTCGTACAGTTCATTTACCTGAATACTCGGAACAAATTATCATAAGCATTTTCAAAAAATACCTTCCATGTAATAAAGTCACTGCAGTGCTTACCGACGATAATACCTTCAAACTCGTCCAAGATGTATACTCGAAATACTTTTCAAGAAATAAAAGCTTCAAATTACTACGATGTACAGAATTTGTTGAAGACGTCATCGAAGAGGATCGACAAGATAAAATAATCTCTCGATTATCATTCGCAAAGCAATCATAGAGGCATTAGTGAAACTCTGCTACACCTTAAGAGACAATACTATTTTCCGCTAATGAAACAAGGGATAACAAAAATAATAAACTAGTTGGGATGTGGGTTTGACCCCTTCGGCCCACACGATTAACTTCCCAGTATGATGAACGAAGATGGAATAAACTGACTTCTTACAAAATAGTTATACGTTTAGCACTAGTGGAAAATTGGCTAGTATCAGAACTGATGACAAAGCAATCCCGAGAGTAGCTAGTTCAAATAGCTACAATAGTAGTAAATCCAAAGATTTTTCTAGAGAATTTGTTTTTCCTGAACGTTAGCAAACAAACATTTCCTCCGTATTTCGTTCGCTGCACTAAAGCGGGTGTTCAAATTCGTATTGAATGTGCTGAAGCGCACAAACTGGGAAGCGAACGACTTCATTTGGAAATTCCGAAGCTTTCCGGAGATATTAGCAAAACTGTAACTGTTAACTTCAGACTTGACCAAAAAGAACAAATTTCGCGGTAACTACTGGAAATCCCGGGATAATCCGCAATTTCCTGAAACTGTGTCACAATACCCCGTCAAAGGGTAACGAAATATTTGCACGATTTTGAAAGGTTGTCGGATTTTGACAAGTGATGTTTTGTTCGAAGGCTATCGTTGTTCAGAACCCAAAAAAGATCACTTCGTTTAGAACGGGTCTCATTCCATCGAGTTTATTAGATATTAGCAAAACTTGTCAATTTAAGGTCTTTCCGACAAATAACCGAAGTTTTTCTATTTAAACAAAAAAGGCACAACCGAATATTATGAAATTTTTTTCAGAGCATTTCTTCGTTAATATTCTTTTTTCGGCACCTCAATGAAGTCGATATAATTTTTATTTCGCGCGCTATGGATCAGGTACAAAAATCATAAACGTCCTTTAAACAAAAAAAAAACCGTTCGACTGAATTCTATGAAATTCTTTTCAGATCATATTTTGGTTAATACTCTTCGAACGGCACGTCAACTAAGTCGATATCTTTTATAGTTCGCGCGATATCGTGCAGGTACAAAAATCACTTATGTCATTTAAACCAAAAAACCGCTTGTCCGAATATTATAAAAATCTTTCCAGATTATGTTGTCGTTAATACGCTTCGAACGACACTTCAAGTAAGTCAATATCCTACGTGGTTCGGACGATATCGTGCAGGTACAAAAATCACTTACGCCGCTTAAACAAAAAAACAGCTCGACCGAATTTTATGAAAATCTTTTCAGATCATATTTCGGTTAATACGTTTCGAACGACACCTCAACGAAGTCGATATATTTTATGGTTCGCGCGATATCGTGCAGGAAAAAATGACCACATCCGTACGCACACACACACACACACACATACTTCCTCCCAATTTTTTGCTTAAAATGCTCCTGGGACCTTGAAAGATGAAAATACGTCGAAATTTTCGATTTCGATTTTCGGACCGATTACAATAACTTCCTATACTGGGAAGCTAATAATTGTGAGAAGTGCCACACATTGAAATATGATAGGAACCCACCTAAAATCAAATACGAAATTCCAGAAACGCCTATTAAACCATTAGATATATTACATATAGACATATATAGTATTAATAAAAAACAAGTTTTAACAATATTAGACAAGTTCTCCAGATTTCCATCCGTATATACGGTCCCCGCTAGAACCAGTGTAACGATGGTACAAGCCCTTCAACATTATATAAGCCTTCACGGCATTCCTCGTAAAATCGTCTCCGACCAAGGGTCAGAATTTACTTCCACCCTCTTTGCAGATTTTTGCAAACAGTATAAGATCCATCATCATATAACCTCATTCCAACAAACAAGCAGTAATGGACCGGTAAAACGTTTTCTTTCTACCTTAACTGAAATTTATAGAATAACGCGATAAAAGTAGCGAAAAGGAACACGATGATACTATTAACGAATCAATAACTTCTTACAGTGTAGTATATATATCTTAAATGCTGAAACGTCGGTGAAACTTAAGTAAAAAATGTATACTTCTTATAACCAACTCAAGCTCAGCACACTACACAATGATATACTTACGTGTTCCATCGAAACGTGTTGCTATTGTATCCAAAAAGGTGTTTTGGGGCGCCAGTAGCCCCTTGCGGGCTGGCATTGGATTTGAGGGTCGTTTATACCGCCTTTGTTTACGATGAATGCCTGCAATCAAATAATAAACTAAATTAAGGCAATTTCCACTTTAATGAAAAATTATTCAGAGATCATAAATTATTTTAGCAAATTTTCAACATGAAATTATAAAATTGAATACGGAAATTACAAGTAGAATCTTAGTTGATTTTTTTTCTCATATGCGCTGTTTGAACGATATTTTCACTTTATCTCGCTATATCTCAGTTGATATTGCAGATATCGATTTCAAATTTTAATATAATCTTGTTTAACTAATTCCCTAAATATAACTTTAACCGAACTGTTTACATCATCTTAAAACAAAATGCGGTTATCTCATTTCCATCACTTCGAGCGATGAAATGGGGTTGCGCTGCAGGCCTAGTTAGGAAGCAGAACAAGAGCGTATAAGTTGTAACGTAGTAATTATAACTCATCTGCTCCACTGGAATGCAGGTGATATAATAAATAGCTAGTGTTGATATTTACATATACAATTACGAAAAAAATACTTCAAGTAAAGTTATTTATTTTCTTGAAGTTATAGGCCAACTATACATCGAGCTAGTAAATGAAATTGGTTGACATAACATTTGGCATGTTAGGGAAGTGATTCCTGGATGTATTTGGAGAAAAAAATTGTTCTAGAAAATGGGTTTATCGACCCTATTCACTGAGATACAGGGTGTTTAAGAAAAGACGTTAGGAAATTTTTTAATTTCTTAAATTTAAATAACTTCCCAATTCTTTATTGTAGAGAAGCGAAACTAAGTACACAGAGAAATGTATATCCTTTATTTTGATGTCAATAGCATAAACCTCAGTCACTCCGTTTAGAAAATATGTTAGTTCTAAATCAATATTTTATTTTTTTAACTCAAATTTCAACTAAAACCACCTTTTCCACCAAAAACTATATAGTTAACCCATAATTTTTTTCCAAAATTAGAAAGTTTGGGGTATTTCCTATATGGATAATGTCAAGACCCTTTTTATGATACGGCCTTTTCTTTTGAAGTTTTAAGCAATTTTGATGCCAAAAGTTTTAGCTGGCTCTATTTGGTACTTTTTCAGTACTTTTCAAACTGAGGTTATGTCGAAAAGTTGTGGCGACTGCGTACAAACTTAATTATTAAGTTTCACACAAAGTCGCACAACATATTCCGAAAACGATAAACACGATCAATCGGAACACTATCTCGATCACCAGTGATCTTCCCCGTGTCCCGTTCCGTCCCGATCGTGTTTATCGAGACAGCCAATTTCCGGCTTCTCCATTCTATTCTTCGCTCTCCTCGTGGGTTCGACTACGCCATCGCACGTAACTAAAAAGTGATAAAAGAAACAAATTATAAAAAACAATAGTTTATATATAAAAAACATATAAATAATATTCTGAGTATTAAATAACTTAAGTATTAAGGATAACATATTAAGTGCGCTTGTATTGATTAAATTAAATAAATAGATATTTAAATTAACTTAAAGCCAGTGACTTTAATTCGTAATCACCGTTAGTACGGTAACGAAAGTGGTGACCCCGACGCGCACGCGCATTGTTATTTCAGATAAAAATATAATTTTATCAAAACGAATCAAACCATTTACTATTGTTTTACGTAATAAAATAACGTGAAAGTGAAAAAGTGGGCTGGCATAATTGATCTAGAGAAGATCTTACAACGTACATGTAGCCATTATATAATTGCCTTTTGTTAAAGTTTTTTTTTTTGTTAATGACAAGAACCCCGTAACAAACTTCCACTAGCGGAATTTTATTTCTTACTTAGAAGCAAAAGAATAAAACCGACAAAGGTCATAATACACCATTAATATCAATAAAAATTGAAAATCGGTATCATATAGCAAAAGGAATTTTTGTTTTTGCATTTTGAGCGATAAAAAAAACTCTCGAAGTGGTTCCAGTTTATTGAAGCTTTGTTGTTGTCTATTTATTCACTTTTAAAAGTTTTTTTTTTAGGGAAATCAGAAATTTCGTGCCCAAACACAACAGCTCAGCACAAAGTCATTGCATCGATCAGAATATCACCCAACATCGGAAGAAATTAGGCGCCTAAATAAGTTTTATTTAACCTGATCTGGAAACTGACATTTGACGTTGGAGTAATGTTTACCACAGCATATTTGAACGGAGCACAAAAGAGGTTATATTATATTGCACCTGGATCAAGAGCATAAAACAAAGGACAAGGATTAACAGATAATTTTTTTTTCTTCTTTCTTTTATTTTTCAAAATATACACATTTTGTTTAACAAAATTTCGAAGACTATTAAATTTAAATTCAGTTAACTATGCTGATAACTATTTACTATATTTGATAATTTAACTGTATTTTACATAATTATCTACTATATGCTATACATATTTAACTACATTTCACATAGTTACCTATTATATTTTATAATTTAACTATGTTTTGCATAAGTACCTACTATATTCTATACATATTTAACCACATTTCACATAATTATCTACTAAATTTTATAATTTAACTATATTTCACATAATTATTTACAATATTTTATAAATATTTAACCCTTACCCTGTAAGGCGTGTCCATTGGACACATTCCAAAATTAAAATTCGTTAAACTTATTTTTGGAACCAAGAATGCTTATGGCCTTTTTTGTATTTTATTATCATAGTATTGCTTACGTAAATTTGTAAGTTTTTGTAAAATAAAAAATATTTGTGAACGTTTTTTTTTAAATTTTCCAAAAATGTAACACAAACTGATAGAATGTGTCCATTGGACACATAAGAGCCTTAAGGCAAAATTATGCGATTTGGTTGTGATTTTATTGCTTTTTCTGAAGAAAATTTTACGCTTAGCAAACACTGGTTTGAAAAGGACCTAATACCGGAGACACACTAGCATCCTTAATCTAGATTATGACGTCAAAATGACGTAGACCCATATAAAAGATATGGAAAGAAAATGGAGTCTACGTCATTCTGACGTCATAATCCGGATTAAGTGTTCTAGTGTGTCGAGGTTATAAGGGGGGTCTTTTTTTATGTGATAAGATTAGAGGCTCAGGGAAAGCCCCTTTATACTGTCGACAATCTATGTTCTACGTATAGAGTGCAATGTCGAACAGCAGCTCTAGTCGGGGAAGAAGGAACTGCCACAATCTACCCGCGATATTTTCAGTCCACCTACTCCCAACCATTAATATCGCGACTTTGACATCGGGGCATCGGGAAACAACTCGCTGTTGTGTTATGCCTCTTCAAACGAGTTGAATCTCATCAACCAACCGATGACATGCACTTTTGGTGGCGCGGGAAGGGCTAAGGAAGAAGGCTATGGCAGAAGGAATCAGGAATGTAAAGAGGGAAGAAGAAAAAATGAAAGTTATGTAGGTGGGAAAGTGGAAAAGGCGAAGGACCTTGGGGCTGGCCGGGATTCGAACCCGGGACCTTTGTGATAATAGTCAGGCCCCTTACCCCTAGACCACCAAATCTTAAAAAATATTATGGAATTATGGCAAAATTTATTGGAAGTGTATCGAGTTCTAAACGCACAAAACAAAGCTTGGAAATCGACCGATATTTTGGAGCTTAGAGCATTTATCCGAATATAATAAGTGGATATGAAAAGGATCGTGACCACGTAGCAGTGTACAGAATGTGGCATACATTTTATGGTTCAACTATGTATACAAAGCAACCATGTGGCATGTGGCGATTTCAAAATATAGCTACAAGAAACTATCGTGATCTCCGAAAAAATGGTCTCCCATTAGAGATGTTTGGCAGAAACTACTTATAAATTTAAAAAAAATTTACGTCCCACGTGAAAATATAACGGTTGATGAACAGCTAGTTCCGTTTAGAGGTCAACGTCCCTTCAAACAATATATTCCTTCAAACGCTAATAAGTATGGCATGGAAAGCTGTCGAGCTGTCAATCTGGACATGCAAGTTGTGGAAAAGTTGTGCCAACCCTATGAACGAACAACTAGAAATGTAACTTTCGACAACTTTTTTACAAGCATGCACCTGACACAAAATTTTTTAGTCAAAGGCCTTACGATGGTTGGTACAATAAGCAAGAATGAAACGTACATGCCACAGCAGTATAGACTTTCAAAGATTAGAAATAAGGACTCTAGTTTATTTGGGTTCACTAAAATGTATACTCTAGTGTCTTATGTGCCTGAAAACTCTACAGCAGTAATTCTGCTATCTTCTATGAATCATACAAGCCAAGATGATGCTGCAAAACAAAATAAGCAGGAAATATTACAATTCCACCACAGGCAGAGTGGATACCTTCGACCAAACGATTCATGTTTATACCACAAAGAGGAAAACTGTCGATGGCCCTTATAACATATATGTATTTTTGTAATACTTGGATACAGCTGGCATTGCATTTTACAATAAAATATCATCCGCCATACATATCTCGGCTTTCTTTTCTGGAGTAAATTGCACAAGGATTAGTTTTTCCACATATTAGACGGTACATATCATATGGGATAGAGAAATATTTGCTGAAATAGATGGAAATGAACAAGTATCGGGTGCATCCAGTGGCGTTAAGCGAAAAAACGATGTTACATTTGTCCAGTAAACATTGAATATACGTTTTTTTTGTTAAATTAGTATTCTTAGTTGATAAGAGAAATAATATATAATTTATCTTATTACCTAATTTGTGTTTAACTATTGCAATGGATAATATTTTTTCCATATGTGTCCATTGGACACACTCTGCCAGGTTAAGTTACTAAAATAGCTTACCAGGTTAAGGGTTAACTATATTTCACGTAATTATCTACTATATTTTATATAAATATTCTAAATTTTTTTATGCGCTTTACTTTCAATTGAATTAAAAGTTGTGATTAACACATATACATACACATAGTAAGTACATATTCAACCTAGGGTTTCATACACACCTTTCACATTTACCATAAACATATATAACGTATATAGAGACCCACAGATATACAATTATTGTTTTTGTTTCTTTGTTTTCTTTGGTTCGGTATTACACACCTCAGATTTTCTTTGTTGTTTCAATATATTTTTTTCTCCCCGTTTTCATTTAAAAATTTTTAAATACAAATGTCGAACCCGGAAGATATTAATATGGAACAAGGCATTCCACAGATAGAGGAGCCAAAGCCCGGAACTTCGGGTGTCGACGCCGTTAAAGTGTCAAAATACGACATCCCGAAATTCTGGGTACAGCAGCCCGCCTCCTGGTTCTATCAGGCTGACATTATGTTTCCACTGGCGGGCTGCAAATCGGATGGAATCAAAGTCTACAATGTTATAGCTGCATTGCCGGAAGAGGCGGTAACGGCAATGCGGCTTAGCACCGTAGACCCCTCTACCTCCTCATACGAGGAAATTAAAGTGCATCTGCTCGAGAAATACGGCACTTCTGAGAAGCGCCGGCTCGAGCAGTTGCTGTCAGTGCAAGAACCTGGAGACCGGAAACCTTCCGAGTTTCTCCAGGCTCTGAAGGCACTAGCTGGGGGGTCGTCGGCAGTCAACGATGACCTGATCCGGAACCTGTGGGAGCGGAGGCTTCCACAGGCCATCCAGGTCACGTTGGCCACAGCTGCCGACCAAAGCCTAGCCGAATTGGCCGCCACGGCGGACAAGGTATGGGAGGTGCTGCCACACGGAGGCGCCTCATACGCGTCCGCCGTCCGCGCAGCTCCAGCCAACGTGGAGCCCACATTGGTGGCGCTGCAAAGCGCCATCAATAAACTGACGGCCCGGCTAGACAAGCTTGACCACAGTCCGCGGAAGCCGAGAAGCCAAACACCTGCCAATCGGCAGGGTGGCCCTCGACAGCCCTCGACCAATCGGCCGCAAGGGGCCAATCAAGCCAGGGGTAGCTTGTGCTATTTCCACTACCGTTACGGCAGTGAAGCACGCAGCTGCAAAGCCCCCTGCAGTTACAACGGTGGCCAAGCCAAACCGGCGAAGAAAAAGGCCACCACCCCTAAAAAAACTAAAGAGTCAGGGGGTCGACATGAGCGAGCATATAACCGGCCGCTCATACCGTTTATTCGTCAGAGACACCAACAATCGGATGGACTTTCTGATTGATTCGGGCTCGGACGTTTCAATTCAATTCATAACGGTAGCCCGAACGTCCTTCTGTACGCGGCCAACGGATCACTGATCCGAACTTTCGGCACAAAGTTGCTTGAACTTGAACTCGGCTTACGCCGACGATATGTTTACAACTTTATCATAGCCGACACCACTAAAGCCATTATCGGGGCGGACTTCTTAACGAAGTTCAAATTGTCCGTCGATTTTGAATATCGGCATTTAGTCGACAAGCGCACGAAGTTTCGAATTAACGTGTGCGCTACCGTCGACTACAACCTTGAAACATTTCCATGCCGAGTTATTGGCATATACAAAGAGCTATTAACGAAGTACGCTTCGTTAACAAAACCGCCCAATTTTAACCTACCGGTTAAACACAATGTGCAACACCACATTGTAACTAAAGGGCAATTACCATTTGTCACCGCTCGGCGACTCCATCCGGAGAAGCTGAAGGTGGCAAAGTTAGAGTTCGACCATATGGTCCAATTGGGGATTTGTCGACCTTCGTCGTCCCCCGCAGCATCTCCGCTTCATCTGGTCCCTAAACGGGACTCTCATGATTGGAGGCCATGCGGCGACTACCGTCGCCTTAATGCTGTCACTGTGCCGGATAGATATCCGATCCCGCATATACAGAATTTCTCCGTGAATCTTCCCGGCTGCACAATTTTTTCGAAGGTTGACTTGGTACGTGCATATCATCACATACCAATCGCCCCAGAAGACGTGCATAAGACTGCACTCATTACGCCATTCGGCCTATATGAGTTTACACGTATGCCATTCGGCTTACGAAATGCAGCCTAAACCTTTCAAAGGTTCATAAATGAAGTTACGAGAGATCTCGACTTCGTTTATGTATACTTGGACGATATACTTATCGCCAGTAAAACCGAGGATGAACACATCGTTCACCTCGAAGAGCTCTTTAAACGCCTCGATAGCTTCGGTTTAACCATTAAGCTAGAGAAATGCGTTTTTGGTGCAACAGAGATTAAGTTTCTAAGCCACCGCATCACAAAGGATGGAATACTTCCATCCTCCGATCGGGTTCAGGCTATCGTTGATCTCGCACCTCCAACTTCTGTCAAATCGATCCAGAAGTTTTTGGGAATGGTGAATTTCTATCACCGATTTATCCCAAAATTGGCTGAACAGTTGGTGCCTATAAACGAGCATTTGAGAGACCTTCTCAACCGCTCACGTGCCAAAAAAGTTGACTGGCCAGCAGAATGTCAGGCGGCATTCCTCAAGGTGAAAACCTCGATGGCTGAAGCAACTCTGCTGAACCATCCAATCGAGGATGCAAAATACAGTCTTACGACTGACGCCTCTGATTATGCAATCGGAGGCGTTTTGGAACAATTCAACGGTCATCGGTGGCAACCTCTAGCTTTTTATTCCAAAAAGCTGTCACCAACCGAACGGAAGTACTCTGCATTCGATCGCGAACTCATCGCAATCTATGCAGCGATCAAACACTTCCGTTATTTCGTTGAAGGACGCAATTTCGTGGTCTATACTGGTCACAAACCACTGGTTCGCGCCCTTCACACAAAGACCGAACGATCCCCTAGACAGACCAGACATTTGGGTCTAATCTCTCAGTTTACCACAGACATCAGACATGTGTCGGGTAAACAAAACGTTGTCGCAGACTACTTGTCACGCTCACTAGCAACCGACAACGTCGACTCGGTCACCTTCGACCTGCCTACACTGGCTCAGGCTCAACAAGCTGACACAGAGTTGAAGTCTCTACAAGAGCACCCCAGCAACGGCTCACGGGTAAAATTAGTGCTCACACCAATACCATTCACCGCCCATCAGGTATGGTGTGAAACCAGCACAGGCATTCCTAGGCCTTACATACCCACTTCCTTACGTAGACTAGCGTTCAACTCCGAACATAGTCTCTCTCATCCTGGTATTCGTGCTACAAGACGACCCGTTACCAAGAAATACTTCTGGCCATCGATCAATAAAGACTGCAATGAGTGGTCTCGATCATGCCTAGGTTGCCAAAAGTCCAAAGTTTCACGGCATACCAAATCTCCATTGGAAGCTTTCAAACTTCCAAATAATAGATTTGACCATATCCATATGGATATAGTGGGACCCCTACCCACATCTCGTGGATACTCTTATACCTTAACGATAGTCGATAGATTCACGCGATGGCCTGAAGCCTACCCAATTCGGGATATCTCCGCTTCAACAGTGGCAAAGAAATTCGTCACTGAATTTGTTCCACGATTCGGCGTACCACTCGAGATCACAACCGATCAAGGTACGCAGTTCGAATCGAAACTATTCAATGAGGTTGCCAAATTACTCGGCACTCATCGAATCCGGACAACCGCCTACCACCCGCAAGCAAACGGGATGGTTGAACGGTTCCACAGGCAACTAAAAGCAGCCTTAATGGCAAGGGACAACACTACACATTGGAGTGAAGATTTGCCCTTTGTCATGTTAGGCATACGCACGGCAATTAAGACCGACTTACAATGCTCACCAGCCGAGCTCGTATACGGTCAGAATCTGAGACTTCTCAATTCGATTTCTATCCCGACGGATGAGAATCCAATTGAAGAATCAGAATTCCTCTCTCGCCTTCGTTCTCACATGCAGAACATTAAGGCAATACATCCTCGGCAGCCCGTCCAAAAGGATGTCTACGTGCCAGAAGCCCTGGAGAACGCCGACTACGTCTTCATGCGGGTCGACAGAGTTCGAAAACCTTTCGAACCTTCATATGAGGGCCCATATGAAGTAATCAAACGATTACGAAAACACTTCGTTGTCAAATTGAACGGCACAACCAAGTCAATATCCATTGACAGGCTAAAGCCAGCCTTCGGTTTCGACGCGACAACGAAGCTAAGCCGTCTAAAGCGGTAACATTCCGTTAACGCTACGCTGTGGGGGGAGTATGTGGCGACTGCGTACAAACTTAATTATTAAGTTTCACACAAAGTCGCACAACATATTCCGAAAACGATAAACACGATCAATCGGAACACTATCTCGATCACCGAACTCAAAGTTCAGTGATCTTCCCCGTGTCCCGTTCCGTCCCGATCGTGTTTATCATGACAGCCAATTTCCGGCTTCTCCATTCTATTCTTCGCTCTCCTCGTGGGTTCGACTACGCCATCGCACGTAACTAAAAAGTGATAAAAGAAACAAATTATAAAAAACAATAGTTTATATTTAAAAAACATATAAATAATATTCTGAGTATTAAATAACTTAAGTATTAAGGATAACATATTAAGTGCGCTTGTATTAATTAAATTAAATAAATAGATATTTAAATTAACTTAAAGCCAGTGACTTTAATTCGTAATCACCGTTAGTACGGTAACGAAAAAGTACCAAACACGCCAATTTTATCATTAACCTTTAGCTGGCCAACCTCGATTTTGTAATATAGCTGGCCTATGGGGTGTCCACGCACGCCACGCGGAAAGATCAATTTCCATGGAAAAAATGCAATCAGTGGAGTTCTTTGACAACCCTTTTTTATGTTTCAATCGTCGAAAAGAGTTTTTATTACTACGAAAGAAAAGAATGAAAAAAGAAAAAAATGAAAATCGACGATTTGCTTAAAAAAATCATAATTCCTATATTAATGTGCGGACACTAATCATAGCGAATTATTTGATATCTAAGCGAATCTGAAATTGTTATTTATTAAAGAGATTTAAATTGGTTAAATTTGAAATTTTGTTTGTCATTGTAACGGTTAGTGTTTTAATTATCGAACCCAAATCTTTGTATTCCACATCTGGATACTCTTGTCTACACTAACATACGGAGGAGGGTGAAAAGCGAGCGTTTCGCTCCTCAAAACGGAGGAAATACCGGACTGGTCCTACAGGTTGTGGGCAGAGCGACAGTCTGAAAACCTTCCACCGTGAAAAACCTAGCGGTCACGAACCCTCAAGCTGGTGACAGAATTTCGCGCAAACGCGGTGCGGACATTGACAGATAGAATAGAGTATGTGTATTGCAATGCTAACTAACAAAATGTGGCTTGAGCGCTAGGCACACACCGCGTAAGTTGCTTTACTTTCTACTTCTTGCGCGTTGCCGCGCGCTTCAGTGTAAAAAAGTTCTTTGTGTGTTGTGTTTTGAGTCGTGCTTTGGTGTTGGTGGGCATTTTGTATATCCCAGTCGGAAATTAGAAAAGGCCTTCCATTAGAAGGTCTTTGGAAGGGCATTGTTTCGAGGATTCACAAAGCAATCGAAAAGGCGAGATATATTGAGAAGAGGAAAATTTTCCATGGATGATGTCACCCCACGCGTGTACGTTGCAGGAAAATTTTTAGTGCTTCAATGAGTGGTGCATGGTGCGGAAGTATTATTTTTTCGTAGTGAATATTTAAATAAAAAAGGTAAGACTGCAATATTTTTATTATAAACTAGCTGGGACCCGGTGCGCCTACGCTGCACCCATAAGTCAATAGTAAACAATAAAAACCATCAATTGACTTAATATTTTTCGAGATATGAATTTTACACAGATGAAATGCCTCAAAGAACATGGGTCTTGCGTCGGCCGCCATGAATCGGTATATTGAGTCTACCACATTGCTTATTGTATTCTACTTATCATACCCTTTCATTTGATACCCATGTTGAGGGGATTGTGAAGAAAGTGGTAATCCGGCCTCTTTAGACGGCCGCCATGGATCTAAAGATATATTTTGTACACTACATTGCTTATTGTATTCTACTTATCATACCCTTTCATTTGATACCCATGTCGAGGTGGTTGTGAAGAAAGTGGTAATTCGGCCTCTTGAGACGGCCGCCATGGATCTAAAGATATATTTTGTATACTACATTGCTTATTGTATTCTACTTATCATACCCTTTCATTTGATACCCATGTCGAGGTGTTTGTGAAGAAAGTGGTACACCGCCCTCTTGAGACGGCCGCCATGGATCATTTTAGTTTCAATAGCGTCATGGCCTACCTATTGTTTGACAGCTGCGTAAATTTGAAATTTTCATTAAATGTAATGATTCAATTTAATGACAATTTTATATTTGTCAAACAATAGGTAGGCCATGAAGCTATTGAAACTAAAATGAAGTGAAAATTCCTAAAATTACCATTTTTGTTTGGATTTTGCAGCTGTTTTTTTGGTTAAAGGTATAAAAAAATAGCCTACGACCTATTCTCAGACCTACCAAATATACACAAAAAATTTCATGCAAATTGGTCAACCCGTTTCGGAGTAGTACGGTAACAAACACTGTGACACGAGATTTTTATAGATATAGGGTGTGTTTCTTTACTCATTCCATAGAAAGAATAGAATAAAAAGAATACTTGAAGGAATATTCGGAATAGAATGAATAAAGAAACGCACCGGGAATGACAGTATACAAACTGCTGAAAAATTGTGATCTATTCAAAAGAATTGTGTATTTTAAAAATATTGTGGGACCTATATGTAAACTAAAATAAGATTAGACTTTTGATGTCTCCTGGGGTCCATTTGAAATTATTATTATCCATATCTGAAATTATTATTATTATTAGAAATACTTTTAAAAATGATAACAAATAAATAAGGGCCATGGCTGCCGCTTTCTTGCCAAATGACACAATTATGACAGTAATATATTTATATTATGTTATATTAGTGAGGTTAATTCCCTTTATTCTAAAAGTGTTCCATCTCAAGAGGTAGTTTAAAAAGAATACATTCCGAATATTCCGAATGAATAAAGAAACGCTTCATCTGTCAATTCGAAACTTGGGAATGAATAAAGAAACACATTTTCGGTCTATTCCTTCTACGGAATGAATAAAGAAACACACCCATAGATTATTTTTCTATTGTCAGTTGGCATGTCAATTTTGATTTTCACTTAATTGGACTTTTTAAATTTCACAAAAATTAGAAATATGTCGAAACATTTTGGAATTTCGAAAAGGCACTTTAGACGTCTTGTCAGTAAAGAATTAACTAAAAGTAGTGCCAGAGATCAAAACATATAAAAAAACTGAACCAAGTTGTAGTTTCCAAAATATTGAATTGGATGATGGACAAGAAGAACCTTTTCCTCAAAGAGAAGAAAATTTAACTAAGAAGAACTTAATGGTTAAAGAAAGTCTTAAAGATAAATTAGCAAACTGGTGCATTCAGCACAAAATATCTAGAAATGCTTGCGATGACTTGTTGAAAATTTTGGCTGCAGAAAATTTAGATATCCCAATATCCACGAAAACTCTGCTGGATGTTAAGCATTACCCTATTAATATTATTGAGATGCATCCTGGCAAATACTTTCATTTTGGAGTCGAAAAGGCTTTGAAAATGTATGATTTAGAAATCAGAGACGAGTCTATAAATAAAATTTCTCTAGATATTGGTATCGATGGCCTCCCATTATTTAAAAGCTCTAATCAATCACTTTGGCCAATATTAGGAGCAATTTCTAACTGTAAAGAAATTAATCCCTTCTTAATTGGGACTTATCTTGGGCAAACTAAACCAAATAATGTCAATGCACTTTTGTCACCATTTGTTAAAGAGGTTAATAACCTAAATAAAAATGGATTTCAATTGGGTGAAAAGAATATTAATATAGAAATTAGGCTATTTACATGTGATGCTCCAGCCATGTCATTTTTAAAAGGGGCAGTAGGGCACACATCTTCTAATGGATGCTCCAAATGCATTCAGAAAGCTCAACGGTTTAACAAAAGGTTAACATATTCCACATCAATGAGCCCTCTTAGAACAGACGAAAGTTTTAGAAACAGACTTGACATGACATATCATAATATATTCTTCCAAAGCAATCTTCACGAACTGGAAAGGCTTAATATAAAAATGGTAAGCCAATTTCCGCTAGATGTTATGCATCTTATAGATTTAGGTATTGCGAAAAAAATCTTTACCATGATATGGAAAAATGGGAAATATAAGTTATCAGCTGAAAAAAAAAATCGAACTAGACAATGCTATGATATCGCTCAGAAAATTTATTCCAGTTGAATTCAGCAGAAAATCTCGAAGTTTTCAAGAAATCCACAGATTCAAAGCAACAGAGTTCCGCCAGCTAATTCTTTATACGTCAATAGTTATATTTAAGAACATAATAAATGATGATTTATATTACCATTTATTACTGTTACATTCAGCCTATAGATTATTAAGTTGTCCTACAAATTGTCAAAACAATCTAAACTGCGCTCAGGAAATGTTGGAGGAATGTGTCAAGGACTTTCCTACGCTCTATGGTAACGATAGAGTCAGGTACAACGTTCACAATATTCTACACCTTACGGAATGCGTGAGAGAATATGGTAATGTGGACAGTTTTTCGTCATACAAATTCGAAAACTATATGCAGCTCCTTAAAAAAGATTGTAGAAAGCCTAATAAAATTTTGGAACAACTAAATAATAGGATTCAGGAATGAGCTAAATTGAGAAAAAAATCCAAAACAGGTTTCAACAAATTATCTAACAAATCGTTTGGCATCACTTCTTCTCCCGTGTATCTTCTTTTTATTGGGATCAGTTTTTCCTAAGCAAAACATCACCAAATTGCTATGTTTTCCTGAAAGTCATGGGTGTGGTTAAAATCTTGGGATTTTTCAAAAGTGCCACAGAAGATCAATGCTTTATAGGTCAACGATTTCTTGTACTAGAAGATTTTTTTGAAGCTCCTTTTTCTTCAATGACAACATTAGGCATTTGTACAGCATCCAGTTTAAATGAATCTGAGGAAACATTTTATATAAAAGATTTATTTTGTAAATCAGTTTGCTTACCATTATCAGATGATAAGTTTGTTGTAATCCCTATCTTACACCAGTGCATATCTTAAGGTATTTTCCTTCGATTATTACTTAAATTTTAATTCATTTTTTTCTTATAGCTAAAAATGAGTTCACCGAAGAAAATGAAATTTAACCCCGTACCAGTATTTAGATGTAATGCCACTTTGGGCCAAAATTAAGAAAATATTGGTAGTTTAAAACTAAAATAACCTCAATAATTTTGGGAATTAAGTTTGTTATACATACTTTCAGATACACGAACAGATCAGGGGAAAAATGAAGTAAACTTCTGTAAAAATTGTAAAAATCTTGGTATGTTAATATTCTTAGCATTTAAATTAACTAGATTTTCAAATTAGACCTTAAAGGCATGAATAAATAAAAGCTGTTTTTGTTTCGTAATTCGGAAAATTCCTTATAAGATAATAAAAATTATTAATTTCCAGAATCCTTAAACAAGAAATTGGACGAACAACAAAAAATTTTAGAAGATATAAATTCTAAAATATGTGCGCATACTATAATACTGCAAAAACTAGGAGATAAAATGTTTCCGAATTTAAACAGCTACAAAATATTTCCTATTAAAAATATGGATGCGTTGAATAACTTAGAATCAACTCTGGATGACAAGCGAAGCGACGAAATAGTAATATTTCAAAATTTTCCATAAAGTTTCTATTAAGTTCCTATAATAATACTTAGGTTGCGTACATTAAACAGGTAATTGGTTGTTCTCCAAGTGCAAAATGTTTCCATCTACTTTCCACTGACGACATCATTTTAAAAAACAATTGGGATGGGAAACAGAAGAAAAAACCCATAAAGAATTTAAAACTTTTTAAAACTTATATTTTTGGTAACTAAGGCCGAATTAGTTGCCTTCAAGCGGACTCTGTTTTGGCCGACAGCTTTCAGTTCTGATCAGGATCTCCCAGCGGTAGCAGCCTGTAACGGCACAATGACGCGAAGGTGCTGAGAAAAGCCATGTGATGCGCCATTATGCCTGTGCATGCTCCCAGGAGCCAGAAGCCCTGAAGAACCTGACTATAGGAACATGCACGTACATAAAAAAATTCCAAAAAAATCACTCTCCCTAAACCACCGAAATAACCGTTAGGGAGAGGCGTTATGCCGACCACACGATGAATGCTAGCTCGCCGGTTGGGGTTGTGGGGTGTGTGGCCGGGCCGATACCTTTATGGTTCACCACTTACCTAAATGTCGATGCGAAAAATCTTCCTTCGTCACTCCATGTCTGCGACACCAACGATTCCCGGACCTGAAATCATTACAAGAATACCAAGGAAAAGGAAAGAACCCCGGAGCGACAATCCCGATCAACCATCCTGGAAAACAAGTTTGGCTATTTAGGCCAGCATGACTCAAAAGAAGAAGTCGATTTCAAATGAATTATTTATAAGTATATTATATTATATTATTTCCCTCAAAACAACAATAGACACTAACAAAAGTGTTAATAACGAAAACGAAACAACCTACGGTTTATACAAGTATAACCTCGCAACAAAAAAATATCTACGCCCTGGCGCCAGTCGTTGACTTTTTTACATTCATTTTCAATATAAATATATAAACATTATAAATTCTCTAATAGTTTAAACCAACTTGAAAATTACATACCCAATTCAAAGAATAAAGTTAGTGTGTATTAAAAGAATTCTTAAACTAGTTGAATATAGACAATTAATAAAATATAATATAAAATGTAATATTTAATGAACATTGGTATAAGTGAAGAGAAAAATTCTCGTGCATTCTGTAAATTCATTTTGGGTGAAGATATTTAATAAAGAAAGAAAAAAAAGACAACATTTAATATTATTAAAACAAATTCAATCTTCCGTGGTCCGTAGGCCGCTAAGTGACTGCTGAAATGGGGGACGTACTAATTTTTGCGTCTTCCCTCATCTCATTGCAATATATAAGTGATATATGTATATATATTGCCAATAAAAACTTTTATTTCACATATTTTATATTAATATTATTCTTTTATTTAATACGTTTATTTAACATTTATCTATTATTATATTTAATAGTTTTTGATTTTACTAGTTTAAGATTTTTTTATTTTTTATTATGTCACACCAAAAATTACATAACGGTTTTTAATTACACAACTTATCATAGGAGACTTCCTTATCGAATAAACTCCTAACTAATACTCTTACAAAAATTCAAAATAATTTTTAATATCACAATATTTGTGTGGCTATGTTTTTAAAATTGTTTCTGTGTACAGTGTATACATACGTGATATGACAATCCAAATTCCCCAAGTGTATTTAATAGTAGTAGTGAGAATCCAAATTGTGACGTAACCAAAAACACTGTGCTTAAAATTATTAGAACAGAAACTGAGTGGATACTTGAATAAAACTTATTACAACGAAACGCGTATATACAAGTAGCGACTGCTACAACTGCCAATAAGTTCACATTACAAGTAATAAGCGGTGTAGTGATAAACGCTCAAGAACACCAGATTAAAATTGAAATAAGCTAATAGCTTCGCGGAAATAAACCTTTGAACGATGGTTTATTATCGATTCTTTCAGATAAAAATAATCACGAATTAATCGAATGCGAATGAGAGCCTGATCCATACAATTCATAAAACAAGTAGCTCATAAATTAAAGAGACCTCTGAAACCAATTGAAGGTACTGCTGTTACGTGACGTCTTCTTGGATGTTATAATAATAAATTAACTCCAGGATGGACGGTGAATTATGCGCGAGTTAATTACCTCTGGCCAACTTTCGTGCGCTTGCACACTTGAATCGCTTGAGAGTGCGACATCTGGAAAATGTCGAATTTCAACGCGGGGTGAACATTCTGGTGCCCCAAAAATAGTTCATCATAAGAAATATAAATGCAGACTTTTCTTTTCCATATATATATGTAAATAATTACGAAAGGCAACTCCCACTTAGGGACTGTCCAATTAGTCCGGGCGCTGGAGCATTTAGAGTGGTTTTGGCGTGATGTAACGGACTTTTTTGGTGGAATCGGTCAGAAATGATATCCTCAACAATATTTAGTGGGTGCGCAAGCATGAATCTCCCAGGAAAACTTTTGGTAGCCCAAAAACTGAAAAGTTCACTAAAAATTCCCTGTTTTTTGGCCTTTCTTGTTAAATATCTTAACGAAGGCTTCTAGGCGAAAAATTTGTTGAGCATGTTTTGTTCGTTATTGAATTTGCTAAAACTTACCCTAAGGTGGATTTTCGAAATTTGAATTTTTGCATTGCAAAATAGCCGAAAACCGCGAAAAAAAGTACCTCACTTTAAAGTTAGCACAAGGAAAGGAGAGACCATTATCTTCCAATTTAATTCAGGAATTAGATAGTTAAAGGCGTGATTAACTTATATCCAAAACCCGATCACGGTCGGTCAAATAGTTTTTGCATAAGGAATTTTGCAATTAAGTGAATTTAAAAAGTTAAATTTGTTACTGCGCCAAAAGAAAAACTCCCATGTTGGTCCTGATTTTTTTACGTATGCTCTAAGACTCTCTTTACAATATCCAATCATTAAAATTCTGGTTTTTAATTTTTTTTTATGGTTTTTAATTTTTTAAAGATTTTTGGCAAAAAACTGCAACTAAGCCGTTTTTTCCACAAAAATTGCTAACTCGGCGACGCCAGGAATTGCTAGGCGCGTTTCAAATTCGCTCGAAAAAGGACTCAGTTTCTATTGCACCAATTTAACTGCTTTTTTTTATATTTCAAAAAGGAATCAAAAAGGTTTAATTTTACTGGATGAATCGATATGGACAAATTTTTTTCAGACTAGTAGAGGCCGAGTAGTTGCTTAGAGCGTGGTGTTAGTACAATTGTACAATACAAAGGATGTCATTGTGAGTTTCTAGACTAATATACATTCAGTAGCAGAAGAGCCGGTTCTTCAAGTTAATCTACACTGGTATTCTTTCATCGCGAGTAACTTCAGCGGGAAAACTAGCGAGGGGTTACTTTTGTAACCCAAGAATTCTTTAATGATTTGTGTAATGGCTTGCATGGTAGTGAAAAATTCTATTGGAAATTTAGGAAATTGGAAGTCTTTACATTGTAATGGCTAGGTAAGCAACTAGCTAATGACTTGTGGAATATATTGGTTGGAGATTTAATGTGCTTTTATTATTCTTTGTCTTTGTTTTGTCGAAGCCTCTTTTCTTGAGTTTATTCCGACAAAGTGCAGTCAAAAAGATTTCTTGCTGGTAAAATCCTCACCAAATGTAGCAGAAATGGAATGGTAATTTCGGAAAGCAATGCTGAAAAGAGTAGCAGTAATTTATCCTGCATACCTTACATGGTAATATATGTATTCAATTAATACATTTCACCTCTGAAATAAGTCTTCGTCTATAATGCCTACGGTATGTACTTACCACCCTAGGACTCCCTATGTAAAAGTAACCAGCTCATTACCACCTCGCTCAAAATTAATTAATTTTACGTATGGCCTCTGTTATATTTAATTCCCATATATGAGCACAATTTTGCAATATGCGACATTAAAAGGTAATAAAAGTTTTTTTTTGGCATTGCTTTTTCCAACTATAAAAAATTTGTTTTATTTTTCAATTTAGTTTTATTTTTCTCGAAAAATTTGGTTATTGAAGACTTCTAGATTTAAATTCATAAATGGTATAGAAAATTGTCCTCGAATTTCGTGTGCTGAGTCCTGCTATTTGCAATAATTGTAAATGTTTTAACGTTCATGGCTTTAACAGAATACGCAGATAGTTTTGGTCACACTTCAAATAAATGCATTTTTAATCTAATGTTCCAAAAATTTTAAGGAATAGTTGGTTTTTCGTTAATAGTTAAAAATAGTGATGTACAAGAATGGTCATTCAGTTTTCTCCTCCAAGCTTCTCGCTGACTGGCTAGAGTCCTCCAATTTCGTACGCCCAACAGGTGTTCAGCGTCTGTATCTACGTCAGCTTTTCCTCGGCCATCCTGCTGTCACCGATTATGATTCCCTTATATCTGATTATCATTTTATCTGATTTTCCACATACCGTTTACGTTTAATGGTCCAATAATGTGTCTTAAGATTTTTTTCTCAAAAGCTCCTAATTAGTTTGCGACTTCAGGCCTTATAAGAGATTTGTATAGTTCAAATTTAGTTTTCCTGTATAACAATCTTGATTGAAGTACTTTACGCAGTGAATAAAAACTTTGAATGCCCTGTTGTATTCTGCTTTTAACTTCCTCCAGCTCTTCATTTGTTGACGACACTATTGTTTCTAGGTATTTAAAGCTGCTCCCTACCTCTATATTGGTCTCGAAGTCTTGTCTTCGGCTTGTACATTAAGCAAAACCAATAATAAGACTACCACTTAGCCATGCTCGCAAGACCAAGACCAAGGCTTAGCCGTGCTCGCAAGACTAAGGCCAAGACTATATTAGTTTTGTCTTGTTCACTAGTTATGAAGATTTTAATTTGGAATTTTTGGATTAATTTTAAATGTTTTAACGTTCCGTGCAGCAAGCCCACCACGTCCGAGCTAGTAACAAAAAAAAAATTCAAACAAAATTCGGTAATTTTTCTAATTTGTTTAAGAAATTATGTTTAACAATATTTTATTGAAAGTTGTGCTCAATAGAAACTGAGTCCTTTTTCGAGCGAATTTGAAACGCGCCTAGCAATTCCTGGCGTCGCCGAGTTAGCAATTTTTGTGGAAAAAACGGCTTAGTTGCAGTTTTTTGCCAAAAATCTTAAAAAAATTAAAAACCATAAAAAAAATTAAAAACCAGAATTTTAATGATTGGATATTGTAAAGAGAGTCTTAGAGCATACGTAAAAAAATCAGGACCAACATGGGAGTTTTTATTTTGGCGCAGTAACAAATTTAACTTTTTAAATTCACTTAATTGCAAAATTCATTATGCAAAAACTATTTGACCGACCGTGATCGGGTTTTGGATATAAGTTAATCATGCCTTTAACTATCTAATTCCAGAATTAAATTGGAAGATAATGGTCTCCCCTTTCCTTGTGCTAACTTTAAAGTGAGGTACTTTTTTTCGCGGTTTTCGGCTATTTTGCAATGCAAAAATTCAAATTTCGAAAATCCACCTTAGGGTAAGTTTTAGCAAATTCAATAACGAACAAAACATGCTCAACAAATTTTTCGCCTAGAAGCCTTCGTTAAGAGATATTTAACAAGAAAGGCCAAAAAACAGGGAATTTTTAGTGAACTTTTCAGATTTTGGGCTACCAAAAGTTTTCCTGGGAGTTTCATGCTTGCGCACCCCCTAAATATTGTTGAGGATATCATTTCTGACCGATTCCACCAAAAAAGTCCGTTACATCACGCCATAACAAAAAGTAATAGCTTTCACTGCTCTAGCGCCTGGACTAAATCACCTTCGAGGAAAACTGAAACAAAAAGCGAAACGCCGATTTTGGTTTTCTTGGAAATGATTGGAAATAACCGATCGTTTTTGGTTGGTGGGGAGGCCCCTATTAATAGATCTGCTTGAATGTCCAACAGGGCTCTCACTCAGAAACGGAATAAGTTATCAAAAGATTCACGAGACCTTCAGTCCGTGAAAATTTCTAAAATTTTGAAGTGTTAAACAAAAATCTATTAAGAAAATAAAAAAGAGCCGATGCTTTAGAACAAAGGTCCTCAGGAAAGAACTTTTTATTTTTATTCAAATTTGGGAGAGCAGGTGCTTTAGAACAAAGGGTCCGGACATCCCCCAAAAGGCGGCACTACGGATCCTGTGTGGAAAGGGACCACACAACAGTAGTACTGAACTGGGGGCTTTGGTGGTCTTGCAGACCTCACAGTTGGCGATGTATTCCCGCACTTGTTTGGACATACCTAGCCAGAAGTACTTATTTCTCAGACGGGTTAGAGTCTTCCCTATACCGCCATGTGATGTTTGGGGAGGCAGGTGAGCCGACGCGATGAGTGGCGCTGTCAGTTCCGTTGGGACCCACAACTTCCATGTCAGATCGTCAGCAACTGAGTCTCCAGTACTTGGGGATGTACGCTTGAATACGTACCCATCTTCAACCCGCAGGTCTGGTACCTGCGGTGAGGCTTGCCTGATTCCTTCAACCAGACGAAGATAATCAGGGGACTTGAAGGACGGGGCATTTAAGTCCACGTCGAAACACAAGGATAAGTCATCAATGCAATCCATGCGTGACAAGGCATCGGGAACCACATTGTGGGTGCCTTTACGGTGTTCGATCGTAAAATCGAACCTCTGAAGCTTAAGACTCCACCGAGCTAGACGACCATTGAGCTCCTTCTGGCCCATAAGCCATTTCAGACTGGCATGGTCAGTAATGACCGTAAAAGCCTGTCCCTCCACATACGCTCTAAACTTCTTTATACTCAGCACGGCCGCGTAGCATTCGAGCTCAGTAATGGTGTAGTTCCGTTGTGCTCCGTTCAATTTCTTGGACATATAAGCAATTGAATGTTCTCCTCCATCCATGTCCTTTTGAAAGAGCACACTACCTACACCAGTCCTGCTAGCATCGCACTGAATGTAAAAATGTTTAGAAAAATCTGGAGTGACTAAGAGGGGAGCTTCTGTCATCAGCCTTTTCAAAGTCTCGAACGACTGCTGGGCCTCATCATTCCAACTAAAAGGTTTAGTCTTCAAACAATCCGTGATTGGAGAAGCCACGCTAGCATAATTGGGGATGAAACGCTGATACCATCCGGTCATACCCAAGAACCTCCGGGTCTGCTTATGAGACTTCGGAGTCGGGAATTCCGAGATGGCCGTCACCTTGTTAGGATCCGTTTTCAGTGTCCCATTACCAATTATGAAGCCGAGATACTTGACTTCAGTCACGCAGAATTTGCTTTTAGCCAGATTGAGTGTTAACCCCGCACGACGGAGACAGCTGGCTGGGACAGCTTTAGGTGGGAGTCAAAGTCAGGTGAAACTATGAGAAGGTCGTCCAGATAAACAAAAACGTTTTCACGTAAATGACCCGGGATGGCTTTATCCATCAAGCGACACATGCGCTGTGGGGCATTGCATAAGCCGAAAGGCATAACTGTAAACTGGTACAGGGGACGACCTGGGACAGTGAAAGCTGTCCGCTCTCGCGACTTCTTCTCTAACGGAATTTGCCAGAAGGCGTCTTTAAGGTCCAAGATCGTAATGAACTTCGTGTCTTGGAGACGACCAAGAAGACCATCAATATGTGGAAGTGGATAGGCGTCTTTAACAGTGACACTATTGACCTTGCGAGAGGCTAGGCACAGGCGGACTTTACCTGGTTTTCGAACTAACACCACTGGAGAATTCCATGGATTGTTCGACGGCTCAATCACCCCCAGAGCCAACATCCTGTCCAACTCACCATACATCAGCTGTTGTACGGCGGGTGAAACCGGATAATGCCTCTGTTTAATGGGAACTGAGTCACCAGTGTCAATGACATGTTCCTCCAGGTTAGTCTTTCCCAGTCCTAAGACTTCGAAAGAGGGGAACCTGGCCTTGACCTGCTCCAACCGATCGCTTTGCAAAGACGTTAAGTCGTGCATGCTAGCAGACACGGATGGGGCGGTTAACTCGCAGACAACTTGAGGAGAGATGTTGAAAAGATTCCAGAAGTCAATCCCTAGGTACAGTCTCTGGCAGAGATTGGGCACCACATAGATATTCATATCACGGGTCCTTCCTCCAAAGGATACAGGAACCTGGATATAACCGCACATTTCCTGCGGAGCCCCGTCAGCAGTTCGCACCGTAGTGTGCAAAGTGTAGACTGTAACTTCGGGATGGTTGGCTAGAAAGGATTCAGCATCTCTTCCCAAACAGCTGATATTAGCACCACTGTCCAATAAACCATTCACTTCTTCATTAGATATAGTGAGCTTAGCAAATGGACGGTTATCTGACAAGTCAGAGATGATTGCAGAAACAACTTTCTGCGAAAGGTGTCGCTTCTCCTTTGCTCGTACCCTAATTTTTGGAGGGGTATGCCGAGAACGTAGGGAGTTCACAAAAGGGGGCTCCGAAAAGATGCGGGCACGAGTGGAGATATATCTCTTCCAACGGGAAATAAATGAAAGTTTAACCTCCTCGGAGGGAAAAGTACGAAGAGCCTCAGATGACGTAAAGTCGCTGATGGTAGTCATAGCATTGATATTAGAAGAAGGGATAACGGGCGAGCTTAGCTCGGGCGCGGACTCCCGTATGGCCTCGCACCCCGACTCCGGTTTCCCTGGCAGGTAGGGCATACTGGTGTCACGACTCCTGGCTTGCCACACTTGTAGCAGAACATGCCACGAGTCTCAGATGGGCAGTCCATAAATGGATGGCCCGGTTGCTGGCAATTCCAACACCGGAGGGGTCGTGGATTCGTCGGGGGCTGACGCGTAGCCGTCATTTCGTCTACTCCCTGCGAAGATATGTCCGGTAACACATGGTTAGTCTGGTAGGTTGTTGAATATTCAACTTCGTGTACTTGCCGATCGGACCTACGTTCCAGTCGCTTCTGCTTTTGCCAGCGTTCGGCGGGGATGCAAACTTCCCGTAGTTCATACATAGACGAAAAACGTTGCCCTATCACTACCGAACCCAAGGGTGTATCTAAATTCTGCACAATTATGTCCACTAGGTCCGCCTCTGGCATTGGATTGGACATACGGTTGTACTATGACAACATTTTTGCGACATAGTCATCATAGGAACTGGTATATTGTTTTAGTTCCAACATGCGCTTTATGAGCTCAAAGTCTGACTCGCGACTCCTAAATTGTCTAATGAGGTGAAGCTTCAACCCTTCCCAATCGGGGTCACGTACCTGCCGGCGGAACTGGGACCAGTACCAGTCTTCGGCTCTGCCGGTCAATAAGGCCGAGATATTTCGACATACCTCAGACTGGCTGACCCACTCGTCGCGCGCCCTCAGTTCCAACCGGAACAAAAATTCCTCCGCCGACAGCGCAGGGTTCTCACAGGAGAACTTGATGTTCCAGGATGTAACTGGGGACTTGCGGCGATAAGTTCCGACCGACGAGTCCCTTCCGCCTTCAGTATGTACTGGCTCAGTCGGGGTAAAGTAGTGACCTGGCACCGGAGTCGCCGGAGTCTCCCGCACGCGCTGCTGAGCAAGAAGCGCATCGCGTTCCCGTCGCAATGCTTGGAGTTGCTCCTCGAGAGAGGGAGCGTTTTCGTCCCAGTTCGGGGAATCGTCAAGGTCGGCTTGGGATCTGCTTGGTAGGTCACTCCCGCTACGATCGGAACTGGCAACTTTCCCACTCCGAAGCTCCATTTTCCAGAAGTGAAGAACTCAAAATAAACAAAATAACTGAGACTGTCTGATTTTCTAACACGGAACGCAGATGGTTGATAAAAAAATTAATAATGCGCCTGGAAGTTTCTCCAAACTTTGCCTTAGTACTATTAATCCGTAAAACAAAATCAGGACTAACCCACTTAGAAAGAAACTTAGTGAAACAGCTTAAAAAAAATTTGTACCCTAGTAACCGTAAGTATCCGCAAAAAAATGCCGTAGCCCGACAATTCACTACAGTATATCTAACCCTATATGGTCTTCAACGGATCCCTACTATCTCACAATACCCAATACTATCCAAAACCCATACATCGGTTGCCTGAGATAATAGTCTACGTAATCACAATCACCAAAAGTCGGAAAAAAAATCAATGTGCAAAAATTGTTTGGTTTTTTTCTTTCAAAATTTTCCAGGATGGTTTAAACGGATTCCCCCTCTGCAGGATCCCTGGTGGTCGATGTCCCCGATGTCTCTTGGTGAAGACTATGAAGCACAGTCATCACCAAGAGTCACCCACATCGCCGACACAACTTCAGGTCTATACCCAAAAGACGGATAAAAAGAATGTAAATTCGCATCGCCACGAAAAAGAAAGGAAACTTCTTCAAAAATAAAAAAATTTGGGGGATCCGCTGTTCATCCACAACCGAGCTACCTTTCGGAAAATCAATCAGAAGGGTATGTACAGACGGAGAAAAACGAATCAGAACAAAAACAAAAAATAGAATTTAATAAACTGAATGGACCTTCCGAAGGAACCAGGGGCGCAGTGGCAGGCGTTAACACGCCTGTTACCAAACACGGTTAAGCCTAAGCCCTTGTCCCAACTTCGAGACCATCAGGAAAAATTAAACAGGGTCTTGACTTTGGACTGACGCAGTGTCAGGCGGTATCACGCCTGTCAACACAGACATCGACCAAGAACCAAGACAAAGATGAACCGCTACTACCCCTTCACGCATGGCCAAGCGAACACCGCTTGTTAGCAAGCCGTGAAGGATAGCACGGTTCGAAGCTAATGCCAAACCGAAGAAGTTACCGCAGAAGAGAACGGGTAGGCCTAAAAGCGAAAACAAAGAAAAATTCACATAGAATTTGGACAAGGATGCTGAAAAAAAATTCGAAAAATAGACAAGGACTAAGGCCTCGCGGTACTACCTTAGCCCACAGCGAGCGCTTGGTAAATGTGGTGAACCATTCATAAACAAAAAAATAAGAGGTTGGCCGTGCAGGCACAAGTAGTATTGTATACCAGAAAAGTTATATTGTCCGTGAAGGAACTTTAACGGGCTTTAAAAGCCTCGTTGGGCGCCATTTATGTAACGGCACAATGACGCGAAGGTGCTGAGAAAAGCCATGTGATGCGCCATTATGCCTGTGCATGCTCCCAGGAGCCAGAAGCCCTGAAGAACCTGACTACAGGAACATGCACGTACATAAAAAAATTCCAAAAAAATCACTCTCCCTAAACCACCGAAATAACCGTTAGGGAGAGGCGTTATGCCGACCACACGATGAATGCTAGCTCGCCGGTTGGGGTCGTGGGGTGTGTGGCCGGGCCGATACCTTTATGGTTCACCACTTACCTAAATGTCGATGCGAAAAATCTTCCTTCGTCACTCCATGTCTGCGACACCAACGATTCCCGGACCTGAAATCATTACAAGAATACCAAGGAAAAGGAAAGAACCCCGGATCGAAAATCCCGATCAACCATCCTGGAAAACAAGTTTGGCTATTTAGGCCAGCATGACTCAAAAGAAGAAGTCGATTTCAAATGAATTATTTATAAGCATATTATATTATATTATTTCCCTCAAAACAACTGTTAAATGCAAACTGAAGAGTTTAGGAATTAGAAATTAAACGCGTCAGTTAACAATCAAGTTTTCTTTATTTATGAAAAAAATGTTAAATATATAAAACAAATTTAATATAATTTTATATACTTATGCTACTGGACTTTGAAATATAAGCATACAGCGCCACTATAACCTAATTGGCATATGTGTGACACAATCACTTAATATTTGTCCAAGTCCTTTTTAACGTTTGAAGTTCTTGCAAATCTTTGAGCATATATAACTTCAATTACTATTTAGCATATAGAAGTTTGATCACTCAATTCGTTTGCTGCTACCAAGCGACTGGTGGTGAGTGCTGTTGGTGCTCGGATTTTATAGCCAGGAAAGCAACGGTCCAAATTCAAACACCAATATTCTTACTATTTTTATTCAAAATGGCCACATATATTTTTATCAATGTATTTTTGAAAATATATGTATCTCGTTCTTTTTATCCTTTTTGTTTTCTTTCTCTTTCACTCTTACTACCTTTTATGAAAAAATTTTATTTATCTTAATATCTTTTTACACATAAAATATTTTGCCTTTCTGGTCACACCATTAAATTCCTCTTTAAATTTTACTGTGGTTTCATGTATCACACCATGACAATACGTAAAGTTTGATTTTGACGTTTGTTCGCCGGTGTTTTTATCGCGAAGTCGCGCGCGTATAATTTCGCGTAAAAAGTGTGTTATAAGTGTGTTCCAATTGTCTTCAGGTAGGTAAGAGCCTTTGCGCAAGTTCTTTAGTGTTTATGCTGTGTGTTGGTGTTATATGTGCATGTGAACTATGTGTTTTTTGCTTGTTTCAATATTTGTCCATAAAAGGTAGGTTATGTGTTATTCTATGTTTTTCATTTAATATTTCACCTGGAAGTTTAGTTTATTTTTATGTTATTACACAGGTGAAATATTATTTAATATACTTTTCATTATTTCACTGCACTGCACTTCACTGTGTTTAATTTATGTTAATTGTGTTGATTTTTGCTTTGTTTACATTTTATTGTACTTGTTGTTGTTGTTTTTATGTCAGTTTGCATTCTTGTTATTGCAGTAGAAATTTCTAAAACTTTTTGTGGAATTTCTACTTATTTCTAATTAAATTCAATGTTTTTTAATTAAATCATTAATATTTCTTATGCATTTTAGATTTGGCCGGATATTTTTGGAGTTTGCTGGATATAACCCGATAGGTATATTTTTATGTTTAATTTCATATTAATAAAATTTCTTTTTAGGTTTATTTGTGTTTTGATATTTGTTTTTTAGGTTTGGGGTCAAACACAACAATAGACACTAACAAAAGTGTTAATAACGAAAACGAAACAACCTACGGTTTATACAAGTATAACCTCGCAACAACAAAAAATCTACGCCCTGGCGCCAGTCGTTGACTTTTTTACATTCATTTTCAATATAAATATATAAACATTATAAATTCTCTAATAGTTTAAACCAACATGAAAATTACATACCCAATTCAAAGAATAAAGTTAGTGTGTATTAAAAGAATTATTAAACTAATTGAATGTAGACAATTAATAAAATATAATATAAAATGTAATATTTAATGAACATTGGTATAAGTGAAGAGAAAAATTCTCGTGCATTCTGTAAATTCATTTTGGGTGAAGATATTTAATAAAGAAAGAAAAAAAAACAACATTTAATATTATTAAAAGAAATTCAATCTTCCGTGGTCCGTAGACCGCTAAGTGACTGCCAATAAGTTCACATTACAAGTATTAAGCGGTGCAGTGATAAACGCTCAAGAACACCAGATTAAAATTGAAATAAGCTAATAGCTTCGCGGAAATAAACCTTTGAACGATGGTTTATTACCGATTCTTTCAGATAAAAATAATCACGAATTAATCGAACGTGAATGAGAGCCTGATCCATACAATTCATAAAACAAGTAGCTCTTAAAGAGACCTCTGAAACCAATTGAAGGTACTGACTTCTTGGATGTTATAGTAATAAATTAACTCCAGGATGGAGTGGTTACCATTGCCGCCTCGATAAGCTTTAATTAAACTTTTTTCTTCTCTACGTCAGTGATTTTCAGCACTGGCCTAACTTAGCTGAACATATATAAAAATTTTACATAACTTACAATATCTCAGGCCATAAGATAATAATCGACCCGATTATACAACTCGCCGGATTTTCTGCGACGGGAGAACATCCGATCCGCATTTGAAAATATTTGCATTATAGAATCCGACGGAATTCTGCATTATCGATCCGCACTGAAACTGCAATTTCTAGTAGTGAAATTTTCCACGATATTTTCGCGAATCCTTAGAAAAATAAATATTTAAGTGCAAAAACTTAAGAGTACGTAATTATTTGGGTTTTGTCTTTTGTGGTATAAAAATTTCATTGTTTTTAACTTATAAAAATGTTTTAGAAATATCACAAAAAAATACAGCCTTCGTGGCTATTAGTCACAGAATTAATCAGCCTTCATTAGTAATGACTAATAATTCCTAAAATTACTCCTTACATGTAATTCTGATTTTTAACTTAATTTCTAAGCATTACTGTTTTAAACTCCATTTTTAAATGATAGCTCTTATTTTCTTGTGAGAGGTCATTCATCCATAGTTTGCCTTATAGCCTTTTTGGACGGAGGAGCAATCCTCCTCTATCTGCGATGCCATCCTGACTGAAGGGGACAAAAGTCGTAAAGGCGATTGCCCGCCTCAGTTTTTAGGTGTAAAGGCGGCAGGGGGTCTAATTAAGGTCACCTGCGCCAACGAACGCACCAGCCAATAGCTGACAAATGCTGTCGCAAGGCTGCAAGTGTGGGAAGGGGTCAACCTCAACGTAATCGAGGAAAAAGACCTTCCCAAATACAAGCGGATCGCATTCTGGGCTCCTAACGAGGTTAGGGAACCGTAACATGTGCTCTGCAGGCTGGAAATTCAGAAACAGCCAATTGAGGTGACCTCCTGGCAAAGAGATGGGTCGGAAGGTGGACCAGAATAGTAAAACTCTTGCCCTTAGCATTGACGAGAGGTCGTTCACGCAGCTTAAAGAGCAGGACATGTCCCTATTCTACGGCTTCGGCCGAATTAGAGTCAAGGAGATTGGCTCAAAAAAGAGCCTCCTGCTGGCTCACAGCAGCAGTAACAACCCCAGGATGAGGGTGGTACAGTGCCTACCTCGGACCTGTGTAGTTTACAATAAAAACACCACCTGCTTTCCTCTCACAGATATATCCGGATGCGTTTTCATCATTCGAACCATTTCTTCAAACTGAACTCGGTTCGTTGTGCATAAAGAATTTTATTTGTAAACTTATTTTGTTCATAATTGACAGTTCATATAATTAAAAACATTTAAATTCATATTTTATAAGTCTCCATTGAAAAAAACTACACCGAAATTTTTCACTTCCGCAGTAAATTTGATGCGGATTTGTAATGAAAATTTTTGTATAGAGTGTGATTCACGAGCGGATTGTACAATATAAATTTTCCACACTGCATTACCGTCATTTGGTTATTTTTCATCCGACGGATTCTATAATACGCCAAACGTCAAATCCGAATAAAATTCCCTCCGCGGACGATCCGGCGAGTTGTATAATCGGCATGAATAATTCTAAAGCATTTTCCTGCATTGTTGCTTTCCAATGATCCAATATGCACCTTTCCAGCCAAAATAAATGCCACGCAAAAAGATAGATGGGTTCCAGAGCATCTGCGACTGAAAACCTGAGCAGGTAAGCCCCTTCCTTCACCGAGCCTTCCTTGACACGCAAGCAGGAAACCACGCTTGGACAACACCAACAGTTTTCTATGCTGAACTCCTTAATGTGGACAGGCACTTGTACTAATAATACTCAACTCTTAATCTTTTTTCTATTATTTTAATTTTCTGAAATTAATGTGAAAAAATTAAACCTCCATACGAGTAAAATCAAAAACCCAACTGACTGACTGACTTTTTTTCTCTATTTTTTCCTAATTTTTCCTTTATTTTTTCTTCCTCCCCTACTCGTTTAAAATGTTCCTTTTTCCTACAAAGTGATTTTCTAAATAAATTTCCCAACCAAAATAAATGTTACAACCGACCGTTACAAGCCTTTGCTAATAGGGTTCTCCTCCACGTTGCTCCAGGTCTTTCGACTGGGCGGGTTCCTTACGGAGTCCAGTCAAGGGCCTGTTTGGCTAGATTCTCGTTTTCACGTCGCAAAAAGTCGGCAATCCAATTCGGCACGGCGCTATAGTTCCTCATTTGAAAATCTTGCCAGCGGATTTTTAGGATATGACGTAGGCATCTGTCGATGAAAACTTGTAGGAGTCTTGTGACGAATGAACGACTTTCCATGTTTTGCAACCGTACAAAATAGTTACCTTAACGCAGGAGTTGAACGGCCGCAGTTTGGTGTAAATTGAGGACTCCGCTGATCTCCATGCCCGAGACAGGCATGCATATGACCTTTCTGCTTTATTTATTCTGGAGCTGACGTCTTATTCTGCATCGCCATTTTCGGTCATAGCACTACGGAGATAGCAGACTTTATCTACAGGTTTCACGTCACGATTATTTAGCGCTCTCTGTTCAAGTGTATTTATAGACATTTCTTTGGTTTAAGTCGGAATTAGTCTGAACCTTGCTGAACTACTTTCCGTTACCAAATAGATCTTTCTGTCTTTCTATTTGGGTTTTGTCTTTTGTGGTATAAAAATTTCATTGTTTTTAACTTATAAAAATGTTTTAGAAATATCACAAAAAAATACAGCCTTCGTGGCTATTAGTCACAGAATTAATCAGCCTTCATTAGTAATGACTAATAATTCCTAAAATTACTCCTTACAAGTAATTCTGATTTTTAACTTAATTTCTAAGCATTACTGTTTTAATTTACTCCATTTTTAAATGATAGCTCTTATTTTCTTGTGAGAGGTCATTCATCCATAGTTTGCCTTATAGCCTTTTTGGACGGAGGAGCAATCCTCCTCTATCTGCGATGCCATCCTGACTGAAGGGGACAAAAGTTGTAAAGGCGATTGCCCGCCTCAGTTTTTAGGTGTAAAGGCGGCAGGGGGTCTAATTAAGGTCACCTGCGCCAACGAACGCACCAGCCAATAGCTGACAAATGCTGTCGCAAGGCTGCAAGTGTGGGAAGGGGTCAACCTCAACGTAATCGAGGAAAAAGACCTTCCCAAATACAAGCGGATCGCATTCTGGGCTCCTAACGAGGTTAGGGAACCGTAACATGTGCTCTGCAGGCTGGAAATTCAGAAACAGCCAATTGAGGTGACCTCCTGGCAAAGAGATGGGTCGGAAGGTGGACCAGAATAGTAAAACTCTTGCCCTTAGCATTGACGAGAGGTCGCTCACGCAGCTTAAAGAGCAGGACATGTCCCTATTCTACGGCTTCGGCCGAATTAGAGTCAAGGAGATTGGCTCAAAAAAGAGCCTCCTGCTGGTTCACAGCAGCAGTAACAACCCCAGGATGAGGGTGGTACAGTGCCTACCTCGGACCTGTGTAGTTTACAATAAAAACACCACCTGCTTTCCTCTCACAGATATATCCGGATGCGTTTTCATCATTCGAACCATTTCTTCAAACTGAACTCGGTTCGTTGTGCATAAAGAATTTTATTTGTAAACTTATTTTGTTCATAATTGACAGTTCATATAATTAAAAACATTTAAATTCATATTTTATAAGTCTCCATTGAAAAAAACTACACCGAAATTTTTCACTTCCGCAGTAAATTTGATGCGGATTTGTAATGAAAATTTTTGTATAGAGTGTGATTCACGAGCGGATTGTACAATATAAATTTTCCACACTGCATTACCGTCATTTGGTTATTTTTCATCCGACGGATTCTATAATACGCCAAACGTCAAATCCGAATAAAATTCCCTCCGCGGACGATCCGGCGAGTTGTATAATCGGCATGAATAATTCTAAAGCATTTTCCTGCTTTGTTGCTTTCCAATGATCCAATATGCACCTTTCCAGCCAAAATAAATGCCACGCAAAAAGATAGATGGGTTCCAGAGCATCTGCGACTGAAAACCTGAGCAGGTAAGCCCCTTCCTTCACCGAGCCTTCCTTGACACGCAAGCAGGAAACCACGCTCGGACAACACCAACAGTTTTCTATGCTGAACTCCTTAATGTGGACAGGCACTTGTACTAATAATACTCAACTCTTAATCTTTTTAAATTCTTTTATTTAACTTGCACTGTTTGTCGTCAAATCTTGGAAGTTAAATTTGACCCACTTCCCGGTTTCGGATAGAGCTGAAATTTTGCATACACGTTTAGTTTGGATGACAATGCAAACATTTTGTAAAAATATCAAGATAGCGGTTCCAAAATGGCGCCCGCTTTTATTTTACTCACACTGTTTGTCGTCAAATCTTGGAAGTTAAATTTGACCCACTTCCCGGTTTCGGATAGAGCTGAAATTTTGCATACACGTTTAGTTTGGATAACAATGCAATCTGGCCATTTTGTAAAAATATCAAGATGGCGGTTCCAAAATGGCGCCCGATTTATGACATTGTGCTCCGCGGCCCTTTGAAATGGGTATCAAATGAAAGGATATGACAGGTAGAACACAATAAGCTATGTGGCGTCATTCCAAATTCAAAATGGCGGACAACACTTACACTGTTTGTCGTCAAATCTTGGAAGTTAAATTTGACCCACTTCCCGGTTTCGGATAGAGCTGAAATTTTGCATACACGTTTAGTTTGGATGACAATGCAATCTGGCCATTTTGTAAAAATATCATGATGGCGGTTCCAAAATGGCGCCCGATTTTTGAAATTGTGCTCCGCGGCCCTCTGACATGGGTATCAAATGAAAGGATATGACAGGTAGAACACAATAAGCTATGTGGCGTCATTCCAAATTCAAAATGGCGGCCAACACTTGCACTGTTTGTCGTCAAATCTTGGAAGTTAAATTTGACCCACTTCCCGGTTTCGGATAGAGCTGAAATTTTGCATACACGTTTAGTTTGGGTGACAATGCAATCTGGCCATTTTGTAAAAATATCAAGATGGCGGTTCCAAAATGGCGCCCGATTTTTGAAATTGTGCTCCGCGGCCCTCTGACATGGGTATTAAATGGAAGGATATGACAGGTAGAACACAATAAGCTATGTGGCGTCATTCCAAATTCAAAATGGCGGCCAACACTTACACTGTTTGTCGTCAAATCTTGGAAGTTAAATTTGACCCACTTCCCGGTTTCGGATAGAGCTGAAATTTTGCATACACGTTTAGTTTGGATGACAATGCAATCTGGCCATTTTGTAAAAATATCATGATGGCGGTTCCAAAATGGCGCCCGATTTTTGAAATTGTGCTCCGCGGCCCTCTGACATGGGTATCAAATGAAAGGATATGACAGGTAGAACACAATAAGCTATGTGGCGTCATTCCAAATTCAAAATGGCGGCCAACACTTGCACTGTTTGTCGTCAAATCTTGGAAGTTAAATTTGACCCACTTCCCGGTTTCGGATAGAGCTGAAATTTTGCATACACGTTTAGTTTGGGTGACAATGCAATCTGGCCATTTTGTAAAAATATCAAGATGGCGGATCCAAAATGGCGACCGATTTTAAAATTGTGCTCCGCGTCCCTCTGACATGGGTATCAAATGAAAGGATATGACAGGTAGGACACAATAAGCTATGTGGCGTCATTCCAAATTCAAAATGGCGGCCAACACTAAATTGCGGAAAGCTTATAATAGACTAAAAAGTAGAAAATATAACCGATCAACTTCCAATTTTGCACACACTCGTAGTTCGGGTGGTTAATGTGTATGAATGATGAGATGAATAGTTGAGTTAAGGGTAAAGAAGCAATACACGTTACAAAAAATCACAAACAAACACAGAGATGCTGCTGTCAACTAAATTCAACTACTCAAATACTGAACTCATGTCCGTATGCATAATTTCAACTAAACCCAGGTAGCAGAGCTGAGTCGAGTTCAGTCAACCTTAACCCAACTCGACTCCCGTTTACATGTAGTTAGACTTGGGTTCAACTTGAGTTCAACTCATCATGTATAAGTACTAAATGCAATCTGACCTTTTTGTAAAAAAATCAAGAAGACGGTTCCGAGATGGCGGCCGTTTTTGCAATTATGTTCCAAAGAGCCCACGACATGGGTATCAAATGAATACAGTAAACTGTGTGACGTAATTTTAAATCTAATAGAATTGCCATCATAAAATGGCGGAATACATATAATAAACTAAAAAGTAGAAAATAAAATAAATGGTTAAAAAAATTTTTTAAAAAAAATTCTTTACATTAACTAAAAAATGTACTGAAAAGTAAAAAATAAAAAATATTTTAAAGAAAGCGTGAAATTTAAATTTTAATGAAAAAGTTAATTAAAAGAATGGCGCATTTTTCATCAAAAATTTTTGTTAGAATTTGAAATTAACAAAGCAAAAAATTGAGGGTTATTGTAAATCTCACGCGATTTACAGTTATATTTTCAATTTTTGATGAAAAATGCGCCATTCTTTTAATTAACTTTTTCATTAAAATTGAAATTTCACGCTTTCTTTAAAATATTTTTTATTTTTTACTTTTCAGTACATTTTTTAGTTAATGTAAAGAATTTTTTTTAAAAAATTTTTTTAACCATTTATTTTATTTCTATTATTTTAATTTTCTGAAATTAATGTGAAAAAATTAAACCTCCATACGAGTAAAATCAAAAACCCAACTGACTGACTGACTTTTTTTCTCTATTTTTTCCTAATTTTTCCTTTATTTTTTCTTCCTCCCCTACTCGTTTAAAATGTTCCTTTTTCCTACAAAGTGATTTTCTAAATAAATTTCCCAACCAAAATAAATGTTACAACCGACCGTTACAAGCCTTTGCTAATAGGGTTCTCCTCCACGTTGCTCCAGGTCTTTCGACTGGGCGGGTTCCTTACGGAGTCCAGTCAAGGGCCTGTTTGGCTAGATTCTCGTTTTCACGTCGCAAAAAGTCGGCAATCCAATTCGGCACGGCGCTATAGTTCCTCATTTGAAAATCTTGCCAGCGGATTTTTAGGATATGACGTAGGCATCTGTCGATGAAAACTTGTAGGAGTCTTGTGACGAATGAACGACTTTCCATGTTTTGCAACCGTACAAAATAGTTACCTTAACGCAGGAGTTGAACGGCCGCAGTTTGGTGTAAATTGAGGACTCCGCTGATCTCCATGCCCGAGACAGGCATGCATATGACCTTTCTGCTTTATTTATTCTGGAGCTGACGTCTTATTCTGCATCGCCATTTTCGGTCATAGCACTACGGAGATAGCAGACTTTATCTACAGGTTTCACGTCACGATTATTTAGCGCTCTCTGTTCAAGTGTATTTATAGACATTTCTTTGGTTTAAGTCGGAATTAGTCTGAACCTTGCTGAACTACTTTCCGTTACCAAATAGATCTTTCTGTCGCCAAGTCATCCGCGTAGTCGATATCCTTAAGGCGATCTAGCAATCCCCATCTCATGCCACCCGTACTACTTTCTAAAGCGCTGACAAGGATGTCATTTATTACTACATATCTCTTCATCTTTGGAGCTGCTCTTGGTCGCTGCACAGTAGCCTCCCATCCGCACTCTTTACGATATGCTTTTTAGTAGATAGAGTGCTTTTCTGAGAGCTAAGTGAGGATAAGTGAGGTAGTAGACCGAACGCTTAGGAGGCAGCAGGCCGGATTCAGAAGGGCCGCTCCTGTATTGATCATATTAACACCTTGAGAATAATAGTGGAGTAGTCTACTACGAGTACGACAAGGATGACTACTGTGGTGTTTGGGGTCCAATATAAATGATAAGCACCTGTGCGTTTTTATAACTCTTTATTTATCTAATATAAACCGAACTGTTCATCAGCGTGTGTATACATTCAATTCTGAATTGCTTGATAACTGCCTGTTCTAAAACCTACTTCACAAAATAGTTAGTACTGCCCTAACATTACATTCTAGTACCAATATGAACATGTTTGTAATTTACGTTACGTTTACACTACATTCCTCTTTAACCTAAAAAAAACTTATTCTTCTTCTCATGTTTTGGCTAAAGCTAATTCTTTGATGGTGAATACCTTCTTGGTGGACGGTGTATTCGCTGACTTCGTCGCAGCGGTGTCTCTGCCTCTTCCATTGTTGGTTGTGTAGCCGTTATGTTAGAAGGTTCTGTCACTGCAGGTAGACTTTCCCTGGGCACTGGTTGCGGTGCTAATTCTTCTACAAGTGTTGGTTTTAACTGTTTGTTTACTGTTGGTAGTACCTTTCCTGAAGCTTCCGTAAGTGTGGTTGTTTGCTCTATTTCATTGGATGCTGTTCTCTCTCGGATGTGATCCGCATGTCGTCTTCTTGTTATTCCGTCAGGGGTCTGTACTTCATAGGAATATCGATTCCGTCTTTCTACAACGGTTGCAGGCGTCCATCTTTTTTCTAATTGTGTTCTGCAAAATACTGGTTGGTTTGTTGTGAATGATCTGCCTTCACGTTCTCTTTCTAGATCTGCCTTCACGTTCTCGTCCTTGAGATGTTGATATTGTAGTCGTTCTCTGGTATTAGGTTTAATATTATCTAGAATGCTTCCTAGACGATGTCCAAACATGTTTTCGGCTGGTGATTTGCCAGTTTACATAGTGTATGTCGACTGAGTAGACGTGTTTCTGCATAGCTCCCGGTTTTTTAATTTATCCGCTCAAATCTTCCGCCAAGTATATATTACCGCAGCGTTTTTAAAGTCGGTGTTCGATTGTGTTTTTAGCCTTTCTCTTTCCGTTTTTCCTGTGCTTCAAAATGTCTAAATCAACCCAAGCAAGGCCGAAAACAAGAAAATGTGCCGATATTGTTAATGTTAATCCCGCTGGGGTCAACACCCCCGCTAGCAGCAGCAGCAGCAGGCACACCGATAGCAGAAGCAGAACGCCAAGATCGACGTCAGTTTCTGGCCCTGAAGACAGCTTTGAACTTTTGGAAAAAAAGCTTTTAGTGAGTCTCAACCGCATGCTGGACGATCAACTTGCCAGCTTCGAGGATCGTTTAAACTCACTCGAGACGCGCCTAACAGCACGGATTGATGTGGTCGAGGATCGTTTGAACTCACTCGAGGCCCACCAAACAGCACGTATTGATGAGGTCTGTAATACGTTTAATGTTCAATTTGCAGGGCTAAGAGACGATGTTGAAAATGTGCAACACGACATCGCCGTAGTCTCCGATGAGGTGGAGGATCTGCGCCGGCAGCTACGGCTCCAGAATGTGGTCATCCGAGGCGTCCCGATGTGTGAGAACGAGAACCCGAGGCATATCTTGGAATCGCTTTCCTCCACTATCGGGCATGAACTGTCACCTTTGGTGAACGTGTTCCGGCCGCATCAACGAAAACGCCAGAACTCCCCGACTGGTAGCGCTGCGGCTCCTAGCTCGCTACTGATATGGGTCGCGCCAAAACAGTTGATGCCGGAGCGCGCAGCTGGGGAAATTAAAGCTGCACACAAATAAATATTGCGCACATATCGATAAGAAATGCGCTTATGTATTTTCAAATTTCCCCTTCGAAATTTGTTGCGACTAGGCAAAAGGGACGGGAACGGCATGCGGGGATTCTACTGCGCATGGAAAACGCGACTTTCTCGGCATCAACTCTTTTGGCGCGACCCATAGTGAAATTCCCGTCGGCCAACGAGCAGCAGGAGTTTCTGAGGAAAGCCCGGCAGTACGGCACTCTCTTGCTGAACAAATTGAATCTGGGATTTACTGCTGACAGCGTTGTTCGTTTGAGCGAAAGCTTGTCGCCAAAAAATTAAGACATTTTTCGTTCGGCAAGAAAGCTTCAATTGAGGAACCTCGTCGCCGCGGTGTTTTCACGACAAGGTCGGATTTTTGTTCAGCTGGACAAAAATCAAAGACCTCAAATATTTAAGTCTGTCCTTGACCTGAATGAAGCCATTTCCGTCAAGTCCTAACTTTGGAGAAGCATCCTGCTATACTGTGGAGCATTTGTCTGTTATGTTTTCATTTTATTTTATTTTAAAACGTTTTTATTAGCTCGCTTTCTTGTCTGTCTGTTTGTCCGGTACAAATCTTGCAATCGATTTTTTGACTACTTCCGGTTACCCGATCACCCTGAAATTTTGCACACAGCTTCAACTCCGATGACAATGCAATATGGTATACTCATTATACCGTTAGATCCATCGCGGAGGACTCTAGAGGACGGATTACTGTTTTCTTCACGGAACAAATTTTGCATTCGATTTTTCAAATACTTCCGGATATTCTATCATGGTGAAATTTTTCACACAGCTTTAGCTGTGATAACAATGCAATACATACCTTTAGTCCATGGAGGCCGTCTCAGGAGGGCGGATTGAAATATTCTTCACAAACCCTTCAACATGGAGATCAAATGAAATGGTATGTTAAGTAGAACAAAATAAGCAATATAGTATACTCAATTTATCGTTTCGTCCATGGCGGTCATCTCCAGAGGGCGGATTACCATTTTCTTCACAACCCCCTCTATATGGGTATCAAATGAAAGGGCATCGTAAGACGAATGTAATAAGCCATGCCCTTAGATCCATGGCAGACTCCTCAGGAGGGTGGGTTACCATTCTCTTCAGAACCCTTTCGACATGGGTATCAAATGAAAGGGTCTCGACATGGGTATCAAATGAAAGAGAATCATGTGTCGAATGCAATAAGCTATGTCTTTAGATCCATGGCCGCCTCCTCAGGAGGGTGGGTTACCATTCTCTTCAGAGCCTTTTCGACATGGGTATCATGAAAGGGTATGATAATTAGAAAACAATAAGCAATATATGTAGTATACTCAATATTTCGTTTGGTCCATGGCGGCCATCTCAAGAGAACGGATTAACATTTTCTTCACAACCCCCTCGACATGGGTATCAAACGAATGGGCATCATAAGTAATGCAATAAGCTATGTGTTTAGATCCATGGCGACCTCCTCAGGAGGGCCGGTTACCATTCTTTTCAGACCCCTTTCGACATGGGTATCAAATAAAAGGTTATGATAAGTAGAATACCATAGGCAATATAGTATACTCAATATTTCGTTTGGTCCATGGCGGCCATCTCAAGAGGACGGATTATCATTTCCTTCACAACCCTCTCGACATGGGTATCAAACGAAAGGGCATCAAAAGTAATGCAATAAGCTATGTTAGATCCATGGCGACCTCCTCAGGAGGGCCATTTACCATTCTCTTCAGAACCCTTTCGACATGGGTATCAAATGAAAGGGTATGATAAGTAAAACAAGATAAGCAATACAATATACTCAGAACATCATTAGGTCCATGGCGGCCTCCTCATTAGGGTGGGTTACCATTCTCTTCAGAACCCTTTCGACATGGGTGTCAAATGAAAGGGTATGATAAGTAGAATACCATAAGCAATATATTATCCTCAATATTTCGTTTGGTCCATGGCGGCCATCTCAAGAGAACGGATTAACATTTTCTTCACAACCCCCTCGACATGGGTATCAAACGAATGGGCATCATAAGTAATGCAATAAGCTATGTGTTTAGATCCATGGCGACCTCCTCAGGAGGGCCGGTTACCATTCTCTTCAGACCCCTTTCGACATGGGTATCAAATAAAAGGTTATGATAAGTAGAAAACCATAGGCAATATAGTATACTCAATATTTCGTTTGGTCCATGGCCGCCATCTCAAGAGGACGGATTATCATTTCCTTCACAACCCTTTCGACATGGGTATCAAACGAAAGGGCATCAAAAGTAATGCAATAAGCTATGTTAGATCCATGGCGACCTCCTCAGGAGGGCCGGTTACCATTCTCTTCAGAGCCCTTTCGACATGGGTATCAAATGAAAGGGTATGATAAGTAAAACACCATAAGCAATACAATATACTCAGAACATCATTAGGTCCATGGCGGCCTCTTCAGGAGGGTGAGTTACCATTCTCTTCAGAACCCTTTCGACAGGGGTGTCAAATGAAAGGGTATGATAAGTAGAATACCATAAGCAATATATTATCCTCAATATTTCGTTTGGTCCATGGCGGCCATCTCAAGAGGACGGATTATCATTTCCTTTACAACCCTCTCGACATGGGTATCAAACGAAAGGGCATCAAAAGTAATGCAATAAGCTATGTTAGATCCATGGCGACCTCCTCAGGAGGGCCGGTTACCATTCCCTTCAGAACCCTTTCGACATGGATATCAAATGAAAGGGTATGATAAGTAAAACACCATAAGCAATACAATATACTCAGAACATCATTAGGTCCATGGCGGCCTCCTCAGGAGTTTGGGTTACCATTCTCTTCAGAACCCTTTCGACATGGGTGTCAAATGAAAGGGTATGATAAGTAGAATACCATAAGCAATATATTACAGTGGAACCTCGATTAACCGGGTTGCCCGGGACCAAGCCTGACACGGATAATCGAAATCCCGGTTAACAGAGTTTTAATATAATTAATAAAGATTACATTACAATACATATGACACAAAATAAATCCTTCAAAGAAACATGAAAAGAAACGTTATAGTCCACAGTTCAGGGAGCATTTTTTAATGAGTAATAACCAGCTGAAATTTCCGCGAGTAGCTTCCTTTTGGCGAAGCGAACAACTTTTCGATTTGCGAAAATTCTCGAGAGTTACTAATGAAACGCGTGACCGTTCAAGATTTCGGTTTGGTCCAACCGACGGCTCGTCCACCCTCAGCTTGTGCAGATAACTAGGCCATAAATAATTACTAGTAATAAGCTGATTTTTTCACTATTGTTGTATTAGTATATAATTGCAGATTTGTGCAAAGCGTACGACTGGTAAATCCGGCCACTTGATTTGTAGGACAATGTAACCATCTTATTGTACCCCCAAGGGGATCGGTCAAATCGTCTTGGTCTTCTATATCTAAATTATAGTCTATGTTGCAGCTTGACCATTCACATTGCTGGTACAGTTTCGTGTAGAGCAGTCCTGCTTGCCTGCATCCACGCCAACCTCGGCAATCTGTCTTGCATGCCGGAGGTTTCAGTGAGGGAAATGGGAACTAACCCATTTTTTGTCAAGTTTCACCCCTACTGCTCTGGATTAAAGTAGTTTGCGATGCACTGTTGGAAAACTCTGAAGGTGTGTTGTTGAGGAGCAGCTTCAGTGGGAGGTCTGGAAGACGTGTTTGTTGATTCCTTGTAGGCTGATTTCACGTCCTGCTTATACCTCAACTAGATGCATGTTTTAAAGCGCAATCAGAAATTTCTCAGTAGCGACTTGTATTTCTTTTGAATGGGCTGAATGATCAGTGATTTTGGTAGTGTAAGTAACGGAAGGAGTTGAAAAACGCGGATGTAGAATGGCAGAGTAAACATACATACATTGAGGGGAGTTTGGAAACCCATCATTATGGCCAGAAGATTAACATCTTCCTCATAATTGCAAAACTTTTGTGAGCGATTCTACTTTCATTCCATTTTGTCGTCAGCATGAATACTCTTTCCTTGTTTTTGGAAACCAATAGAAAATTTACTTGTGAAATTATTGGTGTCATCTTTGTCTTTTCTTTGTGCCCCTTTAATCCCTCATGGGACATAGGGCGGAAACAGTTGCCCTCCAGCGGACTCTGTTTTGCGCGACAGCTCTCAGCTCTGACCAGGATCTCCCAGTTGTTGCGGCTTCTTCTAGTAGGGTTCTCCTCCACGTTATTCTAGGTCTTCCTACTTGACGGGATCCTTGCGGATTCCAGTCAAGAGCCTGTTTGGCTAGATTTTTGTTTTCGCGTCGCAGGGTGTGGCCAACTCAATTCCATTTCCTTCGCCTGATTTGGTCGTCTATCCTTTCTTGGCCGGCACGGCGCCATAGCTCTTCATTTGAAATTCTATCTGGCCAGCGGATTTTTAGGATACGACGCAGGCATCTGTTGATGAAGACTTGTAGGCGCCCTGTGATGAATTGGGTGACTTTCCATGTTTCGCAACCGTACAAAAGAACTGCCTTAACGTTGGAGTTGAACAGCCGCAATTTGGTGTTAGTTGAGATCTCCGTTGATCTCCATATGCGGAACAGGCATGCATATGCGCCTCGTGCTTTATTTATTCTGGAACTGACGTCTTCTTCTGTACCGCCATTTTCGGTAATAATGCTACCGAGGTAGCAGAATTTATCTACCAGTTCCACGTCACGGTTATTCAGCGCAGTTCGTTCAAGTGTGTTTGCATTTATCCGCATTTCTTTGGTTTTGTTCGGATTCAGCCTTAAGCCTGCTAGACTACTTTCTGTTGCCAAATTGTTTAACATGTTTTTTAGCTCCTGATGTCTGTGGGCCAGCAAACAGATATCATCCGCGTAGTCGAGGTCCTTAAGGCGGTCTAGCAAACCCCATTGTATGCCGCCTGTTCTATTATCTAGAGCGTCGACAAGAATGTCATTTATTACTATAAGAAATAGTAATGGCGAAAGTAGACATCCTTGTCGTACTCCTGAATTCACCTCGAAGCTTTCGGATAATTTTCCATTATGGAGAACTCTGCATTTGGAATTGTTGTAAAGGGCTTTTATCAATTCTATTATTTTATCAGGCAGTCCACGTCGCCGTAATGCCTGCCATATAAAGCTCCTATTAACCGAGTCGAACGCTTTCTCATAATCTACGAAAGCTAGGTAAAGGGGGGATCGGAATTCAGTAGACTGCTCCACTATTATTCTCAAGGTGTTAATATGGTCTATACATGAGCGGCCCTTCCTGAATCCGGCCTGCTGCCTTCTAAGCGTTCGGTCTACTGCCTCTCTTATCCTTGATAATATAACGTGGGACAAGATTTTACCCACAGTAGATAATAGACAGATGCCTCTCCAGTTGTCGCATATTGTTAGGTCCCCCTTTTTGGGTATTTTGACTATGATACCTTCCGTCCAATCCTCCGGAAAGGTACAGGTGTTCCATGCTATTTCCAGGATTGGCTGAAGCGCATCTGCTATGAGGCTTGAATCGGCTTTCAACAATTCTGCCGGGATGCCATCTTTTCCAGCTGCTTTACCATTGGCCATCGCATGAATTGCGGTTACTATTTCCGTCTTGGATGGGGCCCGGGTGTTGATTCTTATCGGCTGTGCATTGTTGCTGTTTTCCTGAGGTTCCTGTGCAAGCGAACCATTCAGGGCGGCGAAGAAGTAATCTCTCCATCTTTGGAGTTGCTCCTCGTCGCTGCACAGCAGCCTCCCATCCGCACTCTTTACGGCATGCTTTTTAGTAGAGTGCTTTCCCGAGAGCTGTTTAGTAATTTGGTACAGCACTTTACTGTTGCCTGTGTTTGCCGCGTTTTCCGCTTTTTCTGCGAGCTCATTTATCTGCTGCCTTTTATTACGCCGCACACTTCTCTTTACTTCCCGGTGTAATTGGGAATATTCCCCTTCAAGTTGGTGACGTCTTTCCGGGTCGCTTGTAGAGTTTACGTTATTTTTGAGGGCCCTCCTGCGTTCTATTTTTTGCCAGGTAGTGTCCGAGATCCAATGTTGCATGTTTCTCTGGACATAACCGACGCTCGTTTCCGCAGCCGTCAATATAGCGCCCTTTGTTCTACTCCACAGCTCTTCAATATTTGTGTCGTCAGAAACGGTTTGCTGGTTTAATATTTGCTGCAGGTTTCCAGCAAATTCTCGCTTTTTAGCGGTCTCCTGCAGAAGGTCAACGTTAAACCGTCTACGGTTTATAACATCGCGTTGAACGTTTCTGATTGCAGCGATTCTAAGGCGAATAGTTGCTACTACCAAATGGTGGTCGCTTCCAGTGTCCGCTCCCCTGAAGCTCCTGACATCCTCCAGAATGGTTCTCCATCTGCGGCTGACGGCCACGTGATCTATCTGATTTCTCGTTCTACCATCGGGTGATACCCAGGTCTCTTTGTGTATCTTCTTGTGGCAAAAGTAAGTTCCACCTACCATTAGTTGATGGGAACTACAAAAGTCAACGAAAAGCTCACCATTGTTATTGGTAACTTGGCTTAGGCCTTGTTTTCCAATTGTTTGTTCAAGACCGGTGTTGTCGCGGCCGATTTGTGCGTTTAAGTCACCCATTAATACAATGATATCTCCCCTTGGAATAGAGCCATGGTGTCATGGTGCTACTAAATTGTACCTCCACGGATAGCGTTTTGGTCGATTTGCTCAAGCGTCCCTGGATCCGACTGCCCATCGAACACAATAGTCATGTGCATTCAGTAGATTATTTCTATCCCCACTGTATAAAAGTTGCTCAACTTCGAGTTGGACCGCTGGAGAAAATTCTAGTGACTCCATTATCACCTTACAAAAAGCTTGGAAAGCTAACGTACGTCTTTCGATCGGTGTTGCAAGCGTGGCCTTTCATATTATTTTCAGGGCGCTTGGCTGCGTAGCCCCGTTTTCCCAAACCACTCGCTATCACATCTCACAATCTAGAGAGAAGTTGATCGAACGTTATACGCTGTCCCAACGAGTGTGCCTTTTCAACGACAGACAACCATGATGTGTATATCGTGTCGTATTGCCCGAGAGGCGCATTGTGCGGAATGTGTTTCGACCATCGCGAGTATGTTAAAATCGACGTTGTCATTGACAATTTGGCAAAGTGCTTGTTGGTTAACAATCAGAGAAGGGTACACAATATTGGAAACACTTAGAATCAAGTTGTTTCATTGTACGACGAACAAAACCCCATGGAAGACAGGACATCTATCAATTTGCGAGACCCGTATTTTTTGTAAAGAAATGCTGCCAAGCCGATTTTAAGAGGTGAGAGGAATGTCGTAGGCCTAACTAACCACCATGTGAAGGCGTTTGAGATCAGGCATGGTGGAAGAGTTCATCTGGGCGCTCCCTCCTCATTAATGAGAAAATTGAATGGTTAGAAAGGTGTCTTGTAGGAAATTTAAGGTACTCTGACGGAGCATAAGGGGCTTTGTTGATAACGTCCGACATGTAGGGCATGGGAGTGGGTGTTTTCTACGTTTTCAAGTAGCAAACTTGAAATTCGGATGCAGCACCCCAAAAACTCTTTTAAAACCGCTGAGGAAAAAACGTCCGCAATTATGCTTCGAAAAAATCACCATTTAACTGGACTATATCTCGTAAAAACATGCTCTGATAAGAATTTCCACGGATATTAGAGTAAAACACGGATATCAGAGTGATCCCGGATAACACGGTTAAAAGAGAAAAAATATAAATTACATAATTTTTGCCGGTTAATAGAGGTCCCGGTTAAACGAGGTACGGATAATCGAGGTTCAACTTTATCCTCAATATTTCGTTTGGTCCATGGCGGCCATCTCAAGAGAACGGATTAACATTTTCTTCACAACCCCCTCGACATGGGTATCAAACGAAAGGGCATCATAAATAATGCAATAAGCTATGTCTTTAGATGCATGGCGACCTCCTCAGGAGGGCCGGTTACCATTCTCTTCAGAACCCTTTCGACATGGGTATCAAATGAAAGGGTATGATAAGTAAAACACCATAAGCAATACAATATACTCAGAACATCATAAGGTCTATGGCGGCCTCCTCAGGAGGGTGGGCTACCATTCTCTTCAGAGCACGGCTTACCATTTTCATCACAACATCTGCGACGTGGGTACTACAGAAAAGGGTGTGATAAGTAGAATACAATAAGCTATATGAGGTCATTGTAAATTTAACTTGGCGGCTGACATAATTTGGTGGATTGCCTAACTTTACAACAACCTTGACATGTATCAGTTACATAATTTAAATTAATACGGTAAATTATTCAAAGTAAAATGAAAGATAAAAGTTTCAGATAATTACGACTCAAATTTAATTTATAGATGTTTTTATATGAAGAAAGCAGTTAAATACAGTCAAAAGCCATGTAAACGCTTTTCAGTAGTTGCGAGCACTCACGAGTGAAAATAGTAAAAATGATCAAAAAAGAGATGCAGCTATTATTGAAATAAAAATCATATAAAATTAATTCATTTTAGTTTTCAGGAATTTCAAAATTAAAAAGATTGGTATATTATTAGTAGATTTAGGTAACAATTTTCCACATGTATCCGTCATAATATCATGACCATGTTACAAAGTGATTGCAAAATGTCGCACACAAGACTAAAAAGTAGATAATAATTATTAGATAAAAAAAACTTTTTAATATAACACGTTTTTATAACGAACTAAAAAGTATAAAATAATGGCACTAGCCCCTTACAGATTTAGAACCTCAAACATATTTCTAACACCATACAGAGAGTCCTGAAAATTTGTGATTGTGAATTTGTAATAGCTATGAAAATATATGTAAAATTTTAAACGAAAAAACGTGGGGCGCATGCTATAGACAATAGTAAGGAGTGTAGAGTAGCTGCCCAGTGGGAAAAAGGAGTGCTCCAAGAGCCATCTTGGAGCGCTCCAAAAGGAGCATAGAGTGCTCCCGTTGCCATACCCAGTGGGAAAAAGGAGTGCTCCAAGAGCCATCTTGGAGCGCTCCAAAAGGAGCATAGAGTGCTCCCGTTGCCATACCCGTTCTATATTCTTTTTAACATTGCATGTCATTGCGAGGGAGCATACGTTGTTGGAGCATTATAAAAAAGCTTTTTAAAAAGGAAATATTCATGGGCGCCTGTGGGTATGTAATCCAGTATCGAAAAGCTTTTATTTTGTTTATCTTTTGCAATTGCCTTTTTCTTTCCAAGCCCGAGAGTGGCTTTACCAAAGCAGTCCCCCAACTAAACTCTATCAACTTCCAAAGCTGCTTGTCCTCCGTATCGAACGAGAGCCGGGCTATTGCGTTTGCTAATGTCACATTTTATGGACATGAGGATAATTGCCCGTTTTCTTTTTTTATATAAAATTTATGAAAACTCCAAGAAAGCTCCCTTGAGAGTGCTCCAAGTACACTCCCCTGTGCATCGCTCCCAATTTTTCCCACTGGGTGGGTTGAGAAATCATTCGCATCAATAATATATACGCCCCACGTTTTTTCTTTTAAAATTTTACATATATTTTCATAGCTATTACAAATTCACAATCACAAATTTTCAGGACTATCTGTATGGTGTTAGAAATATGTTTGAGGTTCTAAATCTGTATGGGGCTAGCGCCATTATTTTATACTTTTTAGTTCGTTATAAAAACGTGTTATATTAAAAAGTTTTTTATCTAATAATTATTTTTGTTTCAGAATGCCAAATAAATATAAAAGAAAGACTGATAGGGGCATGGCTAGTATTGAAATGTATGACCTGGCCCTTGAGGAAGTTACGTTAGGAGGTCAAAGTCTTCGAAATGCCGCATCTAGTTACAATCTCAACTACATGTCCTTGCCAAGATATATTAAGAAGAAAAAAGCATATCACGCTAATCTAACTGACGAGGCTCCATCTGTCGGTTATGCCAGCCCGACGATTTTTACAGAAGAGGAAGAAAATATATTGTGTGAGTATTTGTTGACATGTGGAGCATCTAATTATGGACTGACAACAAAGGAAACAAGAAGTTTGGCGTATATGTTAGCGAAAAAATACAAATATAAATTTCCAACGTCATGGGAAGAAAATGAGAAGGCAGGAGAAGTGTGGCTCAAGCTATTTATGCAACGACATCCCAATTTATCTTTAAGATTACCTCAAGCCACAAGCATAGCTCGCGCCACGAGCTTTAATAAAACGAATGTGTCCGTTTTTTCGACCATTACACAGTCGTTTTAAGCAAACATAAACTTGAAGCAACAGATATTTGGAATGTCGATGAGACCGGAATAACCACCGTTCAAAAACCTGATAGAATAATCGCGCGACGTGGAGAAAAACAGGTCAGTGCGATGACATCGGCGGAAAGGGGAACCTTAGTCACTGTTTGCACAGCAAACAAAACTATAAGTATGCCACACGCGTTCGAGTCATTCATATTGCTGACTCAATAATAAAATATAATTACGGTCACCGCAACCACGCAACAAGTAAATAACTTATTGATTAATGTTGCTCTAATTAATCGAGTCAATAATATAAAAAAAATGATTATGTTGCACAAATGTTAAAATACCCACTTCCCGGTTTCGGATAGAGCTGAAATTTTGCATACACGTTTAGTTTGGATGACAATGCAATCTGGCCATTTTGTAAAAATATCATGATGGCGGTTCCAAAATGGCGGCCGATTTTTGAAATTGTGCTCCGCGGCCCTCTGACATGGGTATCAAATGAAAGGATATGACAGGTAGAACACAATTAGCTATGTGTCGTCATTCCAAATTCAAAATGGCGGCCAACACTAAATTGCGGAGAGCTTATAATAGACTAAAAAGTAGAAAATATAACCGATCAAGTTCTAATTTTGCACACACTCGTAGTTCGGGTGATAATTAATGTGTATGAATGATGAGATGAATAGTTGAGTTAAGGGTGAATTGAAAATAAAGAAGCAATACACGTTACAAAAAATCACAAACAAACACAGAGATGCTGCTGTCAACTAAATTCAATTACTCAAATACTGAACTCATGTCCGTATGCATCGAATGAGTCAACCTTAACCGAACCGTATGAGTCGAATTCAGTCAACCTTAACCCAACTCGACTCCCGTTTACATGTAGTTAGACTTGGGTTCAACTTGAGTTCAACTCATCGGGGGCCTCGGTAGTCTAGAGGTAAGGCGCCTGACTGCTATCCCCAGAGGTTCCGGGTTCGAATTCCGGCGGCGCCCACGGTCCTTCGCCTTTCCCACTTTCCCACTTACATAACTTTCCTTCTTTCTTCTTCCCTCTTTACATTCCAGACTCCCCTGTCATAGCCTTCCCTAGTCCTTTCCCGCTCCACCAAGCGCATACCATCGGTTGGTTGATGAGATTCAACTCGTTTCAGGAGGCATAACACTCCAGCGAGTTGTTCTCGACGCCCCGATGTCAGAGTCGCGAAATGGTTGTGAGTAGGTGGAATTAAATATCGCGGCTAGGTTGTGACAGTTACTTCCTTCTCTTCTCTCTATCTTCCGGCTAGAGCTGCTGTTCGAAATTCACTTTATACGAAAAAAATAGATTGTCGACAGTACAAAGGGACTTTCTCTAAGCCTCTAGTCTGTCACATAAAAAAATTGTATAAGTACTAAATGCAATCTAACCTTTTTGTAAAAAAATAAAGAAGACGGATCCGAGATGGCGGCCGTTTTTGCAATTATGTTCCACCGAGCCCACGACATGGGTATCAAATGAATACAGTAAACTGTGTGACGTAATTTTAAATCTAATAGAATTGCCATCATAAAATGGCGGAATTCATATAATAAACTAAAAAGTAGAAAATAAAATAAATGGTTAAACAAAATTTTTTAAAAAAATTCTTTTAATTAACTAAAAAATGTACTGAAAAGTAAAAAATAAAAAATATTTAAAAGAAATTTCAATTTTAATGAAAAAGTTAATTAAAAGAATAGCGCATTTTTCATCAAAAAATTTTGTTAGAATTTTCTTCAAAGTGAATTGAGCAAAGCAACAAGTTTAAATTAATTTTTTTACTACGCCTTATAAATTAATACATAAAATCTTAAATATATTGAAAAATAAAAAAAAATTAAAAAAGATGATTTTATAAAAAAAATGTGAATTTGAAATTAACAAAGCAAAAAATTGAGGGTTATTGTAAATCTCACGCGATTTACAGTTATATTTTCAATTTTTGATGAAAAATGCGCCATTCTTTTAATTAAATTTTTCATTAAAATTGAAATTTCACGCTTTCTTTTAAATATTTTTTATTTTTTACTTTTCAGTACATTTTTTAGTTAATTAAAAGAATTTTAAAAAAAAAAATTTTTTTAACCATTTATTTTATTGTCATTAAATTTTTGTAGTTGTTTTTCTTTGTTGACTTTTCAGTAAGTCTTTTGTTATAGGTAGGGGAGACCGAGGAGAGTTGTGACAGAGGAGAATAATTGTGACATAATCGATTTCTCGAAACCTATGACCGTTAGCGAGCTGGCAACACGCGCGTTTCTTGTTATTTAGATGCGCTATTTGACGCAGAACGCGACAACGGCGGCGCATGGATAGCGATTGTGAGTGTACGACATTTGCATATAAAAAATTGGAAAAAGTAAGTTTTATACCAAAATTCTGTTTGCATATTTATTGTTACGTATTATGTTTGCATTTTTATGATATTTTTTCTCATATGCTTTAGTTTTTCAATTTTCCTAGCGTGGTATTCTTTTTTTTGTATTGGTATCTTGTTTAGAATTACGAATTATTTTTCTGACCGTTTCACGATTTCTTACAACTATGTCGGCGAGTTGTGACAGCTTGTCACAACTCTCCTATTATAGTTTATTTTCTGGCAAGGTTCTTTTTTTTGTCTTGTGCAGTGATGTTGCATTCTGAATTGCTATTTTAAAACGTTTTTATTAGCTCGCTTTCTTGTCTGTCTGTTTGTCCGGTACAAATCTTGCAATCGATTTTTTGACTACTTCCGGTTACCCGATCACCCTGAAATTTTGCACACAGCTTCAACTCCGATGACAATGCAATATGGCATACTCATTATACCGTTAGATCCATGGCAGAGGACTCTAGAGGACGGATTACTGTTTTCTTCACGGAACAAATTTTGCATTCGATTTTTCAAATACTTCCGGATATTCTATCATGGTGAAATTTTTCACACAGCTTTAGCTGTGTTGACAATGCAATATGTTACATACCTTTAGTCCATGGAGGCCGTCTCAGGAGGGCGGATTGAAATATTCTTCACAAACCTTTCAACATGGAGATCAAATGAAATGGTATGTTAAGTAGAACACCAACAGCAATATAGTATACTCAATTTATCGTTTGGTCCATGGCGGTCATGTCCAGAGGGCGGATTACCATTTTCTTCACAACCCCCTCTATATGGGTATCAAATGAAAGGGCACCATAAAACGAATGCAATAAGCCATGCCCTTAGATCCATGGCAGACTCCTCAGGAGGGTGGGTTACCATTCTCTTCAGAACCCTTTCGACATGGGTATCAAATGAAAGGGTCTCGACTTGGGTATCAAATGAAAGGGAATCATGTGTGAATGCAATAAGCTATGTCTTTAGATCCATGGCGGCCTCCTCAGGAGGGTGGGTTACCATTCTCTTCAGAACCCTTTCGACATGGGTGTCAAATGAAAGGGTATGATAAGTAGAATACCATAAGCAATATATTATCCTCAATATTTCGTTGGGTCCATGGCGGCCATCTCAAGAGGACGGATTATCATTTCCTTCACAACCCTCTCGACATGGGTATCAAACGAAAGGGCATCATAAGTAATGCAATAAGCTATGTTAGATCCATGGCGACCTCCTCAGGAGGGCCGGTTGCCATTCTCTTCAGAACCCTTTCGACATGGGTATCAACTGAAAGGGTATGATAAGTAAAACACCATAAGCAAGACAATATACTCAGAACATCATTAGGTCCATGGCGGCCTCCTCAGGAGGGTGGGTTACCATTAGTAGCTTCCTTTGGGCGAAGCGAACAACTTTTCGATTTGCGAAAATTCTCGAGAGTTACTAACCCTCGTCCACCCTCAGCTTGTGCAGATAATTAGGCCATAAATAATTACTAGTAATAAGCTGATTTTTTCACTATTGTTGTATTAGTATATAATTGCAGATTTGTGCAAAGCGTACGACTGGTAAATCCGGCCACTTGATTTGTAGGACAATGTAACCATCTTATTGTACCCCCAAGGGGATCGGTCAAATCGTCTTGGTCTTCTATATCTAAATTATAGTCTATGTTGCAGCTTGACCATTCACATTGCTGGTACAGTTTCGTGTAGAGCAGTCCTGCTTGCCTGCATCCACGCCAACCTCGGCAATCTGTCTTGCATGCCGGAGGTTTCATTGAGGGAAATGGGAACTAACCCATTTTTTGTCAAGTTTCACCCCTACTGCTCTGGATCCAAGTAGTTTGCGATGCACTGTTGCGCCTGATGGAAAACTCTGAAGGTGTGTTGTTGAGGAGCAGCTTCAGTGGGAGGTCTGGAAGACGTGTTTGTTGATTCCTTGTAGGCTGATTTCACGTCCTGCTTATACCTCAACTAGATGCATGTTTTAAAGCGCAATCAGAAATTTCTCAGTAGCAACTTGTATTTCTTTGGGCTGAATGATCAGTGAATTTGGTAGTGTAAGTAACGGAAGGAGTTGAAAAACGCGGATGTAGAATGGCAGAGTAAACATACATTGAAGGGAGTTTGGAAACCCATAATTATGGCCAGAAGATTAACATCTTCCTCATAATTGCAAAACTTTTGTGAGCGATTCTACTTTCATTCCATTTTGTCGTCAGCATGATTACTCTATCCTTGTTTTTGGAAACCAATAGAAAATTTACTTGTGAAATTATTGGTGTCATGGTGCTACTAAATTGTACCTCCACGGATAGCGTTTTGGTCGATTTGCTCAAGCGTTCTTGGATCCGACTACCCATCGAACACAATAGTCATGTGCATTCAGTATATTATTTCTATCCCCACTGTATAAAAGTTGCTCAACATCGAATTGGACCGCTGGAGAAAATTCTAGTGACTCCATTATCACCTTACAAAAAGCTTGGAAAGCTAACGTACGCCCTTCGATCGGTGTTGCAAGCGTGGCCTTTCATATTATTTTCAGGGCGCTTGGCTGCGTAGCCCCGTTTTCCCAAACCACTCGCTATCACATCTCACAATCTAGAGAGAAGTTGATCGAACGTTGTACGCTGCCCCAACGAGTGTGCCTTTTCAACGACAGACAACCATGATGTGTATATCGTGTCGTATTGCCCGAGAGGCGCATTGTGCGGAATGTGTTTCGACCATCGCGAGTATGTTAAAATCGACGTTGTCATTGACAATTTGGCAAAGTGCTTGTTGGTTAACAATCAGAGAAGGGTACACAATATTGGAAACACTTAGAATCAAGTTGTTTCATTGTACGACGAACAAAACCCCATGGAAGACAGGACATCTATCAATTTGCGAGTACCGTATTTTTTGTAAATAAATGCTGCCAAGCCGATTTTAAGAGGTGAGAGGAATGTCGTAGGCCTAACTAATCACCATGTGAAGGCGTTTGAGATCAGGCATGGTGGAAGAGTTCATCTGGGCGCTCCCTCCCCATTAATGAGAAAATTGAATGGTTAGAAAGGTGTCTTGTAGGAAATTTAAGGTACTTTCACGGAGCATAAGGGGCTTTATTGATAACGTCCGACATGTAGGGCATGGGAGTGGGTGTTTTCTACGTTTTCAAGTAGCAAACTTGAAATTCGGATGCAGCACCCCAAAAACTCTTTTAAAACCGCTGAGAAAAAAACGTCCGCAATTATGCTTCGAAAAAATCACCATTTAACTGGACTATATCTCGTAAAAACATGCTCTGATAAGAATTTCCACGGATATTAGAGTAAAACACGGATATCAGAGTGATCCCGGATAACACGGTTAAAAGAGAAAAAATATAAATTACATAATTTTTGTCGGTTAATAGAGGTCCCGGTTAAACGAGGTACGGATAATCGAGGTTCAACTGTATCCTCAATATTTCGTTTGGTCCATGGCGGCCATCTCAAGAGAAAGGATTAACATTTTCTTCACAACCCCCTCGACATGGGTATCAAACGAAAGGGCATCATAAGTAATGCAATAAGCTATGTCTTTAGATCCATGGCGACCTCCTCAGGAGGGCCGGTTACCATTCTCTTCAGAATCCTTTCGACTGGGTATCAAATGAAAGGGTATGATAGGTAAAACACCATAAGCAATACAATATACTCAGAACATCATTAGGTCCATGGCGGCCTCCTCAGGAGGGTGGGTTACCATTCTCTTCAGAGCACGGCTTACCATTTTCATCACAACACCTGCGACGTAGGTACTACAGAAAGGGGTGTGATAAGTAGAATACAATAAGCTATATGAGGTCATTGTAAATTTAACTTGGCGGCTGACATAATTTGGTGGATTGCCTAACTTTACAACAACCTTGACATGTATCAGTTACATAATTTAAATTAATACGGTAAATTATTCAAAGTAAAATGAAAGATAAAAGTTTCAGATAATTACGACTCAAATTTAATTTATAGATGTTTTTATATGAAGAAAGCAGTTAAATACAGTCAAAAGCCATCTAAACGCTTTTCAGTAGTTGCGAGCACTCACGAGTGAAAATAGTAAAAATGATCAAAAAAGAGATGCAGCACGTTTTTTCTTTTAAAATTTTACATATATTTTCATAGCTATTACAAATTCACAGTCACAAATTTTCAGGACTTTCTGTATGGTGTTAGAAATATGTTTGAGGTTCTAAATCTGTATGGGGCTAGCGCCATTATTTTATACTTTTTAGTTCGTTATAAAAACGTGTTATATTAAAAAGTTTTTTTTATCTAATAATTATTTTCTTTACTCTTACTTTTAATTTTTCTCCTCTTAGTTTTGATTTTAAATTTAAGTTGTTATAAGTTCTTAATTTTTTTACTTTTAGTTTTGGTTTTAATTTTAATTTTCTTTAGAATTTTTATGTATTATGTTGCCTCTTTTCTTGGCTATTTTTCTTCCTCTTTATCTATCCCTTCTTATCCTGTCTTTTATTTCTTCTTCTATTTAACATTTTTAGCTTGTTTCTTACTGACTTTTGAAGTTGTGGCTGTGCTCATTTCTTGCATTTATGTATCAGTTTCCTGATAGAGTGTACAAACAGGGAAGACTGCTAAACATCCTTTGCTCCTCCTCCTCAGGACTTAACATATGTGTTCTAAATGCGAGAAGTCTGAACAACAAAATGGATGACTTAAGATGGATGTTTGATCAAACAAAGATACAGGTTGTGCTAGTGAGTGAGACTTGGTTAAAACCAGAAATCCCCTCCTCTTTTGTTTCCCTTCGTAATTTTGTGTTACATCGTGGTGATCGGTTTGACCGCACTGGTGGTGGTGTCGCTGTATATGTGACCTCTTCGCTCTTCTCAAGAGTGCTCGTTAAGTCTAATGGCTTATCATTCGAGTTTATTGCTGTTGAGATAAAATCTCCATATGACAAATGTGTTGTTATCAGCGTATACTGTCCTCCCAAAGCCTTCAATTCCGATATCGCTACTGAGTTCTCTGATCTTGTTTCTTCTCTTTCTCCCCACTGTGAGAACATAATTGTTGCGGGTGACTTTAATGCTGATCTGCTCAAAATCAATCCTCGTGCGAATGCTCTTAGATATTTATTTGAGACATTGGACTTGCATATTTTAAATAATCTACCAACATTTCTAAATTGTCAAAACCCATCCTTGCTTGATGTCCTAGCTACTACCTGTACTGATGCAGTGTTAAAGCATCATCAACTTTCCCCCCCTAGCTTTCTGGACCATAACCTATTATTCCTTTCCGTTCGGTTCTCTCTTGGTGTGCTCTCCGTGTCTAGTTCGTATACTTTTCGTGATTTTAATAACATCAATGTTGATCAAATGTCTGAAGCTGCCTCCGCCATTCCTTGGGATGTTATCTATCGTACTACTTGTGTTGACGCTAAAGTAAGTTTGCTGACTCTATTTACTCAATCTCTCTTTGATCAATGTGTGCCGCTGGTCACAAGAAGCCGTAGGCCATCCTCACCCTGTCCTTGGTTTTCTAGTGAAATCCGTGACTTGATAAGTCAGCGAGAGTGCATGTACAGGCGTTATCGCAAGACTAGGATCCTTAGATATCTTAATGCCTATAAACAGCTTCGCAACCTCGTCACTAGCAAAGTCAAATCACGAAAACGTAGTTTTTATGCCCGTAAGCTTGATCCCTCTTTAAACATCAAGCAACTCTGGTCCAACCTTCGCTCGCTGGGCATACATGCTACTGCACCCTCCCATTTTGATATCGATGTTGACCTTCTAAATCGCTCATTCATTCAATCCCCTCCTGCTTTCCCTATCTCCCGATCTTTCTCAGTCCTTCCGCAAAGTACTGATGGCTTTGCTTTCCGCTGTGTGGACTCCTCGGAAGTTTTTGAAATACTTCTCTCCATTTCGTCAAGCTGCATCGGTTATGATGAAATCTCTCCACGGTTTTTCAAGCTGCTCGCCCCCTTAATTTTGAATATCATTACGCATGTTTTTAATTACTGCCTGACTACTTCCCAAGTTCCCTTGTTGTGGAAAAAAGCCATAGTGATTCCCTTACCGAAAAAATCCTCTCCTGCTGATATCTCAGATTTCCGTCCCATTAGCATTCTTCCTTTCCTTGCTAAAGCCTTCGAGAAAACTTTTTTCATTCAAGTCCAGCGCTACCTTGAATCTAATAGCCTTATTTCTGAATATCAATCTGGTTTCCGTAAAAATCATAGTTGCGAAACAGCTATACTAAAGGTAACTACTGACATTCGCTCTGCGCTTGATAAAGGTGACGTTGCAGTATTAGTGCTTCTTGATTTCTCGAAAGCCTTCGACTCGGTGGTGCACACGATCCTGCTTTCCAAACTAAGTCAGCGCTATCGCTTCTCTTCTTCTGCTACACGGCTTTTCTCCTCTTTGCTATCTAATCGCTTTCAATGTGTTCGTCATAATAATGTTGTATCATCTCTCCTACAGGTGCCTTCTGGTGTTCCACAAGGTTCAGTTCTTGGTCCTCTACTATTTTCATTATATATTAATGATCTCCCCTCTACTATTGGCCACTGTTCCTTTCATCTATATGCTGATGATCTCCAATTGTATACTTCTTGCCCTCCTTCACAGATTGATTCTTGTATTTCTGACTTGAATAGCACTCTATCTCGAATAAATGAGTGGAGTGCTCTTAATTTCCTTAAATTAAACCCTAAAAAATCACAAGTACTTGTGTTAAGTCGTAGCTCTATGCTCCCCGTCAGAATGCCACTCATTTGTCTGGATAACATACCTCATCCTATTGTTGATCGGGTCCATAATCTTGGTATTGCTATTAATGCCAAACTAACCTGCTGTGATCAAGTTTCACTAATGTTCTCCAAAATCTATGGGACTTTACATAAGCTCTGGCTTTATGGTAGTCTCCTATCACCCACAATTCGATCAATGCTTGTAAAATCTCTCATTCTCCCGCACATCCTCTATGGCTCACTTGTTTACATTGTGTATGATTCATCCTGTCGTCAATGACTTAATGTTGCATTCAATGACTGCTTACGCTTTATCTTCCACTTGCGAAGATCAGATAATGTATCATCGGTTCGAAATTCACTAATAGGCTGTAACCTCTTTTGCTTTTTCGATATTATGGCACTAGCTCTTCTACATAAAGTCTTCTACGCTAAAAGCCCTTCTTACCTATCCGACTTCCTTACCCCCTTGCAAACCTCGAGATCACTTAAATTTCTTATACCAGCCCATCGGTCTCGAATTGGTAGACGTTCCTTTTTTGGGCACGCGATTAGACTCTGGAATGATCTTCCCTCCTCTTTACAAAGAATTAGCACAGTCACCACTTTCAGGAAACAAGTTTCTCTTCTCCTATCCACCTCTTCTCTATAGCTTTTCCTTCTTTCTTCTACTTTCTAATAGCCAAAGTTCCCCTCTTTCTATCTACTATTGAACAACCTTGATATGCCTCTTAACTCTAGCTGTTCTCTATTCTGTTAGGTATTAAGCTTAGACTAGGTATTTTTCTTGCCATGTTAGAATTCAAATTATAATGATTTTGTACTCTAAAAGATGTAAGTCTTGTGTACTTCCTTATGTATAAAATAATTATTAGATAAAAAAAACTTTTTAATATAACACGTTTTTATAACGAACTAAAAAGTATAAAATAATGGCACTATCCCCATACAGATTTAGAACCTCAAACATATTTCTAACACCATACAGATAGTCCTGAAAATTTGTGATTGTGAATTTGTAATAGCTATGAAAATATATGTAAAATTTTAAACGAAAAACCGTGGGGCGTATATATTATTGATGCGAATGATTTCTCAACCCAGCTACTCTACACTCCTTACTATTGTCTATAGCATGCGCCCCACGTTTTTTCATTTAAAATTTTACATATATTTTCATAGCTATTACAAATTCACAATCACAAATTTTCAGGACTATCTGTATGGTGTTAGAAATATGTTTGAGGTTCTAAATCTGTATGGGGATAGTGCCATTATTTTATACTTTTTAGTTCGTTATAAAAACGTGTTATATTAAAAAGTTTTTTTTATCTAATAATTATTATCTGCTTTTTAGTCTTGTGTGCGACATTTTGCAATCACTTTTTAACATGATCATGATATTATGACGGATACATGTGGAAAATTGTTACCTAAATCTACTAATAATATACCAATCTTTTTAATTTTGATATTCCTGAAAATTAAAATGAAGGAGTAAGCTAAATTAATTTTATATGATTTTTATTTCAATATTAGCTGCATCTCTTTTTTGATCGTTTTTACTATTTTCACTCGTGAGTGCTCGCAACTACTCTTTTACTGAAAAGCGCTTAGCTGACTTTTGATTGTATTTAACTGCTTTCTTCATATAAAAACATTTATAAATTAAATTTGAGTCGTGATTATCTGAAACTTTTATCTTTCATTTTACTTTGAATAATTTACCGTATTAATTTAAATTATGTAACTCATACATGTGAAGGTTGTTGTAAAGTTAGGCAATCCACCAGTTTATGTCAGCCGCCAAGTTAAATTTACAATGACCTCATATAGCTTATTGTATTCTACTTATCACACCCTTTTCTGTAGTACCTACGTCGCGGGTGTTGTGATGAAAATGGTAAGCCGTGCTCTGAAGAGAATGGTAACCCACCCTCCTGAGGAGGTCGCCATGGACCTAATGATGTTCTGAGTATATTGTATTGCTTATGTTGTTTTACTTATCATACCCTTTCATTTGATACCCATGTCGAAAGGGTTCTGAAGAGAATGGTAACCGGCACTCCTGAGGAGGTCGCCATGGATCTAAGGACATAGCTTATTGCATTACTTTTGATGCCCTTTCGTTTGATACCCATGTCGAGGGGGTTGTGAAGGAAATGTTAATCCGTCCTCTTGAGATGGGCGCCATGGACCAAACGAAATATTGAGGATAATATATTGCTTATGGTATTCTACTTATCATACCCTTTCATTTGACACCCTTGTCGAAAGGGTTCTGAAGAGAATGGTAACCCACCCTCCTGAGTAGGCCGCCATGGACCTAATGAGGTTCTGAGTATATTGTATTGCTTATGGTGTTTTACTTATCATACCCTTTCATTTGATACCCATGTCGAAAGGGTTCTGAAGAGAATGGTAACCCACTCTCCTGAGTAGGCCGCCATGGACCTAATGAGTTTCTGAGTATATTGTATTGCTTATGTTGTTTTACTTATCATACCCTTTCATTTGATACCCATGTCGAAAGGGTTCTGAAGAGAATGGTAACCGGCCCTCCTGAGGAGGTCGTCATGGATCTAAAGACATACCTTATTGCATTACTTATGATGCCCTTTCGTTTGATACCCATGTCGAGGGGGTGTGAAGAAAATATTAATCCGTTCTCTTGAGATGGCCGCCATGGACCAAACGAAATATTGAGGATAATATATTGCTTATGGTATTCTACTAATCATACCCTTTCATTTGACACCCATGTCGAAAGGGTTCTGAAGAGAATGGTAACTCACCATCCTGAGTAGGCCGCCATGGACCTAATGAGGTTCTGAGTATATTGTATTGCTTATGGTGTTTTACTTAACATACCCTTTCATTTGATACCCATGTCGAAAGGGTTCTGAAGAGAATGGTAACCGGCACTCCTGAGGAGGTCGCCATGGATCTAAGGACATAGCTTATTGCATTACTTTTGATGCCCTTTCGTTTGATACCCATGTCGAGGGGGTTGTGAAGGAAATGTTAATCCGTCCTCTTGAGATGGGCGCCATGGACCAAACGAAATATTGAGGATAATATATTGCTTATGGTATTCTACTTATCATACCCTTTCATTTGACACCCTTGTCGAAAGGGTTCTGAAGAGAATGGTAACCCACCCTCCTGAGTAGGCCGCCATGGACCTAATGAGGTTCTGAGTATATTGTATTGCTTATGGTGTTTTACTTATCATACCCTTTCATTTGATACCCATGTCGAAAGGGTTCTGAAGAGAATGGTAACCCACTCTCCTGAGTAGGCCGCCTGGACCTAATGAGGTTCTGATTATATTGTATTGCTTATGTTGTTTTACTTATCATACTCTTTCATTTGATACCCATGTCGAAAGGGTTCTGAAGAGAATGGTAACCGGCCCTCCTGAGGAGGTCGTCATGGATCTAAAGACATACCTTATTGCATTACTTATGATGCCCTTTCGTTTGATACCCATGTCGAGGGGGTGTGAAGAAAATGTTAATCCGTTCTCTTGAGATGGCCGCCATGGACCAAACGAAATATTGAGGATAATATATTGCTTATGGTATTCTACTAATCATACCCTTTCATTTGACACCCATGTCGAAAGGGTTCTGAAGAGAATGGTAACTCACCATCCTGAGTAGGCCGCCATGGACCTAATGAGGTTCTGAGTATATTGTATTGCTTATGGTGTTTTACTTATCATACCCTTTCATTTGATACCCATGTCGAAAGGGTTCTGAAGAGAATGGTAACCGGCACTCCTGAGGAGGTCGCCATGGATTTAAGGACATAGCTTATTGCATTACTTTTGATGCCCTTTCGTTTGATACCCATGTCGAGGGGGTTGTGAAGGAAATGTTAATCCGTCCTCTTGAGATGGGCGCCATGGACCAAACGAAATATTGAGGATAATATATTGCTTATGGTATTCTACTTATCATACCCTTTCATTTGATACCCATGTCGAAAGGGTTCTGAAGAGAATGGTAACCGGCCCTCCTGAGTAGGCCGCCATGGACCTAATGAGGTTCTGAGTATATTGTATTGCTTATGGTGTGTTACTTATCATACCCTTTCATTTGATACCCATGTCGAAAGGGTTCTGAAGAGAATGGTAACTCACCCTCCTGAGTAGGCCGCCATGGACCTAATGAGGTTCTGAGTATATTGTATTGCTTATGGTGTTTTACTTATCATACCCTTTCATTTGATACCCATGTCGAAAGGGTTCTGAAGAGAATGGTAACCGGCCCTCCTGAGGAGGTCGCCATGGATCTAAGGACATAGCTTATTGCATTACTTTTGATGCCCTTTCGTTTGATACCCATGTCGAGGGGGTGTGAAGAAAATGTTAATCCGTTCTCTTGAGATGGCCGCCATGGACCAAACGAAATATTGAGGATAATATATCGCTTATGGTATTCTACTTATCATACCCTTTCATTTGACACTCATGTCGAAAGGGTTCTGAAGAGAATGGTAACCCACCCTCCTGAGTAGGCCGCCATGGACCCAATGAGGTTCTGAGTATATTGTATTGCTTATGTTGTTTTACTTATCATACCCTTTTATTTGATACCCATGTCGAAAGGGTTCTGAAGAGAATGGTAACCGGCCCTCCTGAGGAGGTCGCCATGGATCTAAAGACATAGCTTATTGCATTCGGCACATGATTCCCTTTCATTTGATACCCATGTCGAGACCCTTTCATTTGATACCCATGTCGAAAGGGTTCTGAAAAAAATGGTAACCCACCCTCCTGAGGAGTCTGCCATGGATCTAAGGGCATGGCTTATTGCATTCGTCTTATGATGCCCTTTCATTTGATACCCATATAGAGCGGGTTGTGAAGAAAATGGTAATCCGCCCTCTGGAGATGACCGCCATGGACCAAACAATAAATTGAGTATACTATATTGCTTATGGTGTTCTACTTAACGTACCATTTCATTTGATATCCATGTTGTAGGGTTTGTGAAGAATATTTCAATCCGCCCTCCTGAGACGGCCTCCATGGACTAAAGGTATGTACCATATTGCATTGTCATCACAGCTAAAGCTGTGTGCAAAATTTCACCATGATAGGATATCCGGAAGTATTTGAAAAATCGAATGCAAAATTTGTTCCGTGAAGAAAACCGTAATCCGTCCTCTATAGTCCTCCGCCATGGATCTAACGGTATAATGAGTATACCATATTGCATTGTCATCGGAGCTGAAGCTGTGTGCAAAATTTCAGGGTGATCGGGTAACCGGAAGTAGTCAAAAAATCGATTGCAAGATTTGTACCGGACAAACAGACAGACAGGAAAGCGAGCTAATAAAAACGTTTTAATAAATTGAATTGAATTGAATTGAATTGCCTGTAGAGGCTTGTGGTGTATTGCGATATGCGTATAATACGTCTCTTAAGCTTCTGTGAATATAATATGTGTCATCCTTTCGTGTTGCCCTCATCCTGGTTTTGAAGGTTCTTACGACTCTCTCTGCTAACCCATTTGTGCGCGGATGATACGGAGATGTTCTAATGTGTTTAATTCCGTCGAATCTGCAGTATTGTTTAAACCACCTTGGCATGGTTAGATAAGGTGCAAAAAAGGGCGCTCAAGTTAATTGATAACGACACCGCCTGCTCCACCATCGACCCCTTGAGCCACCGTAGGAATGTAGCAGCACTGACAAAATTTTATCGCTACTTTCATAGTGACTGTTCCTCCGAGGTAAACGCTCTCCTGCCTCCACGGCAATCTTATACCCGCAACACCAGATAAGCCCACTCGTCTCATTCCCTTCACCTGCAACTACCCCTTTCACGCACTCAACAAGATATGAATTCGTTTGTTGACTCGACTGTGGAATAACCTCTCGCAGTCAGTATTTCCGAACTCCTACAACACCCAAGAGTTCAAACGCAGGGTTCATCACCACCTTCTTCAATACCCCCCCGTACCTTTTAATCCTTAACCTATACCCCCCCCCCCTCATCACTCCACCGTACTAAGCTTACTGCTAGACATTGCACCATGACGTGACAAATGACATGACGGACTAGTAGTACAAAGGGTGACTCCTAAGCTTAGCACTGCCACATAAAAAAAAACTCGTCTGACGTGAATTGTGTTCCATTGTCCGAAAAGATTATTCGCGGATATCCGAAACATGTAAAAATTTCTTCAAGTTCTTCACATAGAACTTTTGTTGTAAGATTCCTCACAATTTCAATCCATTTTGAAAGTGCGTCAACGACGATTAACCACTGTTTCCCTTCATATGGTCCAGCGTAATCCATGTGTGGGCGTTCCAATTTCGTTCGGGAATAGACCATGCGTAGATAGGTAATTCTGGTAGTCTTTGTCTATGTTCTTGACAACCTTGACACAGTTTGCAATATTGTTCAATGTCTAAATCCATTTTACTCCACCATACATGATAACGCGCTAATGCTCTCATGGCCGCAATTCTTGGATGGCCAGAATGTAGATGTCGTAAAACTGCATTGCGTAATGATGCTGGTACTATGATACGCCCTTGCCACAATAAAATTCCATCTTCGATTGAAATCTCGTTCCGTTTGTCGAAATATGGTTTTATGTCCGCTGTTATTGAGTGTGTTGGCCAATTTGCTTTCACACACTCTTTGATTCTTTTAGTGTCCTTATCGAGTTTGGTTGCTCTTCTGCAATTTTCTCATCTACATCGGCAATTTTCTCATTCGTAAAGTATTGTGACAATTGACAGGTACGATTTTCTGTAATGGAACCCTTCTCTTCTGGATTTGGTAATCGTGATAAACAGTCTGCTACTTTGTTGTTTTCTCCTTTTCGGTATACGATGTCGTACGCGTACTGTCCCAAAAATGGAGCCCATCGTACCAAGCGGTTGTTGACTATTTTGGGTAAATGGCGTTTTGTGCCAAAAATATACTGAAGAGGTTTGTGATCTGTTAGGAGTTTGAATTGTTTCCCATGTAAATATTGGTCAAACTTCTTGAACGCGAATACAATTGCTAACGCTTCTTTTTCAATAACCGCGTAGTTTTTTTCTGCATCTTTTAATTTTCTTGACGTAAATGCAATTGGTAATTCCTCTCCTGATTCGCCTTTATGCCATAGTACAGCTCCCACCCCTTTGTCGGATGCGTCACAAGCAAGAAATAACTCCTTTGTGTCGTCAAATGGAACTAAGAACCGGGTTTGTACCAGCGCTTCCTTGACTTTTTTGAATAGATGTGCTTCTCGTTGTGTCCATTTCCATTTGCTTTTTGTGCCTATTAAGTTATATATAATTCTGCACACATGTTGTGGAGGTTAGGAACGAACTTCTCATAAAAATTTACAAGGCCCAAAAACGCTCGTAGGTCTGCCTTGTCGTGTGGTGCAGATGCGGTTCGTATAGCATCAATTTTTCTAGATAAAGGTTTTACTCCCCTTTTGCAAAATTCATGACCAAGATATTCAATAGAATTCTGAAAGAATGAGCATTTGTTGCGTTGTACCGTGAATCCTGCGTTTCTTAACCTTTTCAGAACTTCTTGTAAACGTGGTAAATGTTCTCGATCGTCTTTGCCTGTTATTGCTATATAATCGAAACATACGGCGACACCTGAAATATTAGCTAATAAATTGTTTAAATACCTTTGACAGATAGCTGGTGCATTTGAAATGCCGAAGGGTAGACGATTGTATCGAAAATAGCCTTTATGTGTCGTAATAACCAAATATTTCCTTGATGTAGGTGCTACCGTAAACTGCAAGAATGCATCTTTAAGGTCGATTTTGGTATACTTTTCTCCAATTCCTAATTGATATCTCACGTGGTCGAATAAAGGGACCGGATACGTTTCTGCAACTAATGCTGTATTAATAGTTACTCTAAAATCTCCACATATTCTGATGCCTCCATTGTTTTTCGGTACGTAAACTGTTGGGGTTGCCCACTCTATTGGTTCTGTATTGGGGTCAACTTCGGATATGATACCTCTTTCACTAAGCCGTCTCAGTTCAGCTTCCACATTCTTTTGCATGCTGAAATTGATTGGTCGTGATGGCATGTGTACAGGAGTGGTACCCTCTTTGATGTGTAGATTCACTTCAAAATTTCGAATTGTTCCTATTTCATCTCGAAATAGCGTTTCATTTTCACTTAAGGGCCTAATACACTCAATCGAGCAATTATAGGGTATCGCGCGCCCGCGAATATTAAGAAAACTATCCAACCAAATGAAATAATTTAAATTAGGTATTTTTAAGAAAACATAAATCTAGCTATTCATGGTGGAAAATTTTAATATTTTTTATTAGTATATTAGTTATAATGGTTCAAAGTTCCGTACCTGCGCCCGGAAAATACTCCTATTTAGGTGGAAAAATTTTAAAATTTTTTTAATGTACGATAAACTTAAATCGATTATCTAGCTATTCATGGTGGAAAATTTTTGAATTTTAGCCTTCTTTCTTGAGTAAATTATGTTTTAAAAATTGTCCACAAAATTTAAGAACGAAAATTCCCTAAAATTCTTCAGTTTTAATACATCAAATTTCCGCTCCAAGCAAATCTCTGCGCTAGTTGTATTCTGTATAAAGCATTTGCGTAATCTTACACGAGATGCGTTTGTATAAGTGAGAGCTTCTGCTTCGGTTTTTGCAGGGGAAATTTCAAACCTTTTTTGTTGCAGGCATGGATGGTGATCGTATTTTCGGGAAAAAATAAAATCTGAGGAAAAATCGGTTTGTTTGGCAAGAATTTTAATGACTTGCTTGATGGTGATTTCCTTGATTTGAGAATTTAGGGATTCTTGCCCGGTGGTCAGGTAGTGATCAATCGGTGTTTATTATCTTGGCTTTATGAAAAACCCAAGAAAATATTTTAATGGCAAATACTACCTTCGTGTAATAATTAAGTTTTATGACATCCTTGTTTTTCGTTATTGTCTTTTTAGCCGTAACAACTTCCCGGAACTAAATTCGCAAAAAAGGTGTATCCCTTGCACAGGTATTTTACAACATGAGTGTAGATAAATATTGCGTAAATTCATTTTGTATGGTTTTTATTATTTTTGTATGTAAATACCAAAAAATAAATAAAAATCTTCCATCAAATTTTAAACTTTTTAATAAAACTTTCAAATTGTTGTAAATATTTTACCATAAATTTTAATTTTTGTACATATTTTATGTCTTCCCAAATAAAAATTTTACAAATATATTTTATTAGAATTCATTTATTTCGATTTTTTATTGTTTATTAGCCGCACTTGCTAAATTTCAAATCAGCAAAAGCAGCGATATCAAAATTTCACATGAATGAAAAATTTAAATATCAAACAAAAAAGATCTATTCTCATATCCCATGACAGGAACAAGTTCGTAGAGTGCATTACTGCGACATTAATTCAATTTCCATTCATAATTATCTAACACTGGCTTCAATTTCTAGCCGGCGACACCGCAGAAGAGATTTCTTGAAAGTCGCCAGAAAATTTACCTCGGGCACGCACTCATAAAGGAAAGCCCAACAAGACATACGAATGCAGCCGAACCCCTTTATTGTGCAAAGATTTCCCCTCCGGCGGCCGTGTTGTGCACTGCAAGCAGTGCACAACAGGTAATTTTGACTGTGTTAGGAGGTTTTTGAGATTGGGTTAGTTTAATTTTGTGACTGTATTTTTTTTTAAGCTTCCCTTAATATTTTGTTGTTGGAACTGAATTTCATGTTGGACTTCGTCGCTGAGTGTATTAGGGCCTTAAAACTTTTTGTAACGTAAGACATGTATGATTTTTGTTGTTCTCAATGTCACTTTTATTGTGTTTCCGAACTTGTTCTGTAGAGTGGCAACTCTTGTGTGTCTGTTCCTGTAATGCATATACTTGTGATGGAAATTCCATTCCGAATTCTTCGCACCATGGTAGACCAAACAGCGGTGGTGACAAATTGTTGACAATCACTACTTGTAGTACTTTAGTACGTTCATCAATTGTGACTCGAACGTGAGGTTATCCAACTGTTTGTAAGCGGAACCCTCCATATGCATTCAGTTTTGGGGGTTTTGTTAGTTTAGGTACTCCAATTCCTTTCCACACCTTTTTGTTTATGACGGTGTATCCTGCTCCTGGATCATAATCCATGGTTAGTTTAACGCCATTGATATTGACATCAATCTTTTTACATCTGTTTACGGCGTATACGTTTCCCACGGTACCATCGCTACTGTCACTCCCTTCACTACTTCTACGGCTGCTACCACTTTTCTTTCTGTACACCACTTTATTTATATTCCTTTTCCACTTCCTATCTTTTTTAACCACTTTTGCTTTTCCCATTTTTATACAACATGAGCTAAAATGGCCTACTGTGCCGCATGCTTCACACTTATGTTTAAGAGCTGAGCATTTCTCATGACTTTTGTCTTTTCCGCATCTTTTGCAATGATGGCTACTGAATAAACCGGGTATTCTTTGTTCTTTTTTATTTTTAATGTTTCGTCTTTGCACTTTGTTTATTGCTGTATTATAATTTTCAGTTCTGTTACAATTTTCGTCTTTTTCGGCTATCTCACCTGCTTGCGCGATTGCAAATACTTCTCCAAAAGTAACTTATTGCTCTAGCTCGTCGATTACTTTTTTCAAATCAGGCCAGCGTTGTTTTAGTTCAATCTCTTGCCTTTTGTGATTAATTCCCGTCGCGAATCTATCACGTAGCTGTATGTCAAGTAACTTACCAGAATATCCACAATCAACTGATAACTCTTTTAAACGATTTGCATAATCTTCAAATGTTTGATCTGCTTGCCGGGTGCAATTCCAAAATTGAACTAGTGCCCGAAATCTGGATTTTTTTACGTGAAATAGCGTTAAGAATTTTTCTTTAATTGCGTTGTATTCTATTTCTTCAAAAGCCCTTTCGGCATCTGTAAAGGCTACCTTTAACCTATAAAAAGTTTCTGGTCGCAGGCATGACAAAAATAATTCTTTTTTTGCTTTGTTAAATTGCTCGTTTTCGCGGTCCAATTTCCACATTCGCGCCTGTGCTTCAAAATAATCCATGAAGACTTCCGCTTTAGTGTCCGGATTGTATTTTTCGCATTTAAAATTTTTTATAATTTCGTTCAATGTGCGTTGTTCTTGGCTTACCTCGCTGTTGTTATTTGCTCTCTCGTTTCCCTGCGCCTGTTGAATTAGTGTTTGTATTAATTCTTGCTATTGCTGCAAAAATTGTCTGAACTGGTTGTCATCCATATTATGTGAATTGCTGAGAATCCCTCGTCGTCGCCAATTGTGGTGTTTGGGGTCCGATATAAATGATAAGCACCTGTGCGTTTTTATAACACTTTATTTATCTAATATAAACCGAACTGTTCATCAGCGTGTGTATACATTCAATTCTGAATTGCTTGACAACTGCCTGTTCTAAAACCTACTTCACAAAATAGATAGTACTGCCCTAACATTACATTGTAGTACTAATATGAACATGTTTGTAATTTACGTTACGTTTACACTACAACTACTTTCGCATTTACTATTTCTTATAGTAATAAACGACATCCTTGTAGTTGTAGGCGCTCTAGATAATAGAACAGGCGGCATACAGTGGGGTTTGCTAGACCGCCTTAAGGATCTCGACTACGCAGATGATTTCTGTTTGTTGGCCCACAGACACCACGACTTCAAAAACATGTTAAACAATTTGGCAACAGAAAGTAGTCCAGCAGGCTTAAGGCTAAATCCGACTAAAACTAAAGAAATGCGGATAAATGCAAACACCATTGAACGGACAGCGCTGAATAACCGTGACGTGGAACTGGTTGATAAATTCTGCTACATCGGTAGTATTATTACCGAAAATGGTGGGGCAGAAGAAGATGTCAGTTCCAGAATAAATAAAGCACGAGGCGCATATGCATGCCTGTTGCGCATATGGAGATCAACGGAGATCTCCACTAACACCAAATTGCGGCTGTTCAACTCCAACGATAAGGCATTTATTTTGTACGGTTGCGAAACATGGAAAGTCACCCAATTCATCACAGGGCGCCTACAAGTCTTCATCAACAGATGCCTTCGTCGTATCCTTAAAAATCCGCTGGCAAGGTAGAATTTCAAACGAAGAACTATGGCGCCGTGCCGGCCAAGAAAGGATAAACAACCAAATCAGGCGGAAATGGAATTGAGTTGGCCACACCCTGCGACGCGAAAACAAAAATCTAGCCAAACAGGCTCTTGACTGGAATCCGCAAGGATCCCGTCAAGTAGGAAGACCTAGAATAACGTGGAGGAGAACCCTACTAGAAGAAGCCGCAACAACTGGGAGATCCTGGTCGGAGCGGAAGGCTGTCGCGCAAAACAGAGTTCGCTGGAGGGCAACTGTTTTCGCCCTATGTCCCATGAGGGATTAAAGGAGTAGAAGAAGAAGAAGATTCAAGTAAACAAATCTTAGTTTTATCTATAATATGTTACTCAAGAATATTCTAACTTAATTAAATATAATAAAATTCAAATCAATCTATGTAATATAAATTCAACTGAATTTAGATATAAAAAAATCAAATTAATAATACGAATTCAAAAGCAGTTACCAAAATTCAAATTTATAGCTAAATTCATTCATTTAAAATTAATTGTTAATATTTAAGATCTTTCAATATTCACTTCCACACGTTGTCTCTCGTTTTCTTATAAAGTAGGAGTTCCTTGTTATTACTTTTCCATCGCAGGTTTTAATCCAGTAGGATCTAGGTGTTTCACTTTTTCTAACGATTGTAGCTGACTTCCATATTTTGGTGTCTTTAATCCATACTTTCTCCCTTTTTACAGTGGCGGTTCGTAAGGTTTGGGATAAGGGAAGCAATGCACAAGTCGAACGATAAAAGTAAAAGTGTCGAAAGCTTTAACTAAAAAAATAACATATAGTGGAATCAGATAAACAAAAGATTAGAAATTGTTATGAAAATAAAGGCTGTTTGTAATAAGTGAAACTCCCGAGTCTTTTAAAGGTTTTTATTGTACAGAGGATAATTCCAGACTGACTGTTTGACTTTACATGATACTGACGTATCCTACATCTCCCCCTTTTGATTCATAAATTTAACTTCCTAATTAACAATTCATTTAAAAATTTACTTTCATTTGAGATCTAAATATTACAAATACTCCATTTTTCTTACTTCGCTTATAAAGAATTTTAGAATTTACTTTTCTACTACACTGGCATTATAATTTGATTAATTCAATTCTTTTTCCTAATTTCTAAAGCAATTCATATTTCATTTTTAAAATTTCTAATATATTCTTAAGACTTAGTTTGCTAAAATAACGTTAAGAAATGTGCAGCATTCTTCTGTATATGCAAGAAACTTTTACTCGTTTATTTATTATTTTCTTGGTCTTAAAACTGAGGAGTTCCTACGTAAGACTGTCCCGTCTTCCATTTCTATCCAATAGGATCGTGGAGACCTATGTGTTGCCACTATTTTCGCTTTTTCCCAAAATTTATCGCCCTGAAACCAAATTGCTTGATTAGTTACTAATCTATTCTTATATTTTGCCGTGCGATTATAATACATACGATTTCGTGTGTTATTTCTTTTAATAGTTCCCACATGCTCGTTATTAATTTTGAATAATGTTTCACGCGCTGGTAAAATCGTTCTCTGTCTACGGCCCATTAGTGTTTCCGCGGGGGACACATCAGTCTTTTTAATTGGAGTATTGCGGTACTCTAAAGGGGTAAGCCATAACTCTTGACTTGAATCGATGCTTTTGCGAATTAAATTTTTCGCTATGTGAACAGATTTCTGGGATGTCGATTTTCTTTTTAGGCCAACTCTCCTGTAGATATTTTACTATAACTTTTAACTCCGGATCTATCGAAGTGTCTTTTTTAAAAACTTCTTTCTTCTTGTCGCTAACATTCAGGGAATGTGTGACTAAGCTAATGACCGGAATTTCTGCACTACTATCCGTTTGGTCAAAATGTGTAGACAATGTGTCTGCTACCAACATTTCACTCCCAGCTAAATGTTTAATTTCTACTTCGTATTTGAACAAGCGAAGTAACATCCTCTGAAGACGTGGGTTGGATACTTTTGACAACTCTTTTTTATAAAGTCCTAAAATCGGTTTATTATCTGTAAATATATCTACTTGTTTTCCATAAATGAAGTAGTGGAACTTCGAGCATGGAAAGACAATTACTAGAAGCTCCTTTTCAATCTGGGAATATCTGCATTCCGCATCTGATAAGCTTCTTGACGCAAACCATACTGGCTTACCTTCCTGAAGCCGGCAGGCTACTAAGCCATGTTGCGAGGCGTCACATTGAATAGCAATAAGTTTATTTGTGTCAAACATTTGCAACTTTGGTGCATTTCTTATTAACTTTTTAATTTCATTCAGACATTTTTCATGCACGCCTTCCCACCTGAAAACTATATCTTTATGCAACAACTCCCTTATGGGTTACGAAACATGGGATAGGTTTGGTACGAAATCACGTACATAGTTAATTAACCCCAGTATTCGCTGGAGGTCTTTCTTATCCTTTGGGCCCCTTATGTTATCAATAGCTTTCACCCGATCAGGGTCGCAAATTATACCTTCCTTGGGAATTTCATGTCCTAAGAACTTCACAGTTTTTTCTTTAAATTGGAATTTCTCTTTGTTAAATTTGATCCCTATCTCTACAGCCCTCATCGCTTTCTCTAATGTTGCGTCATGCTCCTTTTCTGTTTCTGTCGCGACAAAGATGTCATCTAAATAAATTACAATATTGGGAATATCTTTAAAATTTTCTTCGTTAAGTATTTGGAACATTTTTGGAACTGTCTTTATTCCAAAACGTAGCCTTCCAAAACGGTAGCACCCAAATGATGTGCTAAATGTGCACAATTTAGTTGAGATTTCATTAAGCTCTATTTGCCAGTACCTATCCTTCAAATCGAGTACTGAAAAAAATGATTTATATGATAGCTTTTCACTTATCTCTCGGTATTGGATAGTTGATTGACTTTATCCCCTTATTTAAATCCCTTGGATCTAGACACAACCGAATCTTTTTGTTGGGCTTTTCCACAATAAAAATGTTTGACATCCACTCTACAGCGTCTCTATTTTTCTTAATTATGTTTAACTTTTCTAACCTTTTAAGTTCTTCTTTTACTGCATCCCGGATAGCCAACGGTATACGCCGTGCTGGTTTGGTATTCCATGATTTCAATTTTAACATTTGTCGCACATTTTCCTATCTCCTATCAACTCAGAATATTTATATCTAAAATAATTTCTTTTGTAAGTAGTTCGTTTATACTATCAATGCGCCTCATAAGTTTCAATTCCACACATGAACTTAGTGCTAAAATAGGCTGTTCAATCCCACTACAAGATACTTGTATGAGTTTTACTGACTGTGGGATTTTTAGTTTAGTCTAATCTAGTGGGCTACGTCTTTATAAATTAAATTTTACTTTGGAATAAAAAATAAATACAAATATATTGACCATGTTTACGCGAAGATATTTAAGCTTATAACATCGTTATCAGTAGTAATTTTAAAAGCGTTTACGCGCAAATATTTTGGTTCGTGTCACTGCTATCCGTAGTAGTTTTAAGAACGTTTACGCGCGTTAAAATTTTTCCACCAGCAGATATCAGTTTTTAAAGTATACCTACTTAGATCTAATACAAACTGTCAAGCTGACAGTCAAATAAATAAATAAATAGATTGGAAGTTTAACTAAATTTTATCATTAAATGAACATAAATCGAGATGTATTAATCCTCATAAACCATCATAGGCAAGTTCTGCAGCGTTTATTACGTAAATAAACTTTCCTTTCGGTTAATTTAAAATCACAGTTTCCTTAATGTTTTTACTAAAACTGTCAAACAACTGTTTACGCCTACTACTTAACTCAGTTTTCCTTAATAAAGTTGTTACCTTAGCACATTTATTTAAGCTTAACACTACTAACGAAAGCAGTATTAAGGGGCGTTTACGCGTATGAAAATCAGTGTTAAGGTTGTTATAAACAATTTTAGAGGCTTCGCGTAAACATGGTCAATGTCTTGAAACGTAGGAGCATATTCAACGCTATCAATGATTGAAATTGAACTTTAAAAAATAGTGTTATATGTATTCTGAAATGAATTATATTTAATTATGTATACCTATATATGTAGTATTAAATTGAATATAGTACCTAATAGTTAAAATAAGGAATAATATTTGCCATAAAACGTAGAAGAATTATAGTTGTTAAGAAAACAGAAATTGTAAAAAAACGGGGGAAGTTGTAGTAGTGTGTAAACGTAGAGGGTAGTCTAAACTAGATTATATGTAAGTCAAGGCAGTCAGAATCTAGCTGTCGGCAAAATTGTTTAAAAACTGATAAATAAAAGAAGTCAAAGTAGAAAGAGAGTATGAATAACACAATAGCAACTTGCCGAAAGTTGTAGAGCCTAATATCAAACCTGATATTATTTATTAGGGAAATCCAAAAAAAATATTTGAGTATATTCAGAATGAATTAATAGATACTATCCAGGTATACGAAATATTTTGGATATGGCTAAAGCTGCAAAATCTCATTCTATTTAGCCCAGTTACTTTATATAAGAAAAGGGCCAAACCTCTAAAATAAATGCAACTCTAGATTTTGCAGCACGATTCTCTTTATTTTGGTGTCACAAATATTTTTCCAAAAGTCCATAAAGCCAATTAATCGGCTACTCAAGTTACGGAGGGTCAAAAGCCAGCAAAATCAGTTATTCTAAAATATCTCGTAAATTATATAATTATGTAATTTTAATTATGTAATTTTTGGCTAAGTAAAGATTTTTCGTGAGATAAGTCTGCATAAAAATGTCCTATACGAAATTTACGTAAAACCAATAGTTTTTGAGATAAGAAAACTGAGGCATTTGAGCTGAGAAAACTGAAGCATTGCGCTGGCCGGAACCGTCCGGATTTCGATGAACTCCTTCAGAGATATAAGGAAGCGAGAAAAATGCTGAACAAGGCCATCGCTAGAAGTAAATCCGAGCACTTTAAAAGGTTGTGCAGAGAAGAAGACTCGGACCCCTGGGGTGGAGCCTATAAAATGGTTATGTCAGCGGTTAAGGGAAAACGCTCTCCGCCGATCACCTGCCCCTGCGCTGCTCCAGAGTATTGTGTACGTCCTGTTTCCACAGAACGTACGCACGGTCGATCTACCCATCCTCCAGGTTTACCCAGAAGATATACCTGCAATAACCGCAGATGAGATCCTGGAGGCCGCAAAAAAGGTAGCCATCAATAAGGCCCTGGCATGGATGGCATACCAAATAAAGCGGCGAAGCTAGCAGCTACGATAGCGCCAGACAGGTTTGCTGAAGTTTTCACAGCATGCCTGAGAGAGGGGTTTTTTTTCCGGAGCGATGGAAACAGCAGAAACTCGTGCTCCTACCGAAGCCGAACAAGCCTTTAGGGGACCCATCGTGCTACAGACCGGTATGCCTCCTTAGTTGTATAGGCAAACTTTTCGAGCGGGTAATCTGTAACAGTAAAACAGTATCTGTAAAAAAAGCGTGGTTAGAACGCGCTGGGTTGAAGGTTGTCGATGGTGGTGACGCCCGCCCGAAGCGGGGTAAGCGTCACACAACAAAGGGGGGTGAGTTTATTCAGTAAAAATCTGAAACGCCGTCTTAGTGCGGACCCTCAGCCGGTCTCTATGCAGATTCTCACCATCTCTCGTAACAAAAAAAAAATGTATATCTCTTCTATATCTATAAAAATCTCGTGTCACAGTGTTTGTTACCGTACTCCTCCGAAACGGGTTGACCAATTTGCATGAAATTTTTTGTGTATATTTGGTAGGTCTGAGAATAGGTCGTAGGCTATTTTTTATACCTTTAACCAAAAAAACAGCTGCAAAATCCAAACAATAATGGTAATTTTAGGTATTTTCACTTCATTTTAGTTTCAATAGCTTCATGGCCTACCTATTGTTTGACAAATGTAAAATTGTCATTAAATTGAATCATTACATTTAATGAAAATTTCAAATTTACGCAGCTGTCAAACAATAGGTAGGCCATGACGCTATTGAAACTAAAATGATCCATGGCGGCCGTCTCAAGAGGGCGGTGTACCACTTTCTTCACAACCACCTCGACATGGGTATCAAATGAAAGGGTATGATAAGTAGAATACAATAAGCAATGTAGTATACAAAATATATATTTAGATCCATGGCGGCCGTCTCAAGAGGCCGAATTTCCACTTTCTTCACAACCACCTCGACATGGGTATCAAATGAAAGGGTACGATAAGTAGAATACAATAAGCAATGTAGTATACAAAATATATCTTTAGATCCATGGCGGCGTCTCAAGAGGCCGGATTACCACTTTCTTCACAACCACCTCAACATGGGTATCAAATGAAAGGGTATGTTAAGTAGAATATAATAAGCAATGTAGTATACACAATATATCTTTAGATCCATGGCGGCCGTCTCAAGAGGGCGGGGTACCACTTTCTTCACAACCACCTCGACATGGGTATCAAATGAAAGGGTATGATAAGTAGAATACAATAAGCAATGTAGTATACAAAATATATCTTTAGATCCATGGCGGCCGTCTCGAGAGGCCGGATTACCACTTTCTTCACAACCACCTCAACATGGGTATCAAATGAAAGGGTATGTTAAGGAGAATACAATAAGCAATGTAGTATACAAAATATATCTTTAGATCCATGGCGGCCGTCTCAAGAGGGCGGGGTACCACTTTCTTCACAACCACCTCGACATGGGTATCAAATGAAAGAGTATGATAAGTAGAATACAATAAGCAATGTAGTATACAAAATATATCTTTAGATCCATGGCGGCCGTCTCAAGAGGCCGAATTTCCACTTTCTTCACAACCACCTCGACATGGGTATCAAATGAAAGGGTATGATAAGTAGAATACAATAAGCAATGTAGTATACAAAATATATCTTTAGATCCATGGCGGCCGTCTAAAGAGACCGGATTACCACTTTCTTCACAATCCCCTTAACATGGGTATCAAATGAAAGGGTATGATAAGTAGAATACAATAAGCAATGTAGTAGACTAAATATAACGATTCATGGCGGCCGACGCAAGACCCATGTTCTTTGAGGCATTTCATCTGAGTAAAATTCATATCTCGAAAAATATTAAGTCAATGGATGGTTTTTATTGTTTACTATTGACTTATGGGTGCAGCGTAGGCGCACCGGGTCCCAGCTAGTCTATATCTATAAAAATCTCGTGTCACAGTGTTTGTTACCGTACTCCTCCGAAACGGGTTGACCAATTTGCATGAAATTTTTTGTGTATATTTGGTAGGTCTGAGAATAGGTCGTAGGCTATTTTTTATACCTTTAATCAAAAAAACAGCTGCAAAATCCAAACAAAAATGGTAATTTTAGGAATTTTCACTTCATTTTAGTTTCAATAGCTTCATGGCCTACCTATTGTTTGACAAATGTAAAATTGTCATTAAATTGAATCATTACATTTAATGAAAATTTCAAATTTACGCAGCTGTCAAACAATAGGTAGGCCATGACGCTATTGAAACTAAAATGATCCATTGCGGCCGTCTCAAGAGGGCGGTGTACCACTTTCTTCACAACCACCTCGACATGGGTATCAAATGAAAGGGTATGATAAGTAGAATACAATAAGCAATGTAGTATACAAAATATATCTTTAGATCCATGGCGGCCGTCTCAAGAGGGCGGGGTACCACTTTCTTCACAACCACCTCGACATGGGTTTCAAATGAAAGGGTATGATAAGTAGAATACAATAAGCAATGTAGTATACAAAATATATCTTTAGATCCATGGCGGCCGTCTCAAGAGGCCGGATTACCACTTTCTTCACAACCACCTCAACATGGGTATCAAATGAAAGGGTATGTTAAGGAGAATACAATAAGCAATGTAGTATACAAAATATGTCCCTAGATCCATGGCGGCCGTCTAAAGAGGCCGGATTACCACTTTCTTCACAATCCCCTCGACATGGGTATCAAATGAAAGGGTATGATAAGTAGAATACAATAAGCAATGTAGTATACAAAATATATCTTTAGATCCATGGCGGCCGTCTCAAGAGGCCGGATTACCACTTTCTTCACAACCACCTTAACATGGGTATCAAATGAAAGGGTATGATAAGTAGAATACATTAAGCAATGTAGTATACAAAATATATCTTTAGATCCATGGCGGCCGTCTCAAGAGGGCGGGGTACCACTTTTTTCACAACCACCTCGACATGGGTATCAAATGAAAGGGTATGATAAGTAGAATACAATAAGCAATGTAGTATACAAAATATATCTTTAGATCCATGGCGGCCGTCTCAAGAGGCCGAATTACCACTTTCTTCACAACCACCTCGACATGGGTATCAAATGAAAGGGTATGATAAGTAGAATAAAATAAGCAATGTAGTATACAAAATATATCTTTAGATCCATGGCGGCCGTCTAAAGAGGCCGGATTACCACTTTCTTCACAATCCCCTCAACATGGGTATCAAATGAAAGGGTATGATAAGTAGAATACAATAAGCAATGTAGTAGACTCAATATACCGATTCATGGCGGCCGACGCAAGACCCATGTTCTCTGAGGCATTTCATCTGTGTAAAATTCATATCTCGAAAAATATTAAGTCAATGGATGGTTTTTATTGTTTACTATTGACTTATGGGTGCAGCGTAGGCGCACCGGGTCCCAGCTAGTATATATATAAAAATGAATCGCTAAATGTGTTGCTAAGCGCAAAACTCGAGAACGGCTGGACCTATTGGACTAATTTTTTTTTTCGAATATTCGTTGAACTACGAGGATGGTTCTTACGGAGAGAAAAATTAAAAAAATTGCCTGAAAAAACAAAAAAATGGTAATTTTAGGAATTTTCACTTCATTTTAGTTCCAATAGCTTCATGGCCTACCTATTGTTTGACAAATGTAAAATTGTCATTAAATTGAATCATTACATTTAATGAAAATTTCAAATTTACGCAGCTGTCAAACAATAGGTAGGCCATGACGCTATTGAAACTAAAATGATCCACAGCGGCCGTCTCAAGAGGGCGTTGTACCACTTTCTTAACAACCACCTCGACATGGGTATCAAATGAAAGGGAATGATAAGTAGAATACAATAAGCAATGTAGTATACAAAATATATCTTTAGATCCATGGCGGCCGTCTCAAGAGGCCGGATTACCACTTTCTTCACAACCACCTCAACATGGGTATCAAATGAAAGGGTATGTTAAGGAGAATACAATAAGCAATGTAGTATACAAAATATATCTTTAGATCCATGGCGGCCGTCTCAAGAGGGCGGGGTACCACTTTCTTCACAACCACCTCAACATGGGTATCAAATGAAAGGGTATGTTAAGGAGAATACAATAAGCAATGTAGTATACAAAATATATCTTTAGATCCATGGCGGCCGTCTAAAGAGGCCGGATTACCACTTTCTTCACAATCCCCTCAACATGGGTATCAAATGAAAGGGTATGATAAGTAGAATACAATAAGCAATGTAGTATACAAAATATATCTTTAGATCCATGGCGGCCGTCTAAAGAGGCCGGATTACCACTTTCTTCACAATCCCCTCAACATGGGTATCAAATGAAAGGGTATGATAAGTAGAATACAATAAGCAATGTAGTAGACTCAATATACCGATTCATGGCGGCCGACGCAAGACCCATGTTCTTTGAGGCATTTCATCTGTGTAAAATTCATATCTCGAAAAATATTAAGTCAATGGATGGTTTTTATTGTTTACTATTGACTTATGGGTGCAGCGTAGGCGCACCGGGTCCCAGCTAGTATAATATAAAAATGAATCGCTAAATGTGTTGCTAAGCGCAAAACTCGAGAACGGCTGGACCTATTGGACTAATTTTTTTTTTTCGAATATTCGTTGAAGTACGAGGATGGTTCTTACGGAGAGAAAAATTTAAAAAATTGCCTGAAAAAACAAAAAATGGTAATTTTAGGAATTTTCACTTCATTTTAGTTTCAATAGCTTCATGGCCTACCTATTGTTTGACAAATGTAAAATTGTCATTAAATTGAATCATTACATTTAATGAAAATTTCAAATTTACGCAGCTGTCAAACAATAGGTAGGCCATGACGCTATTGAAACTAAAATGATCCACAGCGGCCGTCTCAAGAGGGCGGTGTACCACTTTCTTCACAACCACCTCGACATGGGTATCAAATGAAAGGGTATGATAAGTAGAATACAATAAGCAATGTAGTTTACAAAATATATCTTTATATCCATGGCGCCCGTCTCAAGAGGGCGGGGTACCACTTTCTTCACAACCACCTCGACATGTGTATCAAATGAAAGGGTATGATAACTAGAATACAATAAGCAATGTAGTATACAAAATATATCTTTAGATCCATGGCGGCCGTCTCAAGAGGCCGGATTACCACTTTCTTCACAACCACCTCAACATGGGTATCAAATGAAAGGGTATGTTAAGTAGAATATAATAAGCAATGTAGTATACAAAATATATCTTTCGATCCATGGCGGCCATCTCAAGAGGGCGGGGTACCACTTTCTTCACAACCACCTCGACATGGGTATCAAATGAAAGGGTATGATAAGTAGAATACAAGAAGCAATGTAGTATACAAAATATATCTTTAGATCCATGGCGGCCGTCTGAAGAGGCCGAATTAACACTTTCTTCACAACCACCTCGACATGGGTATCAAATGAAAGGGTATGATAAGTAGAATACAATAAGCAATGTAGTATACAAAATATATCTTTAGATCCATGGCGGCCGTCTAAAGAGGCCGGATTACCACTTTCTTCACAATCCCCTCAACATGGGTATCAAATGAAAGGGTATGATAAGTAGAATACAATAAGCAATGTAGTAGACTCAATATACCGATTCATGGCGGCCGACGCAAGACCCATGTTCTTTGAGGCATTTCATCTGTGTAAAATTCATATCTCGAAAAATATTAAGTCAATGGATGGTTTTTATTGTTTACTATTGACTTATGGGTGCAGCGTAGGCGCACCGGGTCCCAGCTAGTATAATATAAAAATGAATCGTTAAATGTGTTGCTAAGCGCAAAACTCGAGAACGGCTGGACCTATTGGACTAATTTTTTTTTTCGAATATTCGTTGAAGTACGAGGATGGTTCTTACGGAGAGAAAAATTTAAAAAATTGCCTGAAAAAACAAAAAAATGGTAATTTTAGGAATTTTCACTTCATTTTAGTTTCAATAGCTTCATGGCCTACCTATTGTTTGACAAATGTAAAATTGTCATTAAATTGAATCATTACATTTAACGAAAATTTCAAATTTACGCAGCTGTCAAACAATAGGTAGGCCATGACGCTATTGAAACTAAAATGATCGACAGCGGCCGTCTCAAGAGGGCGGTGTACCACTTTCTTCACAACCACCTCGACATGGGTATCAAATGAAATGTTATGATAAGTAGAATACAATAAGCAATGTAGTTTACAAAATATATCTTTAGATCCATGGCGCCCGTCTCAAGAGGGCGGGGTACCACTTTCTTCACAACCACCTCGACATGGGTATCAAATGAAAGGGTATGATAACTAGAATACAATAAGCAATGTAGTATACAAAATATATCTTTAGATCCATGGCGGCCGTCTCAAGAGGCCGGATTACCACTTTCTTCACAACCACCTCAACATGGGTATCAAATGAAAGGGTATGTTAAGTAGAATATAATAAGCAATGTAGTATACAAAATATATCTTTCGATCCATGGCGGCCATCTCAAGAGGGCGGGGTACCACTTTCTTCACAACCACCTCGACATGGGTATCAAATGAAAGGGTATGATAAGTAGAATACAAGAAGCAATGTAGTATACAAAATATATCTTTAGATCCATGGCGGCCGTCTGAAGAGGCCGAATTAACATTTTCTTCACAACCACCTCGACATGGGTATCAAATGAAAGGGTATGATAAGTAGAATACAATAAGCAATGTAGTATACAAAATATATCTTTAGATCCATGGCGGCCGTCTAAAGAGGCCGGATTACCACTTTCTTCACAATCCCCTCAACATGGGTATCAAATGAAAGGATATGATAAGTAGAATACAATAAGCAATGTAGTAGACTCAATATACCGATTCATGGCGGCCGACGCAAGACCCATGTTCTTTGAGGCATTTCATCTGTGTAAAATTCATATCTCGAAAAATATTAAGTCAATGGATGGTTTTTATTGTTTACTATTGACTTATGGGTGCAGCGTAGGCGCACCGGGTCCCAGCTAGTATATATATATATATATATATATATATATATATATATATATATATATATATATATATATATACCTATATATATATATATATATATATATATATATATATATATATATATTGGGTGGCCGTTATTTCCCAAATTAAAGATATTTATGAGAGGACTGGTAAAATCGATTATATAGATGTCAAAAAGGAAATTATCAATTTTAAAAAATTTGTAACATTAATTTTCGCGTGCCTTTAGATAAAACAATTTCCCCCTTTAAATAACATATTTATGAGAGGACTGGTAAAATCGATTATATAGATGTCAAAAAGGAAATTATCAATTTTAAAAAATTTGTAACATTAATTTTCGCGTGCCTTTAGATAAAACAATTTCCCCCTTTAAATAACATGGGAAAATCCATTTTAACGTTATATCATTTATTTCCAACATTATCCGAATAGCTGTGAGTATCGGAAATGCTTAAAAACATCAAAAATACCTAAAGGAAAATTTCCCTTTTGAATAACAAATATAAATAATAAGATAGTCAAGAGATAGGGCCTACACGACCCACGTCCAATCAGAGTGCAGAGTATTTTAAAATTGAAATCTTTCAGCAGTTACGAAATTACTCTGTTTTAATTAAGTTGATCAATAAAATGCTTATTGTTACGAATAACGAATAGTAACAAATTTTATTTTAAGTTGTAAGTTGTTTAGATAAAATGAATAATATTCCTCATATTATAAACAATTTATGCTAATCATTCTTGATTTGTAAGTTTTTTCAGGTGTCTCTAGATAAAACAATTTCCCCATGACACGGGAAAATCGAAACATTATCCGAATAGCTGTGAGTATCGTACATGTTGAAAAAAATCAAAAATAGTAAAAGGAAAATTTGTTTTGAACAAGTACATTTAGTCGCAACAACATATAACCCATTTATGAACGATCAAAAATCGAGATTTTAGCATGGCACTAAATGAATAGTGTTCCCGTATCAAATAAAAATCTTCCTGGCCGTCAAATACGTAATTCTACACTATTTCTTGTAAAATATTCAAAAATTTGACTACACATGGAACTCTCATTGAATATACCAAAAGCGTTAGAACAAATTTCCAATTTCTAATGAATAAAATTCTTAATAATAATCCTTGCAATTCTCAATAAAAAAAATTCAATTTTGAATGTCGGTTTATGACACTATAATTAGCATACATTGTTTATACTATAAGGAATATTGTTCATGTTATCTAAACAAGTTAAAATAAAATTTGTTAGGATTCCTAACAATGAGCATTTTATTAATCAACTTAATTAAAACGGAGTAATTTTCGTAACTGCTGAGAGATTTCAATTTTTAAACACTCTGCACTCTGATTGGACGTGGGTCGTGTAGGCCCTATCTCTTGACTATCTTATTATTTATATTTGTTATTCAAAAGGGAAATTTTCCTTTAGGTATTTTTGATGTTTTTAAGCATTTCCGATACTCACAGCTATTCGGATAATGTTGGAAATAAATAACATAACGTGAAAATGGATTTTCCCATGTTATTTAAAGGGGAAATTGTTTTATCTAAAGGCACGCGAAAATTAATGTTACAAATTTTTTAAAATTGATAATTTCCTTTTTGACATCTATATAATCGATTTTACCAGTCCTCTCATAAATATCTTTAATTTGGGAAATAACGGCCACCCAATATATATATATATATATATATATATATATATATATATATATATATAGGTATATATATATATATATATATATATATATATATATATATATATTAGGGTGGGTCAAATTGTTCGCAAAGAATGTATCATGGTCCATTTCAGCGAAATTCTTAAAATTCGTGTTATTTTAAGTATTTTTCGCGAAGAAACTATATATTTTGGATGAAGTGTACCCCTGTGTATGAAGTGTGTAGATTTTTAATAAATAATAATTGTTTTTAAAAACACTTTCAAACAAACCGCTATAACTTCTGAAATTGTTGTAATAGGATAATGGTTTTGGGCTCGTTGGATCAGGAATTTTCCCAGCTATATATTTTGGTTTAATTCTACCCCCACTTTTTTCCAAAAATATATTTTGTACCAAATGATTATTTTTTTAATAACACTTTCAAAGAAATCGCTATAATTTCTAAGATAATTGTAGTAGGATACTGATCTTGACCTTATTGGATCGGGAATTTTTACAGCTTTACACCAATGTGAATATCAGCTGTTTACTTGATTATAGTAGAAAGAATTTGATGTTTATTTGCAAAAAATTATAGAAAACTGGCACTTATCCAAATAACACCCATTTTTCTATGACTTTTTCCTGGAAAACCATTTTTTTTTCAGCTAAAAAAAACTTCATAAAAAACTAGCAACTTTTATTTTTTGGGCCTATTATTATATATTCCTGTTCGATTTGGTTGAAAAGTACATTCAAAGTTTGAGCAAACAGTAACAATTTAACAATTTCACAGTTTACCTAACATTTTTACCACCTTCTCCAAAACATAAAATTACAATGAAATGTTAAATAAAACTTGTATAAAAACTTTTAATATTAAAATTTTTAAAAGAATTTATTGGAATTTTTTTTTTGTTGTGAAATCTGGAGATTTTTCTCCCGACTCCGCAGACGCGGCAAGATGTCCTGGTTTGTTTTTTTCTGTAACATGTTTGGATGCTCTAGTCAGCTCTTGTACATTGCGTTCAGTGCTATGAATGTGGCACGGTATTTGAATATTGGTTATCAGCTCATCGCTCTCATAATAGTCTTCGATGTGCTCAGAGGTATGTCTCTTGTGTATGGTGGTTCGTACAGAATATTGTTGTCATCCAAATCTACCATATTAATACAATCAGTGCAATCAAAATTAATTTTAAGTGTTTTATACTCCCTTAATGTTGTTCTATCTAGATTTTTCCTGATGTGTATTATTTTTTTAAATGCCATTTGATGCACTGGTTTTCTCAAGTCGCAAATCATTGACAACAAGATACTTTCTGAGCTTGCGAAAAAGCAGTTGTCTGCCATAACACCACCACCAGCTGTCTGCCATAACATAACGAATAACTGAAGCATAAATATACCCGGAAATGCTATTTATACTTATGTCGTTATATCACTCCGGGTAATGAAATAACCAATTTGAAGACACAATGATCTTGTTTAAATCCATACAATTTAAAAAAGAGTTTTCAGGATTTCTCAAGATGTATTCTATTTTTCTCAGTCTCATGAAAGGACAAAGGCAGGCAATAAAGTAATTAAGGAAAGCCACCTAAATAAAAAAAGGATTTGAATATTTTTTAAGCCGCCTAATTGAAGGATACGACATTCCTTGTTTAACCTTCAAAGGAAAGAGTGAGAAATCATACAAACATAAAAAGTGTTCTTGAAGGTGGATGTTGTGACATGATCTAATTTGTTCAAAAGAAATATCTAAAGTGTTACCGTTAAATACTTAATAATGCCCAGGCAATTTTTGAATTCCTAAAAATTGTGTAAATATTGTGGTAATATGTAAAAAGGTTAATTTTTTACTGTTTTCTCAATCTTTGGATCAACTTTTTTAACAAATCGGACAAGAATATACAACCAACCAACCCAAATAAAAGTTGTTAGTTTTTTATGAAGTTTTTTAGGCTGCAAAGAAATATTTAAAAAAAAAATAATAATAATAACAGAAAATTGGTGTTATTTTGAAAAGTGCCAATTTTTTTCATTTTTGCAACTAATCATCAAATTCTATCTACTGTAATACAAGTATACATTTCTAGTGGATGTGCAGTAGGGTGGGTCAAATTGTTCGCAAAGAATGTATCATGGTCCATTTCCATTACCCCCCCACAAACTTTTCAATAATACGTTTATACTAAATAATAATTTTTTTTAAAAACACTTTCAAACAAACCGCTATAACTTCTGAAACAATTGTGCTACTGTAATACAAGTACATATACATCTGATATTCACAATATCGTAAAGCTGCAAAAATTCCCGATCCAATAAGGTCAAGATCAATATCCTACTACAATTCTTTTAGAAGTTATAGTGATTTGTTTGAAAGTGTTATTAAAAAAATAATCATTTAGTACCTACTTAGGGGGTAGAATTAAACCAAAATATATAGCTAGGAAAATTCCTGATCCAACGAGCCCAAAACCATTATCCTATTACAACTATTTCAGAAGTTATAGCGGTTTGTTTGAAAGTGTTTTTAAAAAAAATTATTTTATTTATTAAAAATCTATAATTGAAAAGTAGGGGGGGTACACTTCATCCAAAATATATAGTTTCTTCGCGAAAAATACTTGAAATAACATGAATTTTAAGATTTTCGCTGAAATGGACCCAAAAAATATTTGACGCATCCTAATATATATATATATATATATATATATATATATATATATACAGTCGGGGGCAGAATTGAGAGGACAAACGAAAATCCGAACAATGTAATAAAACTTCTTTTATTTTTAGTAATATTAATTTTACAAAATAATTGTGTACATAGTATGAAAACCCAAAGTGTATGCAAAAAGGCCACCACTTCTTCGTCTTTAACGGTAAAAAAAATCAAATGTTTATTTCAACTCAAAATTTTTAAAAGAGACAAAATTAAGAGGACATGCGAAATAAGGGTAATTGAATTGTTTTTTGAAGAGTAATGCTAGTTTTGCTCTTGAGTTTAGCAAGATAACGGTTATTGAATAGTTTTTTTTTCTTTTTTGAAAAGTAATGGTAGGCTTTGCTCTTGCGTTTAGTAGTTATTTGATTAGGTGGTTCCGTGCACAAGAGTCTAGGTAATGTAATTAATAAAACTTTGAAATGAAGATAATTTGCTATATATTTGAAAGATTTTAGATCGCAAAAATGCCTCCAAGAAGAGAAATAAATATCCAAGTTCGCGAATTAATTGTAAAAAGTAGAGAAAAAGGAGAAACATATCGGGCAATAGCAGCAAAATATAACGTCTCAAAGACAGCTGTGGAAAAAATTTGTAAAAAACTTCAAACCGCGGGAACTTTGAAGAATTTACCAGGGCGTGGAAGAAAAAAGAGTACAACTAAAAGAGAAGAATACTTAATAGTTCGACAAGCAAGAAAACAACCAACTATTACTCGACAGCAAATTATTGAAGATCTAGAATTAGCCGTTTCAAAGAGGACAATTAGCCGGAGGTTATCAGAAAACAACTTACACAGCCGTGCGCAACGAAAGAAACCTTTATTGAGTAAGGTAAACAAATTGAAGCGATTGAACTTTGCAAAAAAATATATTCAAAAACCACTATCATTTTGGAAACGGGTAATTTGGAGTGATGAGAGCAAGTTTGAGCTCTTCGGCAATAGGAAAAGGCAAAGAGTTTGGAGGACACCAAACACAGCTTTTGAAGAAAAATTTCTTTGTCCTACAGTAGCACACGGGGGCGGATCCATAATGGTGTGGGGATGTTTTTCCTATTCTGGAGTAGGAAATTTGGTGCCAATAATAGGAAGAATGACAGCGGAATCCTACATTCAAATTCTGAATGAAAATCTTGAAGAGTCTTATGAAAAGATGGGTTTGGGATCAAAATTTATATTCCAACAAGATAATGATCCCAAGCACACTGCTAACAAAACCAAGGAATTTTTCAAAGTTAATAAAATAACTGTTTTAGATTGGCCGCCTCAAAGCCCTGATCTGAACTCAATAGAAAATCTTTGGGGTTTTATGGAACAAAAAATAAAAAGAGAACAAAGAAAAAACAAAGAAATTTTTCTTCAAGAGCTGTATAAAATATGGCAAGAATTTAATGACGTAAAATTAAAAATATTAGTAAAAAGTATTAAACGTAGGTTAAGTGCTGTCATTAAAGCAAAGGGGGGCATACTAAGTATTAGTTTAAAGATTTCGCATGTCCTCTTAATTTTGTCTCTTTTAAAAATTTCGAGTTGAAATAAACATTTGATTTTTTTTACCGTTAAAGACGAAGAAGTGGTGGCCTTTTTGTATTATTTCATTACATATACTTTGGGTTTTCATACTATGTAAACAATTATTTTGTAAAATTAATATTACTAAAAATAAAAGAAGTTTTATTATATTGTTCTGAAGTTTTTTCGTTTGTCCTCTCAATTCTGCCCCCGACTGTATATATATGTATATATATATATATATATATATATATATATATATATATATATATATATATAGCGCAAATTAAAATATGCGTTCTTTAAAATTAGCTTTTATTTTGTTGCAGCATTTTAGGTCCCTCCAGGACCCCCTTAGGAGCAAATAATGATTTTTCTGTTATTTTTTGCAGATAGTAGGGACTGTTACGAAAATTTTGAGGGGTCTACGAGCCCCCTACGACCATTTTTGGGGCCGCTGGAGCCTCTTTTAGTGCGTACTAAAAAACACCTGTAAATTGATATACTGAGCCCCCCAGGGGGGCTGTAATGAGGTTTTTTGGATTAATTACGAATTATTACAGGTAAATAAGCTAATTGCGTAATTAGTGCATGGGTGTAGTGCATATGGGGGAGGTTTTAGGGGGGCAATCTCTTATTTTAAAGAACGCATATTTTAAATTGCGCTATTTTTAAAAAATCAAAAAACAATACCGTGGATTTTTTATATGTTAAAATATAAACGTTTCCCTTTAATTTGACGCTAATAACGTCAAGATCGGTGAGGGTGTTTTTGAGAAATTGATGTTTGAAGTTTGTGACTAAATTGTGACTAAATTGTGACTGAATAGCTAATAAAAACAAATAGTTTTGTAATTACATTTTATAATCGTATCAGTCTATCAAAACACATCCCCTAGAAGTAGAAAATATTTTTTCCCTAATGAATTTAAGCCATTTAGTAAATTTAGTTTGAATAAAACCGCGATTTTTGATATAATTTGTTATTAATTAATTTCCAGCGTTAACACGACAATTTCGTTAAAACAACGTTATTTCTGGTAGATTTGGGATTAGAACTAACGAAAAAAAATACGTTTACCGATATAAAAAATAGTCGTCATTTTTTTGTCCGATTTGACGTGGAATTACCCATATATATATATATATATATATATATATATATATATATATATATATATATATATATATATATATATATATATATATATCTATATATATATATATATATATATATATATATATATATATATATATACTAGCAAAAAACCCGTGCGTTGCAACGCCTTCAAATAAAAAAAGACTATGTGTGTACAGTCCACGGTAGGAAAAAAGTATAGAGAGGTAAAAGAACAAATCTGCCAATTAACTTTTGGTTACAACTGTTTGTAAATTTTGATGCGGTTTCTATCGAAAGACGTACAATAGACAACTGGGCAAGCATATCAAAATGAAATTAGCCGGCGTTGATCGGACTTAACCGAAATTATTTTTAATAATTTTTCAAAATTGCTCTTAACAACACTAACAACACTTTTATTTTAATGCCTCTCTATAGACAATGTTTTGCGTTTTATTGTTTGGGGCATAAATTATTAAGTTTGTTGAGTTGCTAACTCGAGAGCATGCCACGTATAGTTGTCCATGAGTAAAGCAATTTTTACTTAAATCAATTCCCGCTTTTGATAATGTTTGGCCTTGAGACTTATTAATCGTCATCGCGAAACATAAGGTAACAGGGAATTGTAAGCGTTTGAATTTAAAGGGATAATTACTCGGAATTATAGGTATCCTAGGTATAAGCACATTTTCGCCTTTCCCACAACCCGTTAAAATTGTAGCTTCAATTAAATTCTTGTGTAATGCGACAATTCTCAATCTAGTACCATTGCACAATTTTGGTGGATTTAAATTACGGAGTAAAAGAACGGGAACATTCACTTTAAGATGTATTTCATGTGCAGGAAGACCAGGGACTGTTATACTATTTAAAAATTCCACAGGATAATGTACTGCATCGTCCAATACACAGACCGAGTCTATAGAGCTATATGTAGTTAGAGCACCAGGAATTTTGTCTAAAATTATTTTGTTAAGAAAGGCTACTTCTTCATTTTTAGGAGCCAGAATAGCCCTTTCACAGAACCACGAATCTTCTTTGGAATTAATGTGTTCTACACCTTCATAGATTTCTTTAATCAATGTTTCGGTATGTGTAACGACTTGACAAAGAGTAGGCGGTAACACGATTTCATGGTTATTGTTTATTTCAGGAAATTTCCCCTCACCAATATCTAATAGTGAACGGGAAAACTCAGGGGTGCCTTGTTGTGCTCTCATATTTGTGGTAAGATGAAGTTTTTTAACGTGTTTCCAAAGTGATGAACGCTTAAAACACGCATTGACCTCATCAGCTCTTGTACCTCTAATAATTACGGGCAAAGTTTGCCGAAAGTCTCCAGAAAATAAAAATGACACACCTCCGAAAGGTCTTCTATCATTCCTTATATCTTGTAAAGTTCTATTAACAGCTTCTATAGATACTTTATTTGCCATAGTGCATTCGTCCCATACAATAAGTATGCAGTCTTGTAACACTTTTGCTCTATGGCTATTTTTTGAAATATTGCACACGGGATTCTCCATATTATCAGCTTCAATGGGAATCTTAAACATGGAGTGCGCAGTTTTACCACCAGGTAACAACGTAGCAGCGATTCCAGAAGATGCTACTGCCAGAGCTATTTTATTGTTGCTTCTTATTTTAGCTAAAATAAGATTAATGAGGAACGTCTTTCCAGTACCTCCTGGAGCATCCAAAAAGTAAACACCACCAGCACTCGTGTTCACGCTACCTACAATACATTCGAAAACTTGTTTTTGATCATTATTTAATTTTGATTCGTTCTGCTGAACGATAGATTCCAGTTCTATTGCATTATAGTTGGTTTCTGCTAAATAATCTCTATTTAAAATGTATTCGGTATCATTAGTTTGAGGAGTTGGCAAACCAAAACTATCTATTGTATTTCCACCTATTGAAAGAACTACGTTTTGGAGTAATAGCAATGCCTGATTATATATTTCGCTCATATGAACATTTATGTCGACATCTGGATTACATCGTCTAAATTCACTGACTAAATCTTCCGAAAAATTTAGCATAAATTTACTCCACAACTCAAATGGATTTGACGCATTGCAAAAAACCAAAATTATGGCGAAAAGTTCACGTAGTTTCGATGCACTACAACTCACACTGGCCTCTGCCAATGTTTCCTGCCAATGGCTATCGTTTTCTAATAATCCCATTGCTAGACATGCACTTTGGTATGTTGCATGTAGAACACCATTCACGGTCTTAAGACTTTCAAATGATGTTGGTCCCTTTATCACGTGTAACAAAAGACGAAGATAGTAACATTCATGGTTATTAGGATGGATAGTATATACCCTACCCATAGCATGAGACCAAAATACACCAGGATGCCCTTCTACTGGAGTACCAAGTCGTCTGCGTTGGAAAAGACCATTTCTTTTATCAAAAGTAAAATAAGAGGGTATGTCTGAATAAAGTAAAGTTGTCGCAAAATCATCATTCTGACATAGTTGGAAAAATGCCATCAGGGTAGTATTTCTTCGATTTTCTACAATCTCACGAACATTATTGGGATCAAAATAAACTCTTTGGCCATTTTCTAAGTGTATATCTAAATGTAACACCGGTGGATATCGCTGATGTATGGGAAATGAAAGTATTCGCCATACTGCCTCAGAGGTACTAATGTACCTTCCACTTTGGTACGAAGTTACTTCATCATGTGAATTTTGAATTCCAAAAACAGCCAAATCGGAGCCCTTATTAACATATTTACAAATATATTTTATCGATTTGACGCTACTGCAGCACTCGACGTTAATATGGGCTTTGAAGATCCGCGATAAAACTGGTGAATATGGCACTATCCACCTGTTGTCAACTTCGTTAATACAGTTACGTACACAAACTGTGGCTGTATACCCACCTTCTTTAGGTTGGCGACGTCTGTATAAAGGATAACCACTTTCGCTTGTGATAGTTTCTGTAGTAAATGATTTAGGAAATTTTTTACTACAAACTCCGTTCTTCATGCATGGCGACTGCTTGTTGAAGGCACCACACGGACCATGGATCATATGAGTTTTTACGATTTCAAATAGCTCTGGATCTTCTTCTGCGTTAGGTAACTCTGCTCGAATAACACTGTCAATTTGATCTGATGTTATTTTATTTTTCAACCATAATAAAATGTGAGCGTGGGGCAAACCACGTTTTTGCCATTCTACACTGTACATATGACATAGAACAGACCCGAACACCTTACTTTTTACTAAAAGATCTATTAAAGCTTTCAATTTCAATTTAAAAACTCTGGATACGATATCATGACGATCAAGAGCTGATTGGCCTGAAAAAAGTTGTCCAGTTATTTCGTCCCATTTCGGATTCGTAGTAAATGTTATGAATAAATCTGGACGTCCGTATTTTCGCACGTAACAAAAAGCGTCCTGCGTGCGCTCGTGCATATATCGAGGGCCGCCTGTGAAAGAAGACGGTAAGATAACCATTTTACCTAAATTATTTGTATCCTCATCCCGGTTGAGTGCATCTTGCAGGTGAATATAATTTTCTACTCTAAGTTTATTTTGATTTGTTCTTATAAAAATCAGCCGTTCGGTTTCGATTTTTGCATAAACATCGACTATAAATTGATTAAATAAATTTTTGTAAAGATGTAAATGATTATATTCATCCTTTCTCACCATTAATCTGTAACAGTAATATTGGAGAGCAGATGTCTTTTTATTAATGTCACTTCTTCCTGTACTTGGATTAACATTACAAATTGAAAAATTATATCCATCTTCCCCTCGACAAAATATAATTGGATATTGTAACGAATCATATGACCTATGCGTTTCCGAAATCCTCCGTAAAGTATTATCTTTTTGACGAAGTATGATATCTCTTTTATCACACTGCTGATCTACTAAAAGCACGGAGACTTCATTAGTAGTAGGCTCATTATGTCGGCCTCTATGGTCTGATGCTGGTTTTCGATCGGCACTAATAACGATCTTGTAATCATTTTCAGAAGATATTGGTAAATTTTGCAGGGCATTTTTAAAATCTTTGATGTAAGGATTAATGCCGTTCAACATTCTTTGTAATTCACCTACCAAAGAAGAATTCAAATTAGGGAAATGTGTTAATCTTACGTCTCTCTGTTGTATATAGTCGCTTATAAAATAAATCTGTAGAAATGATTCTCTAGCATTTTCTACGGGAAGCAGTGAACCTATCAGGTGGTAGACTTGTCCCTGCACTTTAAACGTTGGCATGAAATTTCCTTCGCAAATTTCTTTGGCGCCAAATGAGGTCATCTGGAAAGCTGAATTATAGGCTCGTATATTATTTAAGAAATGGCGAGAATTTTCATGATCTCCGTTGATCAATGATTTTAATGGTTCTGATGGTGGTACGATTGGGTCCAGCTGTATCCTTCCAGACAAACAGCAGATTCCTTTTGGTTCTTGTTTCCATCTTAGAGCCTTGCAGAAATTGCATGCAACATTCATCGCTCCTACTTCAGCTGCTTTTGAATAATTTATTCGCGGAATGTAACTGAAACCACAATTCAATTTATTCATACTTTGAAAATCTATCAAACTATCCACGGTTTCAGTTCTTAAGACTTGACCTCCTAAGGAAACAGTTTCACGACATCTTGAGGCTACATGGTACATTCGATCAGAATTCAAACGTTCCTCACGCCTTAAGGCATTTTCATTTACTCTCGAGTTTGCTTGTCGTGTTTTTTGAACACTAAGGCGGTGTTCCTGTTCTATACTACCTTCTATCTGCCGAGCCAATCTTTTCCTCTTTGCATCAGCAGTTGTAGAGTGAATATTTGATTTTCGTTTTGGCATTATAATGGAAAAAAATAAACCTAAATACCGATATACTTCTAGTATATAATAGTTTAGCCGATAAAACAAAATAAGGGATGAAGAAAACCGCTAGGGAGGGAGAAAACAGAAACTATAACTAAGAAATATGAATACGCACTAAAAAGAAAATATAAATGTGTACTTATCTACTGAAAATTACGCAAAAAAAACAAAACTTGCGATTTCACCCTTTTGGTAGGTTTTCATAAATCCACTTCACTTATTTGTGTTCCTTTTATCTACTTTCCACTAAACAAACACAAATTTACAAATTTCATGCCTTTTCGTAAGTTTTTTTAAATCCACTTCACTTTTATTTTTTCCACTTTTCACTCTCACTCAATTTAAAACTTTTCACTTCTTTTTTTATCTTTAAAATTAGAAAACTATCAATTCTTAGTACTTCCTCACTACTTTTTTAAACATTAAAGTTTTCGTTTTTTCGCTTTATCTTCTTCTTCACTTAGTCTAGGGAAAATCCCATTGGAAATATTATTGAAGCTGTTTTAATAATCTACCGATCGAAAGATGGCCCTCTATTTGAGGTAAATTAGCCACCAAACTTTTATTAAGAATTTGTCGCATTTTCCAAATTCTAAAGTCAATAATAATTTATTTTAATTTATGGCTTTTTCACTATTCTGTTTTTATTTATTTGTTGAGTTTTCATGAATAATAACATATTCTTGTTCTTCTTTGGAGAAAATTGAGCAATTTTTGGTTATTGGTTAAAATAATGAGCAATTTTTTGGTTACTATAGAGACTTGGGTAAAATATGAAACCTAATCTCACAACCGATTTTTCATATGTAAACAAAAATATTCCTCCACCAACCCCCTCACCCTCGAAATAAAAGTTATTAATAGTTTCTTTTAGGGACTTAATATTAGAATATTTTAATTTATACCTTTTTCACTATTCTATTTTTATTTATTTGTTAAGTTTTCATGAATAATAACATATTCTTGTTCTTCTTTAGAGAAAATTGAGCAATTTTTGGTTATTGGTTAAAATAATGAGCAATTTTTTGGTTACTACAGAGACTTGGGTAAAATATGAAAACCTAATCTCACAACCGATTTTTCATATGTAAACAAAAATATTCCTCCACCAACCCCCTCGCCAACGAAGTAAAAGTTATTAATAATTTCTTTTAGGGGTTAAATTTTAGAAATTTAAATAGCCTATAATCTAAGTTAGGTAATTTTGGACATATTTGGAGAAAATTACCGCAATCAGTGCAGGATTTTATGAGTTTATCCCGGACAAACAGACGGAATGACAGCGGGCTCTGCTTTATTTATATAGATGCTTCGAGAATAAACAAAATGTGTAAAAATGTAAATATTTTTTTTTTACCTGAGATTCAAAGAAGCACTCTACAAATCACACATTTTACCAGTTTCCACAAAACCCAAAGGAAAAAATTCATTTTCTTATAAAAATTCATTTTATTCCACGTGTGTGCAGAGTAACTCTGCTGATGACTAACGAAACAAAAAAATTATTTATACATGATCTCACACCCACTCTGTCGTTCCTATCCGAACGAATTTTTATCGACTTTTTCTTTGAATATATTTCCCCGAATAAATGATCCAGGATAAATTTCCCCGAATACTAATTTACCTAAATTAAAAAATAACTGAAAGCAGAGGTGTACAGAAGACATAAATTTCTTAAAAGACGTCAGAAATCTCAATTTATAATACTTATAAATTATATCTTCCCGAAATTACACTTAACGGTTGATGCTGTGAAAATTGTTGGTTATTATTTGTTGAAAGAAACATTCAACAATATAACACAAACTTTAAAAAATTGGTACTTTAAATCTTTGTAAATTCATTCAATTAACGAAATGTGCTGCTAGTTTTATTGTTTACTAGCAAAAAACCCGTGCGTTGCAACGCCTTCAAATAAAAAAAGACTATGTGTGTACAGTCCACGGTAGGAAAAAAGTATAGAGAGGTAAAAGAACAAATCTGCCAATTAACTTTTGGTTACAACTGTTTGTAAATTTTGATGCGGTTTCTATCGAAAGACGTACAATAGACAACTGGGCAAGCATATCAAAATGAAATTAGCCGGCGTTGATCGGACTTAACCGAAATTATTTTTTAATAATTTTTCAAAATTGCTCTTAACAACACTAACAACACTTTTATTTTAATGCCTCTCTATAGACAATGTTTTGCGTTTTATTGTTTGGGGCATAAATTATTAAGTTTGTTGAGTTGCTAACTCGAGAGCATGCCACGTATAGTTGTCCATGAGTAAAGCAATTTTTACTTAAATCAATTCCCGCTTTTGATAATGTTTGGCCTTGAGACTTATTAATCGTCATCGCGAAACATAAGGTAACAGGGAATTGTAAGCGTTTGAATTTAAAGGGATAATTACTCGGAATTATAGGTATCCTAGGTATAAGCACATTTTCGCCTTTCCCACAACCCGTTAAAATTGTAGCTTCAATTAAATTCTTGTGTAATGCGACAATTCTCAATCTAGTACCATTGCACAATTTTGGTGGATTTAAATTACGGAGTAAAAGAACGGGAACATTCACTTTAAGATGTATTTCATGTGCAGGAAGACCAGGGACTGTTATACTATTTAAAAATTCCACAGGATAATGTACTGCATCGTCCAATACACAGACCGAGTCTATAGAGCTATATGTAGTTAGAGCACCAGGAATTTTGTCTAAAATTATTTTGTTAAGAAAGGCTACTTCTTCATTTTTAGGAGCCAGAATAGCCCTTTCACAGAACCACGAATCTTCTTTGGAATTAATGTGTTCTACACCTTCATAGATTTCTTTAATCAATGTTTCGGTATGTGTAACGACTTGACAAAGAGTAGGCGGTAACACGATTTCATGGTTATTGTTTATTTCAGGAAATTTCCCCTCACCAATATCTAATAGTGAACGGGAAAACTCAGGGGTGCCTTGTTGTGCTCTCATATTTGTGGTAAGATGAAGTTTTTTAACGTGTTTCCAAAGTGATGAACGCTTAAAACACGCATTGACCTCATCAGCTCTTGTACCTCTAATAATTACGGGCAAAGTTTGCCGAAAGTCTCCAGAAAATAAAAATGACACACCTCCGAAAGGTCTTCTATCATTCCTTATATCTTGTAAAGTTCTATTAACAGCTTCTATAGATACTTTATTTGCCATAGTGCATTCGTCCCATACAATAAGTATGCAGTCTTGTAACACTTTTGCTCTATGGCTATTTTTTGAAATATTGCACACGGGATTCTCCATATTATCAGCTTCAATGGGAATCTTAAACATGGAGTGCGCAGTTTTACCACCAGGTAACAACGTAGCAGCGATTCCAGAAGATGCTACTGCCAGAGCTATTTTATTGTTGCTTCTTATTTTAGCTAAAATAAGATTAATGAGGAACGTCTTTCCAGTACCTCCTGGAGCATCCAAAAAGTAAACACCACCAGCACTCGTGTTCACGCTACCTACAATACATTCGAAAACTTGTTTTTGATCATTATTTAATTTTGATTCGTTCTGCTGAACGATAGATTCGAGTTCTATTGCATTATAGTTGGTTTCTGCTAAATAATCTCTATTTAAAATGTATTCGGTATCATTAGTTTGAGGAGTTGGCAAACCAAAACTATCTATTGTATTTCCACCTATTGAAAGAACTACGTTTTGGAGTAATAGCAATGCCTGATTATATATTTCGCTCATATGAACATTTATGTCGACATCTGGATTACATCGTCTAAATTCACTGACTAAATCTTCCGAAAAATTTAGCATAAATTTACTCCACAACTCAAATGGATTTGACGCATTGCAAAAAACCAAAATTATGGCGAAAAGTTCACGTAGTTTCGATGCACTACAACTCACACTGGCCTCTGCCAATGTTTCCTGCCAATGGCTATCGTTTTCTAATAATCCCATTGCTAGACATGCACTTTGGTATGTTGCATGTAGAACACCATTCACGGTCTTAAGACTTTCAAATGATGTTGGTCCCTTTATCACGTGTAACAAAAGACGAAGATAGTAACATTCATGGTTATTAGGATGGATAGTATATACCCTACCCATAGCATGAGACCAAAATACACCAGGATGCCCTTCTACTGGAGTACCAAGTCGTCTGCGTTGGAAAAGACCATTTCTTTTATCAAAAGTAAAATAAGAGGGTATGTCTGAATAAAGTAAAGTTGTCGCAAAATCATCATTCTGACATAGTTGGAAAAATGCCATCAGGGTAGTATTTCTTCGATTTTCTACAATCTCACGAACATTATTGGGATCAAAATAAACTCTTTGGCCATTTTCTAAGTGTATATCTAAATGTAACACCGGTGGATATCGCTGATGTATGGGAAATGAAAGTATTCGCCATACTGCCTCAGAGGTACTAATGTACCTTCCACTTTGGTACGAAGTTACTTCATCATGTGAATTTTGAATTCCAAAAACAGCCAAATCGGAGCCCTTATTAACATATTTACAAATATATTTTATCGATTTGACGCTACTGCAGCACTCGACGTTAATATGGGCTTTGAAGATCCGCGATAAAACTGGTGAATATGGCACTATCCACCTGTTGTCAACTTCGTTAATACAGTTACGTACACAAACTGTGGCTGTATACCCACCTTCTTTAGGTTGGCGACGTCTGTATAAAGGATAACCACTTTCGCTTGTGATAGTTTCTGTAGTAAATGATTTAGGAAATTTTTTACTACAAACTCCGTTCTTCATGCATGGCGACTGCTTGTTGAAGGCACCACACGGACCATGGATCATATGAGTTTTTACGATTTCAAATAGCTCTGGATCTTCTTCTGCGTTAGGTAACTCTGCTCGAATAACACTGTCAATTTGATCTGATGTTATTTTATTTTTCAACCATAATAAAATGTGAGCGTGGGGCAAACCACGTTTTTGCCATTCTACACTGTACATATGACATAGAACAGACCCGAACACCTTACTTTTTACTAAAAGATCTATTAAAGCTTTCAATTTCAATTTAAAAACTCTGGATACGATATCATGACGATCAAGAGCTGATTGGCCTGAAAAAAGTTGTCCAGTTATTTCGTCCCATTTCGGATTCGTAGTAAATGTTATGAATAAATCTGGACGTCCGTATTTTCGCACGTAACAAAAAGCGTCCTGCGTGCGCTCGTGCATATATCGAGGGCCGCCTGTGAAAGAAGACGGTAAGATAACCATTTTACCTAAATTATTTGTATCCTCATCCCGGTTGAGTGCATCTTGCAGGTGAATATAATTTTCTACTCTAAGTTTATTTTGATTTGTTCTTATAAAAATCAGCCGTTCGGTTTCGATTTTTGCATAAACATCGACTATAAATTGATTAAATAAATTTTTGTAAAGATGTAAATGATTATATTCATCCTTTCTCACCATTAATCTGTAACAGTAATATTGGAGAGCAGATGTCTTTTTATTAATGTCACTTCTTCCTGTACTTGGATTAACATTACAAATTGAAAAATTATATCCATCTTCCCCTCGACAAAATATAATTGGATATTGTAACGAATCATATGACCTATGCGTTTCCGAAATCCTCCGTAAAGTATTATCTTTTTGACGAAGTATGATATCTCTTTTATCACACTGCTGATCTACTAAAAGCACGGAGACTTCATTAGTAGTAGGCTCATTATGTCGGCCTCTATGGTCTGATGCTGGTTTTCGATCGGCACTAATAACGATCTTGTAATCATTTTCAGAAGATATTGGTAAATTTTGCAGGGCATTTTTAAAATCTTTGATGTAAGGATTAATGCCGTTCAACATTCTTTGTAATTCACCTACCAAAGAAGAATTCAAATTAGGGAAATGTGTTAATCTTACGTCTCTCTGTTGTATATAGTCGCTTATAAAATAAATCTGTAGAAATGATTCTCTAGCATTTTCTACGGGAAGCAGTGAACCTATCAGGTGGTAGACTTGTCCCTGCACTTTAAACGTTGGCATGAAATTTCCTTCGCAAATTTCTTTGGCGCCAAATGAGGTCATCTGGAAAGCTGAATTATAGGCTCGTATATTATTTAAGAAATGGCGAGAATTTTCATGATCTCCGTTGATCAATGATTTTAATGGTTCTGATGGTGGTACGATTGGGTCCAGCTGTATCCTTCCAGACAAACAGCAGATTCCTTTTGGTTCTTGTTTCCATCTTAGAGCCTTGCAGAAATTGCATGCCACATTCATCGCTCCTACTTCAGCTGCTTTTGAATAATTTATTCGCGGAATGTAACTGAAACCACAATTCAATTTATTCATACTTTGAAAATCTATCAAACTATCCACGGTTTCAGTTCTTAAGACTTGACCTCCTAAGGAAACAGTTTCACGACATCTTGAGGCTACATGGTACATTCGATCAGAATTCAAACGTTCCTCACGCCTTAAGGCATTTTCATTTACTCTCGAGTTTGCTTGTCGTGTTTTTTGAACATTAAGGCGGTGTTCCTGTTCTATACTATCTTCTATCTGCCGAGCCAATCTTTTCCTCTTTGCATCAGCAGTTGTAGAGTGAATATTTGATTTTCGTTTTGGCATTATAATGGAAAAAAATAAACCTAAATACCGATATACTTCTAGTATATAATAGTTTAGCCGATAAAACAAAATAAGGGATGAAGAAAACCGCTAGGGAGGGAGAAAACAGAAACTATAACTAAGAAATATGAATACGCACTAAAAAGAAAATATAAATGGGTACTTATCTACTGAAAATTACGCAAAAAAAACAAAACTTGCGATTTCACCCTTTTGGTAGGTTTTCATAAATCCACTTCACTTATTTGTGTTCCTTTTATCTACTTTCCACTAAACAAACACAAATTTACAAATTTCATGCCTTTTCGTAAGTTTTTTTAAATCCACTTCACTTTTATTTTTTCCACTTTTCACTCTCACTCAATTTAAAACTTTTCACTTCTTTTTTTATCTTTAAAATTAGAAAACTATCAATTCTTAGTACTTCCTCACTACTTTTTTAAACATTAAAGTTTTCGTTTTTTCGCTTTATCTTCTTCTTCACTTAGTCTAGGGAAAATCCCATTGGAAATATTATTGAAGCTGTTTTAATAATCTACCGATCGAAAGATGGCCCTCTATTTGAGGTAAATTAGCCACCAAACTTTTATTAAGAATTTGTCGCATTTTCCAAATTCTAAAGTCAATAATAATTTATTTTAATTTATGGCTTTTTCACTATTCTGTTTTTATTTATTTGTTGAGTTTTCATGAATAATAACATATTCTTGTTCTTCTTTGGAGAAAATTGAGCAATTTTTGGTTATTGGTTAAAATAATGAGCAATTTTTTGGTTACTATAGAGACTTGGGTAAAATATGAAACCTAATCTCACAACCGATTTTTCATATGTAAACAAAAATATTCCTCCACCAACCCCCTCACCCTCGAAATAAAAGTTATTAATAGTTTCTTTTAGGGACTTAATATTAGAATATTTTAATTTATACCTTTTTCACTATTCTATTTTTATTTATTTGTTAAGTTTTCATGAATAATAACATATTCTTGTTCTTCTTTAGAGAAAATTGAGCAATTTTTGGTTATTGGTTAAAATAATGAGCAATTTTTTGGTTACTACAGAGACTTGGGTAAAATATGAAAACCTAATCTCACAACCGATTTTTCATATGTAAACAAAAATATTCCTCCACCAACCCCCTCGCCAACGAAGTAAAAGTTATTAATAATTTCTTTTAGGGGATAAATTTTAGAAATTTAAATAGCCTATAATCTAAGTTAGGTAATTTTGGACATATTTGGAGAAAATTACCGCAATCAGTGCAGGATTTTATGAGTTTATCCCGGACAAACAGACGGAATGACAGCGGGCTCTGCTTTATTTATATAGATAGATGCTTCGAGAATAAACAAAATGTGTAAAAATATAAATATTTTTTTTTTACCTGAGATTCAAAGAAGCACTCTACAAATCACACATTTTACCAGTTTCCACAAAACCCAAAGGAAAAAATTCATTTTCTTATAAAAATTCATTTTATTCCACGTGTGTGCAGAGTAACTCTGCTGATGACTAACGAAACAAAAAAATTATTTATACATGATCTCACACCCACTCTGTCGTTCCTATCCGAACGAATTTTTATCGACATTTTCTTTGAATATATTTCCCCGAATAAATGATCCAGGATAAATTTCCCCGAATACTAATTTACCTAAATTAAAAAATAACTGAAAGCAGAGGTGTACAGAAGACATAAATTTCTTAAAAGACGTCAGAAATCTCAATTTATAATACTTATAAATTATATCTTCCCGAAATTACACTTAACGGTTGATGCTGTGAAAATTGTTGGTTATTATTTGTTGAAAGAAACATTCAACAATATAACAAAAACTTTAAAAAATTGGTACTTTAAATCTTTGTAAATTCATTCAATTAACGAAATGTGCTGCTAGTTTTATTGTTTACTAGCAAAAAACCCGTGCGTTGCAACGCCTTCAAATAAAAAAAGACTATGTGTGTACAGTCCACGGTAGGAAAAAAGTATAGAGAGGTAAAAGAACAAATCTGCCAATTAACTTTTGGTTACAACTGTTTGTAAATTTTGATGCGGTTTCTATCGAAAGACGTACAATAGACAACTGGGCAAGCATATCAAAATGAAATTAGCCGGCGTTGATCGGACTTAACCGAAATTATTTTTTAATAATTTTTCAAAATTGCTCTTAACAACACTAACAACACTTTTATTTTAATGCCTCTCTATAGACAATGTTTTGCGTTTTATTGTTTGGGGCATAAATTATTAAGTTTGTTGAGTTGCTAACTCGAGAGCATGCCACGTATAGTTGTCCATGAGTAAAGCAATTTTTACTTAAATCAATTCCCGCTTTTGATAATGTTTGGCCTTGAGACTTATTAATCGTCATCGCGAAACATAAGGTAACAGGGAATTGTAAGCGTTTGAATTTAAAGGGATAATTACTCGGAATTATAGGTATCCTAGGTATAAGCACATTTTCGCCTTTCCCACAACCCGTTAAAATTGTAGCTTCAATTAAATTCTTGTGTAATGCGACAATTCTCAATCTAGTACCATTGCACAATTTTGGTGGATTTAAATTACGGAGTAAAAGAACGGGAACATTCACTTTAAGATGTATTTCATGTGCAGGAAGACCAGGGACTGTTATACTATTTAAAAATTCCACAGGATAATGTACTGCATCGTCCAATACACAGACCGAGTCTATAGAGCTATATGTAGTTAGAGCACCAGGAATTTTGTCTAAAATTATTTTGTTAAGAAAGGCTACTTCTTCATTTTTAGGAGCCAGAATAGCCCTTTCACAGAACCACGAATCTTCTTTGGAATTAATGTGTTCTACACCTTCATAGATTTCTTTAATCAATGTTTCGGTATGTGTAACGACTTGACAAAGAGTAGGCGGTAACACGATTTCATGGTTATTGTTTATTTCAGGAAATTTCCCCTCACCAATATCTAATAGTGAACGGGAAAACTCAGGGGTGCCTTGTTGTGCTCTCATATTTGTGGTAAGATGAAGTTTTTTAACGTGTTTCCAAAGTGATGAACGCTTAAAACACGCATTGACCTCATCAGCTCTTGTACCTCTAATAATTACGGGCAAAGTTTGCCGAAAGTCTCCAGAAAATAAAAATGACACACCTCCGAAAGGTCTTCTATCATTCCTTATATCTTGTAAAGTTCTATTAACAGCTTCTATAGATACTTTATTTGCCATAGTGCATTCGTCCCATACAATAAGTATGCAGTCTTGTAACACTTTTGCTCTATGGCTATTTTTTGAAATATTGCACACGGGATTCTCCATATTATCAGCTTCAATGGGAATCTTAAACATGGAGTGCGCAGTTTTACCACCAGGTAACAACGTAGCAGCGATTCCAGAAGATGCTACTGCCAGAGCTATTTTATTGTTGCTTCTTATTTTAGCTAAAATAAGATTAATGAGGAACGTCTTTCCAGTACCTCCTGGAGCATCCAAAAAGTAAACACCACCAGCACTCGTGTTCACGCTACCTACAATACATTCGAAAACTTGTTTTTGATCATTATTTAATTTTGATTCGTTCTGCTGAACGATAGATTCGAGTTCTATTGCATTATAGTTGGTTTCTGCTAAATAATCTCTATTTAAATTGTATTCGGTATCATTAGTTTGAGGAGTTGGCAAACCAAAACTATCTATTGTATTTCCACCTATTGAAAGAACTACGTTTTGGAGTAATAGCAATGCCTGATTATATATTTCGCTCATATGAACATTTATGTCGACATCTGGATTACATCGTCTAAATTCACTGACTAAATCTTCCGAAAAATTTAGCATAAATTTACTCCACAACTCAAATGGATTTGACGCATTGCAAAAAACCAAAATTATGGCGAAAAGTTCACGTAGTTTCGATGCACTACAACTCACACTGGCCTCTGCCAATGTTTCCTGCCAATGGCTATCGTTTTCTAATAATCCCATTGCTAGACATGCACTTTGGTATGTTGCATGTAGAACACCATTCACGGTCTTAAGACTTTCAAATGATGTTGGTCCCTTTATCACGTGTAACAAAAGACGAAGATAGTAACATTCATGGTTATTAGGATGGATAGTATATACCCTACCCATAGCATGAGACCAAAATACACCAGGATGCCCTTCTACTGGAGTACCAAGTCGTCTGCGTTGGAAAAGACCATTTCTTTTATCAAAAGTAAAATAAGAGGGTATGTCTGAATAAAGTAAAGTTGTCGCAAAATCATCATTCTGACATAGTTGGAAAAATGCCATCAGGGTAGTATTTCTTCGATTTTCTACAATCTCACGAACATTATTGGGATCAAAATAAACTCTTTGGCCATTTTCTAAGTGTATATCTAAATGTAACACCGGTGGATATCGCTGATGTATGGGAAATGAAAGTATTCGCCATACTGCCTCAGAGGTACTAATGTACCTTCCACTTTGGTACGAAGTTACTTCATCATGTGAATTTTGAATTCCAAAAACAGCCAAATCGGAGCCCTTATTAACATATTTACAAATATATTTTATCGATTTGACGCTACTGCAGCACTCGACGTTAATATGGGCTTTGAAGATCCGCGATAAAACTGGTGAATATGGCACTATCCACCTGTTGTCAACTTCGTTAATACAGTTACGTACACAAACTGTGGCTGTATACCCACCTTCTTTAGGTTGGCGACGTCTGTATAAAGGATAACCACTTTCGCTTGTGATAGTTTCTGTAGTAAATGATTTAGGAAATTTTTTACTACAAACTCCGTTCTTCATGCATGGCGACTGCTTGTTGAAGGCACCACACGGACCATGGATCATATGAGTTTTTACGATTTCAAATAGCTCTGGATCTTCTTCTGCGTTAGGTAACTCTGCTCGAATAACACTGTCAATTTGATCTGATGTTATTTTATTTTTCAACCATAATAAAATGTGAGCGTGGGGCAAACCACGTTTTTGCCATTCTACACTGTACATATGACATAGAACAGACCCGAACACCTTACTTTTTACTAAAAGATCTATTAAAGCTTTCAATTTCAATTTAAAAACTCTGGATACGATATCATGACGATCAAGAGCTGATTGGCCTGAAAAAAGTTGTCCAGTTATTTCGTCCCATTTCGGATTCGTAGTAAATGTTATGAATAAATCTGGACGTCCGTATTTTCGCACGTAACAAAAAGCGTCCTGCGTGCGCTCGTGCATATATCGAGGGCCGCCTGTGAAAGAAGACGGTAAGATAACCATTTTACCTAAATTATTTGTATCCTCATCCCGGTTGAGTGCATCTTGCAGGTGAATATAATTTTCTACTCTAAGTTTATTTTGATTTGTTCTTATAAAAATCAGCCGTTCGGTTTCGATTTTTGCATAAACATCGACTATAAATTGATTAAATAAATTTTTGTAAAGATGTAAATGATTATATTCATCCTTTCTCACCATTAATCTGTAACAGTAATATTGGAGAGCAGATGTCTTTTTATTAATGTCACTTCTTCCTGTACTTGGATTAACATTACAAATTGAAAAATTATATCCATCTTCCCCTCGACAAAATATAATTGGATATTGTAACGAATCATATGACCTATGCGTTTCCGAAATCCTCCGTAAAGTATTATCTTTTTGACGAAGTATGATATCTCTTTTATCACACTGCTGATCTACTAAAAGCACGGAGACTTCATTAGTAGTAGGCTCATTATGTCGGCCTCTATGGTCTGATGCTGGTTTTCGATCGGCACTAATAACGATCTTGTAATCATTTTCAGAAGATATTGGTAAATTTTGCAGGGCATTTTTAAAATCTTTGATGTAAGGATTAATGCCGTTCAACATTCTTTGTAATTCACCTACCAAAGAAGAATTCAAATTAGGGAAATGTGTTAATCTTACGTCTCTCTGTTGTATATAGTCGCTTATAAAATAAATCTGTAGAAATGATTCTCTAGCATTTTCTACGGGAAGCAGTGAACCTATCAGGTGGTAGACTTGTCCCTGCACTTTAAACGTTGGCATGAAATTTCCTTCGCAAATTTCTTTGGCGCCAAATGAGGTCATCTGGAAAGCTGAATTATAGGCTCGTATATTATTTAAGAAATGGCGAGAATTTTCATGATCTCCGTTGATCAATGATTTTAATGGTTCTGATGGTGGTACGATTGGGTCCAGCTGTATCCTTCCAGACAAACAGCAGATTCCTTTTGGTTCTTGTTTCCATCTTAGAGCCTTGCAGAAATTGCATGCCACATTCATCGCTCCTACTTCAGCTGCTTTTGAATAATTTATTCGCGGAATGTAACTGAAACCACAATTCAATTTATTCATACTTTGAAAATCTATCAAACTATCCACGGTTTCAGTTCTTAAGACTTGACCTCCTAAGGAAACAGTTTCACGACATCTTGAGGCTACATGGTACATTCGATCAGAATTCAAACGTTCCTCACGCCTTAAGGCATTTTCATTTACTCTCGAGTTTGCTTGTCGTGTTTTTTGAACACTAAGGCGGTGTTCCTGTTCTATACTACCTTCTATCTGCCGAGCCAATCTTTTCCTCTTTGCATCAGCAGTTGTAGAGTGAATATTTGATTTTCGTTTTGGCATTATAATGGAAAAAAATAAACCTAAATACCGATATACTTCTAGTATATAATAGTTTAGCCGATAAAACAAAATAAGGGATGAAGAAAACCGCTAGGGAGGGAGAAAACAGAAACTATAACTAAGAAATATGAATACGCACTAATAGTCCAATCAATCTACGGAATCACCATGTAAATTTCCAGACAATTGAAGGCAGGAAAAAAAAAATATGGGCGTGTATAACACTTAATTTGAAGAATGATAGCGTTTTTTTTTACGGAACTGCATTGGCGAACTTAACCTAAAAAATTCGCAAAAGTCAAAAAACCGGTTTTTCGCCAATAAAACAAAAAGTTGAGCTCGGATCCGAAAAAGTTAAATTATAAAGTTATAGGTATTAAAATTATCTTTCAATTGATGTGGTACAAAATATTGGTTAGTGTCTTATACATGGAGAAAAATGCTAAAAACCGCTAAAAATCGCTTCTTTTTCTTTTATTTTTTTCTTTTTATTGATGCGACCTAGAAACTTTTTATTTGGTAAAAATGTTGCTTTTGGCAATCTGAAAACTCATTATTTTTTTTTGGCTCGAAATTTTGCAAAATATGGGTGAAATTTCGATTTATGTAAAAAAAGGCGTTTTCGTAAAATCCTTCGTCTACAGCTCCTCGACCTCGTAGGACATTTTTTCGAAGCTCTTTTTCTTCGTTAAGAGTTGGACTATCATACACTATAAGTTAAAATTGGAGTTTTTCAATTTTATGTACAAAAAACTCCACCGCAAAAAGACAAGTTTTTTGGCCGCAAAAAAGACAAGTTTTTTATTTCATTATTTTTCGACTCTAACCTACTATTTAATAAAAGTTTATATTCTTTTTAGAGAATAAATAGGTAATTTGGTCATACAGTAGGTTAGAGTCGAAAAATAATGAAATAAAAAACTTGTCTTTTTTGCGGCCAAAAAACTTGTCTTTTTGCGGTGGAGTTTTTTGTACATAAAATTGAAAAAATCCAATTTTAACTTATAGTGCATGATAGTCCAACTCTTAACGAAGAAAAAGAGCTTCGAAAAAATGTCCTACGAGGTCGAGGAGCTGTAGACGAAGGATTTTACGAAAACGCCTTTTTTTACATAAATCGAAATTTCACCCATATTTTGCAAAATTTCGAGCAAAAAAAAAATAATGAGTTTTCAGATTGCCAAAAGCAACATTTTTACCAAATAAAAAGTTTCTAGGTCGCATCAATAAAAAGAAAAAAATAAAAGAAAAAGAAGCGATTTTTAGCGGTTTTTAGCATTTTTCTCCATGTATAAGACACTAACCAATATTTTGTACCACATCAATTGAAAGATAATTTTAATACCTATAACTTTATAATTTAACTTTTTCGGATCCGAGCTCAACTTTTTGTTTTATTGGCGAAAAACCGGTTTTTTGACTTTTGCGAATTTTTTAGGTTAAGTTCGCCAATGCAGTTCCGTAAAAAAAAACGCTATCATTCTTCAAATTAAGTGTTCTACACGCCCATATTTTTTTTTTCCTGCCTTCAATTGTCTGGAGAATTTCCGTAGATTGATTGGACTATAAAAAGAAAATATAAATGTGTACTTATCTACTGAAAATTACGCAAAAAAAACAAAACTTGCGATTTCACCCTTTTGGTAGGTTTTCATAAATCCACTTCACTTATTTGTGTTCCTTTTATCTACTTTCCACTAAACAAACACAAATTTACAAATTTCATGCCTTTTCGTAAGTTTTTTTAAATCCACTTCACTTTTATTTTTTCCACTTTTCACTCTCACTCAATTTAAAACTTTTCACTTCTTTTTTTATCTTTAAAATTAGAAAACTATCAATTCTTAGTACTTCCTCACTACTTTTTTAAACATTAAAGTTTTCGTTTTTTCGCTTTATCTTCTTCTTCACTTAGTCTAGGGAAAATCCCATTGGAAATATTATTGAAGCTGTTTTAATAATCTACCGATCGAAAGATGGCCCTCTATTTGAGGTAAATTAGCCACCAAACTTTTATTACGAATTTGTCGCATTTTCCAAATTCTAAAGTCAATAATAATTTATTTTAATTTATGGCTTTTTCACTATTCTGTTTTTATTTATTTGTTGAGTTTTCATGAATAATAACATATTCTTGTTCTTCTTTGGAGAAAATTGAGCAATTTTTGGTTATTGGTTAAAATAATGAGCAATTTTTTGGTTACTATAGAGACTTGGGTAAAATATGAAACCTAATCTCACAACCGATTTTTCATATGTAAACAAAAATATTCCTCCACCAACCCCCTCACCCTCGAAATAAAAGTTATTAATAGTTTCTTTTAGGGACTTAATATTAGAATATTTTAATTTATACCTTTTTCACTATTCTATTTTTATTTATTTGTTAAGTTTTCATGAATAATAACATATTCTTGTTCTTCTTTAGAGAAAATTGAGCAATTTTTGGTTATTGGTTAAAATAATGAGCAATTTTTTGGTTACTACAGAGACTTGGGTAAAATATGAAAACCTAATCTCACAACCGATTTTTCATATGTAAACAAAAATATTCCTCCACCAACCCCCTCGCCCACGAAGTAAAAGTTATTAATAATTTCTTTTAGGGGTTAAATTTTAGAAATTTAAATAGCCTATAATCTAAGTTAGGTAATTTTGGACATATTTGGAGAAAATTACCGCAATCAGTGCAGGATTTTATGAGTTTATCCCGGACAAACAGACGGAATGACAGCGGGCTCTGCTTTATTTATATAGATATATATATATATATATATATATATATATATATATATATATATATATATATATATATATATATATATATATATATATATTATCCTTACTAATATTATAAATGTGAAAGTATCTCTGTCTGTCTGTCTGTCTGTCTGTTACGCTTTCACGCCTAAGCCCCTGGACCGATATTGATGAAATTTGCAACAGACATAGTTTAGACCTTGGAGGCGGACATAGGCTACTTTTTTTTGGAGAAAAAAGGGTTGAAGGGGGTGAAATGGGGTTCAATAAGTTGTAAGGGGATTTTTTTTTCTTTTTTTCTATTGTATAAAAAGTAACTGATTGACAGACAACGCACAACCTAATCCGCTAGAGCTAAAGGGCTGAAATTATGACAGTGCATCTGTAGCGATTTTTCGAAATTCATCCCCTAATGGGGTGAAATAGGGTCAACTCAAAACCGCTGGAGCTATAAGGCTGAAATTTTGACAGTGCATCCCTATAATGACGTGGACATCCACTAAGAAGCGATTTTACGAAATTCATCCCCTAAAGGGGTGAAATGGGGTTTACCCAAACCGCTGGAGCTATAGGGCTGAAATTTTGACAGTGCATCCCTTTAATGACGTGCAAATTCACTATTAAAGCGATTTTTCGAAATTCTTCCCTTAAGGGGGGGAAATGGGGTTTACCCAAACCGCTAGAGATATAGAGCTGAAATTTTGACAGTGCATCCCTATAATGATGTGGACATCCACTAAATAGCGATTTTTCGAAACTCATCCCTTCCCCTAAGGGGGTGCAATGGGGTTTACTCAAACCGCTGGAGCTATAGGGTTGGAATTTTGACAGTGCATCCCTTTAATGACGTGCAAATCCACTATTAAAGCGATTTTTCGAAATTCTTCCCCTAAGGGGGGGAATGGGGTTTACCCAAACCGCTAGAGCTATAGGGCTGAAATTTTGACAGTGCATCCCTTTAATGACGTGCAAATCCACTATTAAAGCGATTTTTCCAAATTCTTCCCTTAAGGGGGGGGGGGGGAATGGGGTTTACCCAAACCGCTGGAGCTATAGAGCTGAAATTTTGACAGTGCATCCCTATAATGATGTGGTCATCCACTAAATAGCGATTTTTCGAAATCCATCCCCTAAGGGGGTGAAATGGGGTTTACCCAAACCGCTGGAGCTATAGGGTTGAAATTTTGACAATGCATCCCTTTAATGACGTGCAAACCCACTATTAAAGCGATTTTTCGAAATTCATCCCCTAAGGGGGTGAATTGGGGTTTTTCCAAACCGCTAAACCTATAGGGCTGAAATTTTGGCAGTGCATCCCTATAATGGCGTGGACATCCACTATAAAGCGATTTTGCGAAATTCATCCCCTAAGGGGGTGAAATGGGGTACCCCAAACCGCTAGAGCTATAGGGCTGAAATTTTGACAGTGCATCCCTATAGTGATGTGGACATCCACTAAAAAGCGATTTTTCGAAATTCATCCCCTAAGGGGGTGAATTGGGGTTTTTCCAAACCGCTAAAGCTATAGGGCTGAAATTTTGACATTGCATCCCTATAATGGCGTGGAAATCCACTATTAAAGCGAATTTTCGAAATTCATCCCCTAAGGGGGGAAATGGGGTTTACCTAAACCGCTGGAGCTATAGGGCTGAAATTTTGACAGTGCATCCCTTTAATGACGTGCAAATTCACTATTAAAGCGATTTTTCGAAATTCTTCCCTTAAGGGGGGAAATGGGGTTTACCCAAACCGCTAGAGATATAGAGCTGAAATTTTGACAGTGCATCCCTATAATGATGTGGACATCCACTAAATAGCGATTTTTCGAAACTCATCCCTTCCCCTAAGGGGGTGCAATGGGTTTACTCAAACCGCTGGAGCTATAGGGTTGGAATTTTGACAGTGCATCCCTTTAATGACGTGCAAATCCACTATTAAAGCGATTTTTCGAATTCTTCCCCTAAGGGGGGGAATGGGGTTTACCCAAACCGCTAGAGCTATAGGGCTGAAATTTTGACAGTGCATCCCTTTAATGACGTGCAAATCCACTATTAAAGCGATTTTTCCAAATTCTTCCCTTAAGGGGGGGGGGAATGGGGTTTACCCAAACCGCTGGAGCTATAGAGCTGAAATTTTGACAGTGCATCCCTATAATGATGTGGTCATCCACTAAATAGCGATTTTTCGAAATCCATCCCCTAAGGGGGTGAAATGGGGTTTACCCAAACCGCTGGAGCTATAGGGTTGAAATTTTGACAATGCATCCCTTTAATGACGTGCAAACCCACTATTAAAGCGATTTTTCGAAATTCATCCCCTAAGGGGGTGAATTGGGGTTTTTCCAAACCGCTAAACCTATAGGGCTGAAATTTTGGCAGTGCATCCCTATAATGGCGTGGACATCCACTATAAAGCGATTTTGCGAAATTCATCCCCTAAGGGGGTGAAATGGGGTACCCCAAACCGCTAGAGCTATAGGGCTGAAATTTTGACAGTGCATCCCTATAGTGATGTGGACATCCACTAAAAAGCGATTTTTCGAAATTCATCCCCTAAGGGGGTGAATTGGGGTTTTTCCAAACCGCTAAAGCTATAGGGCTGAAATTTTGACATTGCATCCCTATAATGGCGTGGAAATCCACTATTAAAGCGAATTTTCGAAATTCATCCCCTAAGGGGGGAAATGGGGTTTACCTAAACCGCTGGAGCTATAGGGCTGAAATTTTGACAGTGCATCCCTATAATATATATATATATATATATATATATATATATATATATATATATATATATATATATATATATATATATATATACTAGCTGGAACCCGGTGCGCCTCGCTGCACAAATAAGCCAATAGTATGGCGTGCGCCAAAACAATTAGGAATCTCAAATCGATGGGCACTGAGAGTCTCAAATCCCGGGATGCAAGTACATTCGTAAAGAAAAGTGTAACTCCGTTCGTTTAAAAACCCAAATCACTTGCTCATTTATATCCCTATGAGGGAGTGTTTTTGCCCGTAAATGAATTTCGAAGAAGAAATTACAATGCACGTCCGCTTGAACTTTATCCATACACGAAATTTTAATGGGTGTGAAATTGTCAGTTCGCCGCCTGTGTTTATATTTCCAATTCTTTTGGTACGCGCTATAGCTTCCGTTTATTTTGCAGTTGAGGTGATAAGAATTTTAATATACAGTAGGAGCCATTTTCGTATTTTTGATTCCGAATAATATCGATGCTATCGATTGAAATTTCGCTATTTGAAACGACCAAAAGTTGGTTTTTTCAGTACTGTTCCATAGATGTGATGCTTTCAAGCATGCGTCCGTTCAGCTCATTTGCAGGCTTTGATCGAAGTATACCAGGCAAAGTTGAGCAAGTGTTGGAACTTTCATCAACTACACTCATAACAACGAGAAACAAAAAAACAATCAGCTGAAAATTACAGAACCTAATTTACAAACACCAACTCGAGAATTACCGTTCATCTTATCATCAAATATTTTCCTATTTTGCATGCATTTTTATCATGTCGAGTAAGTCTAGAATTAACCGTCATACAGAGCAGATCGTGATAATCAATAAAGAACTTTATATCATTGACGAGTGACTTTTTTTTCCGCATTTATATTTTCTGCCCCTTAACCGGCATTATCCGTCGAATACCTTTTTTACAGGTACATCGAACATAATTGTTGGTCCTTCGAGCCGGATCTTAAGGGATGTCTATTAGTAAATCGGTCAAACGTGGTTTTCTAGACTTCAATTACCGAAATTCTATTGTACTCGGCGGTACGGCTAATGGCTCTCGGTGAAACGCGTGGGTGCATATTCAAACATAATAAGCAAATTACTTTGCCGGTTTTTTTAATAAAAATTAATAGTGAAAAGTGAGGTTTATAAAAATTCTGATTTTGTGGAGTAAAATTGATTTTTATTAGATTTTGTGCATTAAAATTTTGGAATTATAGGTATTAACGGAAAAAAAAAACGTGTTACGGGAAGGTGACCTCTATGGTGTACGGTACATTAGCAAATTTGCGGGTGTTTTTGGTGTCCGTTCTGATTCTATCTTATAACAAAGATAACGGTGTTAAAACACAAGTGCCGCGGTGTCCCTAACAACGTGTTTGACTTGAATTGATTTAAGGAAAAGGGAATTAAAGACATGCATATATAAGTAGAAACGATTTTTCTTCTAAACATTTCAATTTTCATTAAAACCAATAAACCAATTCATAATTTTAATTTTTTTTTGGCCTAAATAAATGCAACCTTTAGTGTGTTCCTTTTAATCAAATTTCATATAATATAACATAAATTTTATGAATCTCTATTTAAACAGCAAAACGAGCCCTAGAGAAGGAAAGGGATAACAAGTGGAACGTAAATTATTTTGATCTTTATTTAGACAATTTATTTATTTTTTGATAATTTAGACACTTTGGATAATTAGACAATTTTTTCTATATTTAAACAGTGGTCACGTGTTATTAAAAACCAAAAGGAAACTTTATTTAACAAGCATTTATATCTATTAATTGATTTTAGTTTTCAGTTTCCATTGTTTTGTTATAATGGAAGAGTTACTTAAAAAACAAAGTCATAATGGCAAGTTGATTACGAATTTTGTGCAGAACTTCAACAAAACCGGTAGGGACAAACGTGACAATAACTTCATTAAAGTACGACTTTGTTTACTTGAAAAATATTGGGCCAGCTTCGTGGAGGGTCACTACGAAGTAATTTCCGCGTCAACTAATGATGATGAAGCAAAATATGAATATCTCTCAAACGATGTTTACGCGGACGTAGAATGTACATACGTCGAGACATTGGCGTGGTTAAATGGACTGTTGGGCGAGACCAGCAGTAATACGTTTAGGGATGAAAGCATGGTATTGAACTCATCAACCTCAGGCAGCGAAACTAAGCTTCCAAGAATCACTATACCTCCGTTTAGTGGGGACTACCTTGAGTGGACAGCGTTCAAAGACATGTTCACTACCTTGATTGCTAACAATGCTAATCTGACCAATGTCCAAAGGTTACATTATTTAAAGGCAAATGTGCGTGGTGAAGCAGAATTACTTATCAGGAACTATACGATAACGGAAGCCAACTACACTTCAGCCTGGAATGCTCTCACCGAAAGGTATGAAAATCTACATATCTTAGTTCAAGTGCACATCGAGGCCATCTTAAATGTTCCTGCTGTTCACCAAGAGAATGCTCATGATCTCAAGCGCCTGATGAATCGAATCTCGGAATCCACTGAAGCACTAGCTAATTTAAAACGCCCTGTTCATCAGTGGGATGATTGGCTCACCTGCATAGTGGCAAAAAAGTTTGATGCACAAACTCGTAGAGAATGGGAATCCCTAGTTGCGTCTTCCAAGGATTTGCCAGTCTTCAAGGATATTCAAAATTTTCTTCTTTCGCGTATACGAATCCTGGAAGCAGTGGGTAGCACCAAGCTTCCAAAACCCCCACGACTCCAAACCGCAAGACATATACACAGTAACAATACCATTACAAACACAATTAAAGGTAACCCGACTAACGGCTGCAGTTTGTGCTCAGGGAGACACTTCATTATGTTTTGTAGACAATTTAAACAACTTTCAGTAGAAAAGCGACGTAATTTCGTAACGAAGGAACAGCTATGTCAAAATTGCTTAAGGAGAAACCACTCTCATGTCAATTGCTCATCGACCTTTAGGTGCCGTCTTTGTGATGGTCAACATCATACAATGTTGCATCAAGAAGAAGCTAATCACCCACCTGGACACGCTACTATCTCCTGTACTTCCAGCTTATCTCATACAGCTGGGCCAGGTCAAGTGGTGCTATTAGCCACTGCACTTGTCGACATCTTTACCGTGAGTTCTGAACGTCTACGCTTTCGTGCGTTATTGGATCAAGGCTCTCAGTCTTCCTTCATCTCAGAGTATTGCGCCCAACGTTTACAAATTCCTAGAAGAAGAGCGAACATCTCAGTCAAAGTTGTAAACGGAATTTCAGCTGGTGCAGCTCGGGGAACGTTGTAAACGGAATTTCAGCTGGTGCAGCTCGGGGAACGTTACGATTAATCCCGATTTTACCTTCGAATGCAACGCGCTTATCTTAAATCGATTGACTACTCCGATTCGGACGAATTTTGATAACCCGTCAAGCTGGACACATTTAGCCAACATTCAATTCGCTGATCCATATTTTCTTCGCCCTGACCGGGTAGATGTCATTCTTGGAGCAGATGTTTATGGTCAACTTCTTCTGGGAGATCTTCGCAAGGGTGGTAATAATCAACCAGTAGCACAACAGACCTCATTAGGTTGGATAATCTCGGGTCCTACATCTTGTGAATCACCTATTCAAGAAACTCCAGGCGCAATAACGGCCTGTACTGCGTATGCACAGGCGGATACAGACTTAAATAACTTGTTAACCAACTTTTGGCAGATCGAAGAAGTGCCTTCCGAAAAACTACTGACTGATGACGAGGCCTACTGCGAAAATTTCTACAACCAGACAGTACAACGTGATTCAAATGGCCGCTATGTGGTGAGGTTGCCACTACCACCACAATTTCAAACCAATATCCAACTTGGTAACTCAAGGCAACGTGCAATACAGCGCCTATATCAAATGGAACGACGATTTCAAGCTAATCCTGAACTGCAATCCCAGTACGTGTTTTTCATGGATCAGTATAAGGAATTGGGCCACATGCAATTAGTCACTCCTCCTTCATTCACAGAGGAAAAAACAAACATGTGCTATATACCTCATCACTGTGTTTTTAAAGAAGACTCCGTAACAACCAAGCTAAGGGTAGTTTTTGACGCATCGTCAAAAACCACTAACGGATATGCGTTAAATGATCGTTTACTTGTAGGGCCTAAATTACAACGAAACATTTGCGCGATTATATTTAACTGGAGACGTCATCGTATTGTCTTTACAGCCGATGTGGAGAAGATGTTTCGCCAAATTACGGTGAACGAACTTGATCGCAACCTACAACGTATTGTGTGGCGCAGCAGTCCCTCTGAGGATATCCAGGAGTATCAGTTGACTACGGTAACCTACGGCACCGCTTCAGCTCCATTTCTGGCATTAAAAACGTTACAGAGACTAGCCCAAGATGAAGCCACTAAATTTCCACGAGCCTCTCAGTCTCTACTTACCGATACTTATGTGGATGACATCCTAAGTGGAACCGACGACATAGAGACTGCGCTGCAACTTCAGCAAGAACTTATAGAGCTTCTAACCTCAGGCGGATTTCAGTTACGAAAGTGGGCTTCCAATCGACGGGAATTAACGACCCACTTACCAACGGACTTCTGCAACGTCAACTCAGCCCTCAACCTGTCAAAGGCAGATCCGATAAAAACTTTAGGTATAGCATGGTTACCAGAAGCTGACTAATTTAGATTCCAGGTACGAATCTCTAAGTCTCATTCTTCACCTACCAAAAGGACTATGCTCTCTGATATATCTAAACTTTATGATCCCCTTGGCTGGTTGGCCCCAGTGATTATTGTGGCAAAGATCATGATTCAAAAATTATGGCTTCTTAATCTGGACTGGGATGACATACTCCCATCTCAGATAGCAACAAAACGGAATTTATTTAGCTCACAGTTAAAACTTCTGGAGGATATACGAATCAATCGTTGGATCAGTACCTCAGCAAACCTTCGATGTGAACTTCACGGTTTTGCGGACGCATCATTATCAGCCTATGCGGCTGTCCTATATGTTCGAGTAATTACTCCAGACGGCATTATAACAGTTAATCTCATCAGCTCTAAATCTAAAGTCTCGCCAATAAAAACAGTATCGCTGCCGCGCTTGGAGCTCTGTGGTGCTGTTCTCCTAACAAGATTAATGCGACAATTTATTTCCGAGTCAATTTCGTTTCATTCAATCCACGCTTGGACAGACTCCACCGTTGTATTGGCATGGATCAGGTCACATCCTAGTCGCTGGAAGGTGTTCGTCGCGAATCGCGTTTCTGAAATACAACAAACTGTTTCACCTTCTCAATGGGGCTACGTGCCAACGAAGCAGAATCCAGCCGACTGCGCTTCACGTGGTCTATACCCGAGTGAACTTAAACAACATTCATTATGGTGGAATGGCCCTAGTTTCTTATCGCAGCCACAATTCAAATGTACCACAATGGAGCAGACTCCTAGTTCTGATGCACTTCAGGAGGAACGCACTTCAACCACCGTACACTTGGTCGAAATTCATACTGCGTGGGAATTATTAAACCACTTTTCATCTCTTTCTAAATTATTAAGAATTACTGCTTACATTTTCCGATTTATTAAAAATTGCCGCAGGTCCACTCCACACAAACAAGAAGGATACCTTACCGCGAATGAAATCAACTTCGCTAGGAACTTTTGGATCCAAGAAGAACAAAGAGTGGCCTTTACCTCTGAAATTGAAAACTTAAAACGCAAACTACCAATATCACCAAGAAGCTCAATACTAAGCTTAAACCCTATATTGGATGACGACGGCATACTTCGAGTGGGAGGCCGATTAAGAAATTCATTCCTACCCTACTCAGAGCAACATCCAATAATCTTATCCAAAGCCAGTCATCTCTCCTCTCTAATCGTGATGGACGCTCACTCTTCAACCCTTCACGGAGGACCGCAGCTGACGTTTTCATATGTTCGGCGTCGATATTGGATACTGAAAGGGAGAAGTCTAATACAAAAAAAACTCCGAAACTGCATCAACTGCATCCGTAACCGCCCTAAACCAGCTTCTCAAATTATGGCGGATCTACCTGCAGCCCGTGTCACACCATCTAGGCCATTCCTACATTGTGGCATAGACTACGCGGGACCCATCACTCTAAAATCATCCAGAGGAAGAGGATACCGATCGTTCAAAGGATATGTAGCTGTGTTCGTGTGTCTTTGCACTAAGGCCGTGCACTTAGAAGCGGTGTCATCGATGACTACAGACGATTTCCTAGCCGCCTTTAATCGCTTCATAGCCAGACGAGGTATTTGCTCTGACCTCTACAGTGACAGAGGAACAAACTTTATAGGTGCTAGCCGAGAGCTTAAAACCCTTTTTAAAGAGGTGCCTTCAACTTGGCATTCTGTAATAGGCGAAGCACTTGCAATGAAGAACATCACTTGGCACTTCATTCCTCCTTATTCACCCCATTTCGGCGGCATATGGGAAGCGGCCGTCAAGTCCTTCAAGCGCCATTTCCGTTGCGTTGTGAAGGACCGCACTCTTACCTTTGAGGAAATATCAACTTTACTTGCAGGTATAGAAGCCTGTTTAAACTCGCGTCCTTTATGTGCCAAGTCAGACGATCCGGAAGAAATAGAATCACTAACGCCAGGACACTTCCTCATCGGTGGTCCACTCATCACTATTCCCGAGACTTGTCTGCTAGAAACGAAGTCGAATGTTCTTGGCCGTTGGAAACTTTTGCTGCAGATGAAGCAGCACTTCTGGCATCAGTGGTCTAAGGATTACTTGCAAACCCTACAGCAGCGATCTAAGTGGGCTACGCCATCCAGAAATCCGGAAGTTGGCGAGCTGGTTCTGCTAAAAGAAGAACGACTGTCCCCAACCAAATGGATCTTGGGTCGAATAGAAGCAATACACCCTGGTAGTGACGGTCAGGTTCGGGTAGCGACCGTGAGGTGCCGTGATACTACATGCAAGCGACCGATAACGAAGATATGTTTCCTTCCACAAATCCACAAACAAGATGTCTAGCTATAGTTGGCGACACGCCAAGGTGGGCGGCATGTTGGAACTTTCATCAACTACACTCATAACAACGAGAAACAAAAAAACAATCAGCTGAAAATTACAGAACCTAATTTACAAACACCAACTCGAGAATTACCGTTCATCTTATCATCAAATATTTTCCTATTTTGCATGCATTTTTATCATGTCGAGTAAGTCTAGAATTAACCGTCATACAGAGCAGATCGTGATAATCAATAAAGAACTTTATATCATTGACGAGTGACTTTTTTTTCCGCATTTATATTTTCTGCCCCTTAACCGGCATTATCCGTCGAATACCTTTTTTACAGGTACATCGAACAGCAAGTAGTGTCAGAGCGCCTACCATGGATTAGGTTTTCCTCGGAATTCTTGAAAAGCCCTGTCATGCGCTTCGACCTATTTTTTATAGGCCATGGTGCATTCGCTCCAAAATAATAATTTTGCACGGATGTAGCAATACGGGAGTTTTTACTGATGTTACATGTAGGTGTTTCTCTCTGGTTCAAATTCAATAGGAACTTGGGTGCTCAATACACTAAACATCCACCATCAAGTAGCGTTGATGCAATTCCCGATGATGTCACACTTCACACTATGAATGGAGACAGTTAATACGTTCAATAAGCAACGTTTGGCAACATTGGGCGACCTTTCAAACATTTAACGGCATGATAAAGAGTAATTTTTCCGTAAGAAATATGAAAAAAAAAAAAAATATGTCCCATGCAAAATTATTGTATGTTGAAAAATCAAGCACCTTGAAATCTATGCAAATTTCCAGGTACCATAGCTCAAAAAGAAAAAGCGACGAACATCTGATTATTGAATTTGTCGTCTTTTTGGTTTCGAGACCTTTCATTTAAGCCAGACATTGCTAAAATCAGGCACATGCAGCCGAAGTTACTTCAATCCAAGTTCAGAGAACCGCGTCCTTCGCGATAAATCTGATTTTTTCAACAAAATTGTACGGCAACTATCCGTAAATAAACTCCGATCGATCTGAAACTTTGGAAATCGTATTTTTTTCGGAAAAAAACCAAAACAAAATGGATCTGACTTCTTTAGCAGAAATTTGAAGAGTACCTCCCATACAAAAGTTTCGGATTTTTCTATATCAGTACACTACAGCTACCCGAAGTTTCGAGATAGCCTATATGTTATTCTGAAGTATGAGCTATATTATTGTAAAGTTTCATTAAAATCTATTTAGTAGTTTTTGCGTGAAAGAGTAACAAACATCCATACAAACATTCGCGTTTATAATAGTAGTAAGATAGCCTATAGCAAAAAACCTGTGTGCGTTGCAAGGCTTTTAAATAAAAAAAAATTATGTGTGCGTTGTACGCGGTAGGAAAAAAAACAATAAATCTGGAAAAAAATTCCCTCTTCCCAATCTTATCGGTGATTCAATTAGAACAGCGTTATGTATTCAAGTAGATGCATCTAAACATGTAACTTCTCGGTGAATTGGAATTTTAACTTTCTCTTTTCGGTTAGCCGTTACACTGCTCCCTTCTTACTCAGTATTCGTCCCGAACACAGCTTCCTCCAGGTCCCGTTTTTTCCGATCGAACTTTTTGGAAGCGATAGATGACATCGTTTAACCTCGTGATGACAATGTAGGGCGCGCACAAATTTGCAAACTTCGACTCTTTCTACCGTTTTTACTGTTTCCATACTGGTTAGAGGGAATTTTAGAAATTTACTATATTTCAGAATATGGCTTGGGAAAATTCGTGCGTCATATTGGACCCGCAATTTTGAATTTATAAGCTTTGATCATAAATTCGTTGTTTGCCCTAAAAGCCCCCAGATACCGATTTTCATTGCAATCGGAATACAATTGGAAAAATTTGTCGGCCATATTGGCGCGGCCATTTTGAATTTATAAGTTTTGATCATAAATTCGTTATTTGCAACCTTAGAAACCCCTAGATATTCACTTTCATTGGAATCGGAATACAATTGGAAAAATTCGTCGGCCATTTTGAATTTATAAGTTTTGATCATAAATTCGTTATTTGCAACCTTAAAATCCGCTAGATTTCGATTTTCATTGGAATCGGAACACAATTGGCAAATTCGTCGGCCATATTGGCACGGCCATTTTGAATTTATAAGTTTTGACCACAAATTCGTTATTAGCGACCTTAAAAACCTCTATATACCAACTTTCATTGAAATCGGAACACAATTTGCGTGGCCATTTTGAGTTTTCGGCCGCCATGTTGAATTTTTTTATAAATTATAGCCTATATGTTATTCTGATATATGAGCTATATTATTGTAAAGTTTCATTAAAATCCATTCAGTAGTTTTTGCGTGAAAGAGTAACAAACATACATACAAACATTCACGTTTAGAATATTAGTAAGATACTAGCAAAAACCCGCGAGCGTTGCAACGCCTTTTAATAAAAAAAAATTATGTGGGCATACTCCGGGATAGGAAATGGTTATAATGAAGCATGGTTATGGGTACATAAAAGAATTTAGAGTTACCTATAAAAAATATGCTTCAAATTTATTAAAATTCGAGGTTGAGCACCACCTATCGGAAAAAAATTATGTGTGCGTTGTACGCGGTAGGAAAAATAGTATAATGAAAAAACAATAAATCTGGAAAAAATTGCCTCTTCCCAATCTTATCTGTGATTCAATTAGAACAGCGTTATGTATTCAAGTAGTTGCATCTAAACATATAACTTCTCGGTGAATTGGAAATTTAACTTTCTCTTTTCGGTTAGCCGTTACACTGCTCCCTTCTTACTCAGTATTCGTCCCGAACACAGCTTCCTCCAGGTCCCGTTTTTTCCGATCGAACTTTTTGGAAGCGATAGATGACATCGTTTAACTTCGTGATGACAATGTAGGGGCGCACAAATTTGCAAACTTCGACTCTTTCTACCGTTTTTACTGTTTCTATACTGGTTAGAGGGAATTTTAGAAATTTACTACATTTCAGAATGTGGCTTGGGAAAATTCGGGCGTCATATTGGACCTGCAATTTTGAATTTATAAGCTTTGATCATAAATTCGTTGTTTGCCCTAAAGGCCCCCAGATACCATTGCAATCGGAATACAATTGGAAAAATTCATATTGGCGCGGCCATTTTGAATTTATAAGTTTTGATCATAAATTCGTTATTTGCAACCTTAAAAACCCCTAGATATTCACTTTCATTGGAATCGGAATACAATTGGAAAAATTCGTCCGCCATTTTGAATTTATAAGTTTTGATCATAAATTCGTTATTTGCAACCTTAAAAACCCCTAGATATTCACTTTCATTGGAATCGGAATACAATTGGAAAAATTCGTCCGCCATTTTGAATTTATAAGTTTTGATCATAAATTCGTTATTTGCAACCTTAAAATCCCCAGATTTCGATTTTCATTGGAATCGGAACACAATTGGCAAATTCGTCGGCCATATTGGCACGGCCATTTTGAATTTATAAGTTTTGATCATAAATTCGTTATTTGCAACCTTAAAATCCCCCAGATTTCGATTTTCATTGGAATCGGAACACAATTGGCAAATTCGTCGGCCATATTGGCACGGCCATTTTGAATTTATAAGTTTTGATCATAAATTCGTTATTTGCAACCTTAAAATCCCCCAGATTTCGATTTTCATTGGAATCGGAACACAATTGGCAAATTCGTCGGCCATATTGGCACGGCCATTTTGAATTTTTTTATAAATTATAGCCTATATGTTATTCTGATATATGAGCTATATTATTGTAAAGTTCATTAAAATCCATTCAGTAGTTTTTGCGTGAAAGAGTAACAAACCTACATACAAACATTCACGTTTATAATATTAGTAAGATATATATATATATATATATATATATATATATATATATATATATATATATATATGGGACATTCCACGTCAAATCGGACAAATTTTTCGACCCCCCTCCGCTTTAGCTGAATTCAAATGGCAGCCAAGATGGCGGTCCAAAATTCATTTCATGGAAAGAGGTTCATTTTTTTGAATATCTAACCACAGATTCGTAATCAGCCGCCAAAAAAAACCCTTTATACAAGTTTTGGTGAAAATTGATGACGTTTCAACTATATCCAGGGCAAAGAATTCAATAAATATCGTAAAAAATTAAAGATTAGAAACAAATACTCATAACTTTCGAAATCCTTAAGGGCCCATCGAGATTTTTGATCGAGGTGTTAGAGTGACTTCTCCCGAACATTTTGACACCAAAAACGTCCATTTTCGAGATGGAGTATTTGAGAAATTGAATTTTAAAGTTTTTTACTATTTTTTGACCTTTTGACCTTGAATTCGAAAATATGTTTATGTTTTTCAGCAAATTTGTTTGTAAACAACCCCTCCGACCTGAAAACACGTAAAACCTATTAAAAACGTCGACCCCAACGAAAGATATAGAGCCAAAATCGAGAAAGAAAGTCAAAATTCATAAAAATCCCTAAAAAACGCATTTAATTTTTATTGTCAATATATTGTCGAAAAAATTCTAAAAAAAATTTTTTTGTAGCCTTAAATAGTTGCCCAAAGTCCCTGAAAAATTTCAACCAAAACGGAGGGGGGTCGAAAAAATTTTGTCCGATTTGTCGTGGAATGTCCCATATATATATATATATATATATATATATATATATATATATATATATATATATATATATATATATATATACTAGCAAAAAACCCGCGTGCGTTGCAACGCCTTTAAATAAAAAAAGACTATGTGTGCACAGTCCACGGTAGGAAAAAAGTATAAAGAGGTAAAAGAACAAATCTTCAAAAATTTATTTTGATTAGGTAGGTACCTATTAAAATACTTTTTTTAAAATTTGATGTTAAGCGACTCCTATCGAAAGACGTACAATAGGCAACTGGGCAAGCATATCAAACTGAAATTAGCCGGCGTGGACCGGACTTAACCGAAATTATTTTTTAATAATGTTTCAAAATTGCTCTTATAACAACACTTTTATTTTAATGCCTCTCTATAGACAATGTTTTGCGTTTTATTGTTTGGGGCATAAATTATTAAGTTTGTTGAGTTGCTGACTCGAGAGCATGCAACGTATAGTTGTCCATGAGTAAAGCAATTTTTACTTAAATCAATTCCCGCTTTTCCAAATGTTTGGCCCTGAGACTTATTAATCGTCATCGCGAAACATAAGGTAACAGGGAATTGTAAGGGTTTGAATTTAAAGGGATAATTACTCGGAATTATAGATAATCCTAGGTATAAGCACATTTTCGCCTTTCCCACAACCCCTTAAAATTGCAGCTTCAATTAAATTCTTGTGTAATGCGACAATTCTCAATCCAGTACCATTGCACAATTTTGGTGGATTTAAATTACGGAGTAAAAGAACGGGTACATTCACTTTAAGATGTATTTCATGTGCAGGAAGACCAGGGACTGTTATACTATTTAAAAACTCCACAGGATAATGTACTGCATCGTCCAGTACACAGACCCAGTCTATTGAGCTATATGTAGTTAGAGCACCAGGAATTTTGTCTAAAATTATTTTGTTAAGCAGGGCGACTTCTTCATTTTTAGGAGCCAGAATGGCCCTTACGCAGAACCACGAATCTTCTTTTGAATTAATGTGTTCTACAATTTCATAGATAGGGAGGGGAAAAACAGAAACTAATACTAAGAAATATGAATATGCACCGAAAAGAAAATATATATGTATATGTGTACTAATTATGTACTGAAAATTATGAAAAAAAAAAAACAAAACTTGCGATTTCGCCCTTTTCATAGGTTTTTATAAATCCGCTTCACTTGTTTCTGCTCCTTTTTTCCACTTTTCACTTTTAACCGTATATGTACTAATTACGTACTGAAAATTATGCAAAAAAGGAACAAAACTTGCGTTTTCGCCCTTTTCGTAAGTTTTTTTAAATCCACTTCACTTATCTTTTTTCCACTTTTCACTCTTAACCATCAAAACTTCCTTTTGATCAATTTAAATCTTTTCACTTTTTTTTCTTTAAAACAACAAAACTATCAATTTTTGTAAATCTTCACTATTATTTTAAACATTTAAGTTTTCGTTTTTCCGCTTTATCTTCTTCTTCACTTCACATAGTCTAGCTAGAGAAAATCCCATTGGAAATGTTATTGAAGCTTTTTAATAATCTACCGATCGAAAGATGGCCCACTATTTGAGGTAAAATTAGCGATCAAACTTCTACTTCGAATTTGTCGCATCTTCCAAATTCTAAAGTGAATAATAATTTATTTTAATTTATGCCTTTTTCACTATTCTATTTTTATTTATTTGTTAAAAGTTTTCATGGATAATAACATATTCTTGTTCTTATTTAGAGAAAATTGAGCAATTTTTGGTTATTGGTTAAAATAATGAACAATTTTTTGGTTACTACAGAGACTTGGGTAAAATATGAAACCTAATCTCACAACCGATTTTTATAAGTAAACAAAAATATTCCTCCACCAACCCCCTCGCCAACGCAGTAAAAGATATTAATAGTTTCTTTTGGGGACTTAATATTAGAAATTTAAATAGCCTTAATTTATGCCTTTTTCACTATTCTATTATTATTTAAGTTTTCATGAATAATAACATATTCTTGTTCTTCTTTAGAGAAATTTGAGCAATTTTTGGTTATTGGTTAAAATAATGAGCAACTTTTTGGTTACTATAGAGACTTGGGTAAAATATGAAACCTAATCTCACAACCGACTTTTCATATGTAAACAAAAATTTTCCTCCACCAACCCCCTCGCCAACGAAGTAAAAGTTATTAATAATTTCTTTTAGGGACTAAATATTAAAAATTTAAATAGCCTATAATCTAAGTTAGGTTATTTTTGATATATTTGGAGAAAATTAATATAATCAGTGCAGGACTTTTTGCGTTTATCCCGGACAAACAGACGGAATGACAGCGGGCTCTGCTTTATTTATATAGATATATATATATATATATATATATATATATATATATATATATATATATATATATATATATATAGGGGAGAGTGGGGTGAGCCGGGACGGTTGGGTGAACGGGGACAGTGCTTTTTTAATTATTGTTAACGTTTTTATGCTGGTAATTTTTAGTGAATTATGTTTGTATTGGCCCTCTACATTATTTCATGAGAATTGAAGGTCAGCACCTGCATCACTTTATTAGTAAGGATTGTTTATAAAAATCGACACTCCACAAAGTTTTATTTTCTCGGAGTTTAAGGAAGCCTAATTTTATGGTCTTTAAGACTACAACAAAGGTAAGGTAATAAAACGTATTCGTTAGTATGTTATCTTTTAGAGTTCACATGGAATTTGTGATAACCTCAAAAAAATGTGATAACCACGCGTTTGTTTAAAAAAAACAGCACCGTGAGTTACATGTGCAAATTCCAACCATTTCCGTTCCCACAATTTAAACGATTTCCGTTAGCACAATTAAGTTGAAACATCAAAAACCTAAATACAAGATCGCGTCTAGCAAAACCTGAAACCGCGATAAAGTCACGTCGCATTTACTTCTAAGAAATGCAACTATGAAATATTGCACATGCAACTGCTTCTCATGACCACGCAAATTATTATCAGTCTAATTTTTTATTTCTTTTTTTCAGTCTTAGTTCTTTCAGGCTTAGCCTTATCAATTTTGTTAGGCAGTCTTATAAATCGACTCTATGTATAAAGACCTCCTTTTTTAAATCGCTTGTTTTTATATGTTTTAAAATTAATTTTATTTCTTTGAAAATAAAAGTATTTCTTTTAAATCGTGTGTTTTTAATTTTCGAAAATAAAATAAAATTAATTAATTGGCGCAGTCGGTAGGATTTTGCTCCGAAAATTAGTGTCGTCGAACAAAAAAAAAACGAATTGATTTAACTTTGTGCTTAGTGCTGTAGTGGCAAAAGAAAATTTTAAAAAGTTTTATCTGAAAATTTTACAAAAAAGTTTAATTTGAAAATTTTAAAAAGTTTTATCTGAAAATTTTACAAAAAAGTTTAATTTGAAAATTTTAAAAAGTTTTATCTGAAAATTTTACAAAAAAGTTTAATTTGAAAATTTTAAAGAGTTTTATCTGAAAATTTTACAAAAAAAAAGTTTAATGTGAAAATTCTAAAATTTAATCTGAAAACTTTATGTGAAATTCTAAATTTATCTGATAAATAAAAAAAAAAAAAAAAAACAGTTTTTAATTTGAAAAGTTGATCAGATTGAACGAAGTTTTATACATCAAACAAGAGCAAGCGTTAATGAACCACGAGATCGAAGACCTTATATCTAGTTTGGCGAACCTCTCTACTGACAACAACCCCGAACAACCGGCGGATAACACGATGACAACACCAATCAACATTTTTCATCTCCTTAAAGGCCTTCCTTCGTTCTCAGGAAGACCAGATGAACTATAAAGCGATTTTGCGAAATTCATCCCCTAAGGGGGTGAAATGGGGTACCCCAAACCGCTAGAGCTATAGGGCTGAAATTTTGACAGTGCATCCCTATAGTGATGTGGACATCCACTAAAAAGCGATTTTTCGAAATTCATCCCCTAAGGGGGTGAATTGGGGTTTTTCCAAACCGCTAAAGCTATAGGGCTGAAATTTTGACATTGCATCCCTATAATGGCGTGGAAATCCACTATTAAAGCGAATTTTCGAAATTCATCCCCTAAGGGGGGAAATGGGGTTTACCTAAACCGCTGGAGGTATAGGACTGAAATTTTGACAGTGCATTCCTATAATATATATATATATATATATATATATATATATATATATGTATATATATATATATATATATATATATATATATATATATATATATATCTTACTAATATTATAAACGTGAATGTTTGTATGTATGTTTGTTACTCTTTCACGCAAAAACTACTGAATGGATTTTAATGAAACTTTACAATAATATAGCTCATATATCAGAATAACATATAGGCTATAATTTATAAAAAAAATTCAACATGGCCGCCGAAAACTCAAAATGGCCACGCAAATTGTGTTCCGATTTCAATGAAAGTTGGTATATAGAGGTTTTTAAGGTCGCTAATAACGAATTTGTGGTCAAAACTTATAAATTCAAAATGGCCGTGCCAATATGGCCGACGAATTTGCCAATTGTGTTCCGATTCCAATGAAAATCGAAATCTGGCGGATTTTAAGGTTGCAAATAACGAATTTATGATCAAAACTTAAAAATTCAAAATGACGGACGAATTTTTCCAATTGTATTCGGATTCCAATGAAAGTGAATATCTAAGGGTTTCTAAGGTTGCAAATAACGAATTTATGATCAAAACTTATAAATTCAAAATGGCCGCGCCAATATGGCCGACGAATTTTTCCAATTGTATTCCGATTGCAATGAAAATCGGTATCTGGGGGCTTTTAGGGCAAACAACGAATTTATGATCAAAGCTTATAAATTCAAAATTGCGGGTCCAATATGACGCACGAATTTTCCCAAGCCACATTCTGAAATGTAGTAAATTTCTAAAATTCCCTCTAACCAGTATAGAAACAGTAAAAACGGTAGAAAGAGTCGAAGTTTGCAAATTTGTGCGCCCCTACAATGTCATCACGAGGTAAAACGATGTCAGCTATCGCTTCCAAAAAGTTCGATCGGAAAAAACGGGACTTGGAGGAAGCTGTGTTCGGGACGAATACTAAGTAAGAAGGGAGCAGTGTAACGGCTAACCGAAAAGAGAAAGTTAAAATTCCAATTCACCGAGAAGTTACATGTTTAGATGCATCTACTTGAATACATAACGCTGTTCTAATTGAATCACCGATAAGATTGGGAAGAGGGAATTTTTTTCCAGATTTATTGTTTTTTTCCTACCGCGTACAACGCACACATAATTTTTTTTTTATTTAAAAGCCTTGCAACGCACACAGGTTTTTTGCTATAGGCTATCTTACTAATATTATAAACGCGAATGTTTGTATGGATGTTTGTTACTCTTTCAAGCAAAAACAACTGAATAGATTTTAATGAAACTTTACAATAATATAGCTCATACTTCAGAATAACATATAGGCTATCTCGAAACCTTCGGGTAGCTGTAGTGTACTGATATAGAAAAATCCGAAACTTTTATATGGGAGGTACCCTTCAAATTTCTGCTAAAGAAGTCAGATCCATTTTGTTTTGGTTTTTTTCCGAAAAAAATACGATTTCCAAAGTTTCAGATCGATCGGAGTTTATTTACGGATAGTTGCCGTACAATTTTGTTGAAAAAATCAGATTTATCGCGAAGGACGCGGTTCTCTGAACTTGGATTGAAGTAACTTCGGCTGCATGTGACTGATTTTAGCAATGTATGGCTTAAATGAAAGGTCTCGAAACCAAAAAGACGACAAATTCAATAATCAGATGTTCGTCGCTTTTTCTTTTTGAGCTATGCTGCCCTCATAAGCAAAAGTGCCGTATCTACAGATTGAGCAATTTTGAGATAAATGGCAAAACATATATAATTAGTATTTCGGTGTTACAAAATACGACAAATATGATGTTTTTATTTTAAATTATAGATTTAATCATCTTGAATATAGAAAAAAATACGTTTTGCATTTTATTTATAAAATTATGGAATTATGGAGGAAAAATATAGATACTGCACTTTTGCTTATGACTACTAAGCCAAACAAAGCTTTGCGCTCATAAGGAAAAATGCCGTATCTGCCAATTAACGAAACGAATTTCACAATAAATTAAGCTTTCTATGAAAAGAGTCAACGTAACAAAATGCAACAAAGCGGCATCTACATTAACCTAGCGAAAACGCGGCAACTGCATGTAGATGCCGCACTTTTGTTTTGATTTTTGCAGATACCGCTTTTTTGCTCTTTCTGCAGGAACAAATTAGTGTAGATACGGCGTTTTTTGTTATAATATTTGCGTGATAACGGTACATAAGGAATATTTTTTTTTAGTAAATGATAGGAAATAAAATACTTATTCCAAATAAATCAAAAACCCAATTTTCAATTTTTTGTAGATACGGCACTTTTACTTATGGGGGCAGTATGGTACCTGGAAATTTGCATAGATTTCAAGGTGCTTGATTTTTCAACATATCTACAATAATTTTGCATGGGACATATTTTTTTTTCATATTTCTTACGGAAAAATTACTCTTTATCATGCCGTTAAATGTTTGAAAAGTTCGCCCAATGTTGCCAAACGTTGCTTATTGAACGTATTAACTGTCTCCATTCATAGTGTGAAGTGTGACATCATCGGGAATTGCATCAACGCTAGTTGATGGTGGATGTTTAGTGTATTGAGCACCCAAGTTCCTATTGAATTTGAACCAGAGAGAAACACCTACATGTAACATCAGTAAAAACTCCCGTATTGCCACATCCGTGCAAAATTATTATTTTGGAGCGAATGCACCATGGCCTATAAAAAATAGGTCGAAGCGCATGACAGGGCTTTTCAAGATTTCCGAGGAAAACCTAATCCATGGTAGGCGCTCTGACACTACTTGCTCAACTTTGCCTGGTATACTTCGATCAAAGCCTGCAAATGAGCTGAACGGATGCATGCTTAAAAGCATCACATCTATGGAACAGTATTGAAAAACCAACTTTTGGTCGTTTCAAATAGCGAAATTTCAATCGATAGCATCGATATTATTCGGAATCAAAAATACGAAAATGGCTCCTACTGTATATTAAAATTCTTATCACCTCAACTGCAAAATAAACGGAAGCTATAGCGCGTACCAAAAGAATTGGAAATATAAACACAGGCGGCGAACTGACAATTTCACACCCATTAAAATTTCGTGTATGGATAAAGTTCAAGCGGACGTGCATTGTAATTTCTTCTTCGAAATTCATTTACGGGCAAAAACACTCCCTCATAGCATCTGACCACGACAAGAGTGGCAGTGAGACCGCTGAATTGTGATTAGGGATATAAATGAGCAAGTGATTTGGGTTTTTAAACGAACGGAGTTACACTTTTCTTTACGAATGTACTTGCATCCCGGGATTTGAGACTCTCAGTGCCCATCGATTTTGAGATTCCCAATTGTTTTGGCGCACGCCATACTATTGGCTTATTTGTGCAGCGAGGCGCACCGGGTTCTAGCTAGTATATATAGTATATATATATATATATATACATACATACATACATATATATATATATATATATATATATATATATATATATATATATACATATATATACATATATATATATATATATATATATATATATATATATATATATATATATATATATATGGGACATTCCACGTCAAATCGGACAAATTTTTCGACCCCCCTCCGTTTTAGCTGAATTCAAAATGGCAGCCAAGATGGCGGTCCAAAATTCATTTCATGGAAAGAGGTTCATTTTTTTGAATATCTAACCACAGATTCGTAATCAGCCGCCAAAAAAAACCCTTTATACAAGTTTTGGTGAAAATTGATGACGTTTCAACTATATCCAGGGCAAAGAATTCAATAAATATCGTAAAAAATTAAAGATTATAAACAAATACTCATAACTTTCGAAATCCTTAAGGGCCCATCGAGATTTTTGATCGAGGTGTTAGAGTGACTTCTCCCGAACATTTTGACACCAAAAACGTCCATTTTCGAGATGGAGTATTTGAGAAATTGAATTTTAAAGTTTTTTACTATTTTTTGACCTTTTGACCTTGAAGTCGAAAATATGTTTATGTTTTTCAGCAAATTTGTTTGTAAACAACCCCTCCGACCTGAAAACATGTAAAACCTATTAAAAACGTCCGACCCCAACGAAAGATATAGAGCCAAAATCGAGAAAGAAAGTCAAAATTCATAAAAATCCCTAAAAAACGCATTTAATTTTTATTGTCAATATATTGTCGAAAAAATTCTAAAAAAAATTTTTTTGTAGCCTTAAATAGTTGCCCAAAGTCCCTGAAAAATTTCAACCAAAACGGAGGGGGGTCGAAAAATTTTGTCCGATTTGACGTGGAATGTCCCATATATATATATATATATATATATATATATATATATATATGTATATATATATATATATATATATATATATATATATATATATATAGGGGAGAGTGGGGTGAGCCGGGACGGTTGGGTGAACGGGAACAGTGCTTTTTTAATTATTGTTAACGTTTTTATGCTGGTAATTTTTAGTGAATTATGTTTGTATTGGCCCTCTACATTATTTCATGAGAATTGAAGGTCAGCACCTGCATCACTTTATTAGTAAGGATTGTTTATAAAAATCGACACTCCACAAAGTTTTATTTTCTCGGAGTTTAAGGAAGCCTAATTTTATGGTCTTTAAGACTACAACAAAGGTAAGGTAATAAAACGTATTCGTTAGTATGTTATCTTTTAGAGTTCACATGGAATTTGTGATAACCTCAAAAAAATGTGATAACCACGCGTTTGTTTAAAAAAAACAGCACAGTGAGTTACATGTGCAAATTCCAACCATTTCCGTTCCCACAATTTAAACGATTTCCGTTACCACAATTAAGTTGAAACATCAAAAACCTAAATACAAGATCGCGTCTAGCAAAACCTGAAACCGCGATAAAGTCACGTCGCATTTACTTCTAAGAAATGCAACTCTGAAATATTGCACATGCAACTGCTTCTCATGACCACGCAAATTATTATCAGTCTAATTTTTTATTTCTTTTTTTCAGTCTTAGTTCTTTCAGGCTTAGCCTTATCAATTTTGTTAGGCAGTCTTATAAATCGACTCTATGTATAAAGACCTCCTTTTTTAAATCGCTTGTTTTTATATGTTTTAAAATTAATTTTATTTCTTTGAAAATAAAAGTATTTCTTTTAAATCGTGTGTTTTTAATTTTCGAAAATAAAATAAAATTAATTAATTGGCGCAGTCGGTAGGATTTTGCTCCGAAAATTAGTGTCGTCGAACAAAAAAAAAAACGAATTGATTTAACTTTGTGCTTAGTGCTGTAGTGGCAAAAGAAAATTTTAAAAAGTTTTATCTGAAAATTTTACAAAAAAGTTTAATTTGAAAATTTTAAAAAGTTTTATCTGAAAATTTTACAAAAAAGTTTAATTTGAAAATTTTAAAGAGTTTTATCTGAAAATTTTACAAAAAAAAGTTTAATGTGAAAATTCTAAAATTTAATCTGAAAATTCTAAAAAGCTTTATGTGAAATTCTAAATTTATCTGATAAATAAAAAAAAAAAAAAACAGATTGAACGAAGTTTTATACATCAAACAAGAGCAAGCGTTAATGAACCACGAGATCGAAGACCTTATATCTAGTTTGGCGAACCTCTCTACTGACAACAACCCCGAACAACCGGCGGATAACACGATGACAACACCAATCAACATTTTTCATCTCCTTAAAGGCCTTCCTTCGTTCTCAGGAAGACCAGATGAACTTCAGGTATTTATAAAACACGTGGACCAAATTTTGCTGTTTGTAACGAGTTTAGACATTAATGTTAAAAATTTAGTTAATATAAAAATTAGGGAAAAAATCATTGATAAAGCAAACATTGTTCTTATTAATAACGGGAATTCCACAGTTTGGACAGAAATAAAAACTATTTTAGAGGAAAATTTTTGTATTCAAGACAGCATCGAAAACATACTTTTTAAAATTAAAACTCTAGAAGTCGAAGACACAATCGCACAATTTTATTAAAATATTTTAGAACTCCTATGTGATCTTAATATTAAAACGAATGATAATAGTTTGCAATGGTACGATAGTAAAAATAATGAGAACATGGTATTAAAGATATTTACTAATAAATTACCCAACGAACCAAAACTTATATTAAATGCTAGAAGCCCTGAATCGCTTAGAAAAGCTAAAGAAATTTTAGTTGAAACAGATTATTTCTATAAATGCTATAAAGCAAAAAATTATACACTTGTAAATAGGCGAAATAAACTCCTAAATTTTAACAAACGGAACGTGACTAGAATGCAGACTTACCGAAATCCAAACGAACAAAATACAGGTAACAGTTACAATAGATCTTATAACCCGAATTATGTTAATAGATATATTGACAGTTCAAGACAAAATAATCCACTAAACTTTAGGCAGAATAACGCAAATAATTATGTTCGTAACAATTCCGGAAATTTTAGAAATGATAACCCAAGTTCAAATGTCAGACGCAATATTTCGGGGAATTTCAGACAAAATAATCAAGTCGACCAAAGAACTAATACGTATTTTAGACAACAACATCAACAGCCAGAACCTATGGAAGTTGACGCAATTAAGGTCGCAAATTTTCAATCTCAGGCCTTAGAACTCTTCCCTGCATAATAGTACAAACTAAGTCAATCCCAATTAAGCTTTTGGTAGATTTGGGATCAGCAACTTCCCTAATTCAAAAAGGACTGTTTCACAATTCTTTTAGAACCCTCCTTGACAAGCCAAAGCTCCTTATAACGATAAATTCTATTGACAAAATCGATTCCAAAATAACCATACCCCTATTTAAGGAATTCAAACTTCCTTCAAAAAACGTAGAAATGTTAGAAGCAGTTATAGAAAGCGACTGGGACGGAATAATAGGGAACAATATTTTAAAACCTTTAGGTGCCAAAATCGACTATGAAAGTTCGCAACTGATTACGAAAGCATCGAAACTGCCTTTAATATTCTGCGAATTGCAAACACAATTGTCGGAAGCAGAAATACAAAGTTTCTGTAACCAAATTCTTGAAAGAAATTTTAATTGCTCAGACAAAACCAATGTCCTGGATAAAGTTAATGTTACTGACCTAAATGACGAAGAAATAGGATCTCTGAGAAATATAATTAGACAATATAAAAAGATATTTCACGAAGACGGCGACAATTTAACTTCAGTAGTTAAATACACGCATAAGATCGTTACCAAAAATGATATTCCGATTTTTTCTAAAACATATCGTTACCCGGAAGTACATCGGGAAGAAGTTAATCGACAGATTAATGAAATGCTAAACTCCGGCATCATTAGAAACTCAACGAGTCCATATAATGCACCTATATGGATAGTACCCAAAAAGTTAGACAATTCTAACAAGCCAAAGTGGAGAATTGTCGTTGATTATAGAAAGCTCAACGACAACACTATAGACGATCGATACCCGATTCCAAACATCGAAGGTATATTTGATAAATTAGGTCGAGCGCAGTATTTCAGTACGATTGACCTTGCAAAGGGATTTCATCAAATACCCATAAATAAACAAGACATGCATAAGACGGCTTTTTCGACACCTAACGGGCACTACGAATTTACTCGCATGCCGTTCGGTTTGAAAAACGCTCCGGCATCATTCCAAAGAATGATGAACGAAGTCCTGCATGATTATATCAACAACATTTGCGTCGTATATATGGATGATATCCTCATATTTTCCACTTCATTACAGGAGCATATGAATTCGCTCAGTAAAATTTTTAAAAGGCTTGTCGAATACAATATGAAGGTACAAATCGATAAATGTAACTTCCTAAGGAAGGAAACGGAGTACTTAGGCCACATAATTTCTACTCAAGGAATCAGGCCGAATCCCAAGAAGATTGAAATTATAAATAAGATTCAGGTGCCCAAAACTATTAAACAAATCAAGTCGTTTTTGGGAATGACAGGCTATTATAGAAAGTTTATTAAAGACTATTCTAGAGTAGCTCTGCCCATGACTAAATTCCTTAAAAAGAATATTAAAATCAATCCAAACGATAAATCGTACTTAGAAGCTTTCAACAAACTGAAGGAAATTATAACTAATAGTCCTGTAGTTGCATTTCCCGATTTTTCAAAGAAATTTACGCTCACAACTGACGCTAGTAATGCAGCGATTGGAGCCGTTTTATCCCAAAACAATCACCCAATCGCTTACACATCGCGGACTTTAAATAACCATGAAATAAACTATAGCACAATTGAAAAAGAATTATTGTCTATAGTTTGGTCAATTAAATACTTTCGTCCTTATTTGTACGGGAGAAAGTTCACCATCAAAACGGATCATCGACCGTTGATTTGGATAAATTCATTAAAAGAACCCAATCCCAAGTTACAACGATGGAAGCTTCAGCTTAACGAATACGATTACGACATTCAATATATAAAGGGAAAAGAAAATAATGTAGCGGATTATCTAAGTCGGATCGAAGTTCATCATACAGATGCACAGGAAGTTAATTCCGATATAGCCACCATCCATAGTAGTGATGAGCAAACGCAAGAACAAGACAAGACTAATCTAGCCTTGTTCTTGTCTTGTTCTTGTTCAGTCTGTCTTGTTCTTGTTCTTGCAAGCCTACCTAAGTCTTGTTCTTGTTCTTGTTCTTGCAAACATACCTAAGTCTTGTTCTTGTTCTTGCAAATATACCTAAGGCTTGTTCTTGTTCTTACTAAATGTGCAAGACCAAGACAAGGCAAGACAAAACTGCAAGGCCAAGGTATTTTCTCGCATGCAGAAGGTATTGTATGTTGATTTTAAAAAATGGTTATTGAAAAAAATCTAGACTTTAATAAAAAAATTATATCCAAACAACAAAATGCAAAAAATTGAAAAGCATATTAAAAAACACTAACTTTTGTAAAATCTCCACAATTGAAATTTCCGTATTCACGTTGTTTGTCCGTATCCGCTGTACAGATACCCGCTTTTCGTAAATTATGTACTCCGAAAATACGCAAATGCGTTAGTGTCATAACTATTTAACTACTGTCTCCATTCTTATCGACGGTGGCATGTCATACTACTCGTAAAGGTAGGTTCACACGCAACGGACTATTTGTGAAAACTGTCTGGTGCAAGTGGATTTGTGCAAATAAACTGAGTGAAAATGATGAGTGGAAATCACCTCCATTAGTTATTACGCATTATTTTTATACTTATCTACCCGTTATATTGTTTTACATTGATTTTGATGTTCGACTACCTTCCCGTCCGACCGAAGGTGGTCGAACATCACCGTACACCCATGCACGTGCTGAGGGTTGTTGCCGTGACATTTTTTGTACAAGCCAAACATTTTGGCTTGTTCAAGCCAGCCCGTTAAATTTACACGCAACGATCTATTTGTGCCAATTCACTTGCGCAAGCCAATAATTATATTAATAAATTTTTTTTTAACTTGCCCCCGAAAAAAATGAATAGACTAAAAAGTACGAAATAAAATAAAGTTTTAAAAACTGACTTTAGAAAACACGTGAAATAAGTGATTCTTCTTTCTAAATCCATTCTGATTCGATTAATGCTGTTAAGAATTACCAACAATTATTTCTTCCTTTTTTGTGTATCACGGGATTGGTTTTTTCCTGAAGTCGGTTTTTTAAACTTTATTTTTATCTTAATATAATGAGGAATCTTCATTTTTGTATGGATTTAACAGAAGAAGGACTAGTTTCCTAAACACCAGAAATTGAATTAAAGTAACAGACCACCCAATTGGGTAAAAAAAGAGTAGGCAGTGTGGAACATCTACCTAAATCTTTTCGGAAAATTTTGCTTCGAAATGCAAAAATATTGATTCTGAATCTCGTTGACATGCAAAGTCATTATGTACTTATGTACAAATGCTTTTACAATTATCATACTAAATATACACATATACATGTATCTATAATAATTACTTGAGCATAATAATCAACTTTATGTTTTTTTTAATAGAATGAATTTAGGTGGAATTTTTGCAAGAATCTTGCAAGAAATCTTGCTCTGGGTCTTGTTCTTGCACAGTTAGTCTTGTTCTTGTTCTTGCAAGCATAACTAAGTCTTGTTCTTGTTCTTGTTCTTGCAAAATGTGCAAGAACAAGACAAGACTGCAAGAACAAGACCACTTTTGCTCATCACTAATCCATAGTAGTCAAGAGAATAGCAATGATTACATATACATTTCTGAACGACCACTGAATATATTCAAAACACAAATTATACTAAAGCCGGGTGAAGCAAATTCTAATGAAGTCAAGCCGTCATATGAGAAGAAAAAAAGACTAATTATTACACTAAAAGAATATAAAGAAAATTACATTTTAAAAATATTAAAAGAATATCTACCTTCGAAAGGATTTATAGCTGTATACTCTGAATGTGATGCCTTATTTATTAAATTCCAGGATACCATTGTAAAATATTTTTCTAATTCACCAAACATAAAAATTATAAGGTGCACAAAATTTCTTCAGGAGATCGAAAACAAAGAACGTCTCCTAGAAATTATTGAGAATATTCACATTTCCAAAAACCATAGAGGTATACAGGAAACATACATGGAAATGAAAGACGAGTACTACTTTCCCAATCTACAGATGGAAATCCACAAATATATCAATAACTGCATAATTTCCAATATGTGCAAATACGATAGAAAGCCGATAAAACCTAAATTTATGGTGTCAGAAACACCTAATGAACCGAACCAATCTATACACATAGACATTTGGTTCCCTAATAAAAATACAATGTTCCTCACCTGCATAGATAAATTAACAAAACATGTATCTATACATTCTATCTCAGACAGAAACTCAACCTCTATTGTAAATGTATTACAGGAAAGATTCGCTCTTTTAGGGAAACCACAAAAAATAATAGCAGATAACGAATTTAACACAGCATATATAAGAAATTTCCTAAACTCAAAAGATATAATGTATCATTTCACCTCACCTAACACTCATACCGGAAACGCTGATATCGAACGATTCCATTCCGCACTCAACGAACACATGAGATTATTCAAACTTAGCAAGGAAAATAAAAACATAGATGAGAGAACGCTCGTATATAGAGCTGTAGAAATTTACAACGATACAATCCACTCAACTACAAAACTTAAACCAAATACACTGCTACACTCCAATCTTAAAAATTCGGAATGGAATACGCTTCATCAAAAAATCCACAACAATAAAATAAATCGTATAAATAAGATGAACGATAAGCGTGAAAATCCTGAAGAATATGGAGAACGCGAACTCGTGAAAAATCTCGGATTCCACAACCTAAAGGGTCTTCCAAAATATATAATTAAAGACGTTACTAATAAAGGTAAAACCTATTTTGCGGACGAAAAAGGCTATAAACGAGATAGACAGATAGTAAAAAGGAAATACAAATATCAAAATCCCATAGATAATGTACAATTTGACCGCAAACAAACGAGTCGAGATTACTCGGGTAGAGTTAGAAAGAAAAAAAATGTCAGAAATAACGATCCCAACGTTCCAAGTACAAGTAGGGAAAAATAACGTAAAAAAAAACGGCTCTCCTACAATTAACGAGTAATTGTCAGGACGATCTGCCGTAGGTATCATATAAATAGAAGTAATACCTAAACTACACATATTTTTTTTTTTTCATGAAAATATATTTGTTAGCATCGTATTACCATTACATAAAATCTAATTCTTACACTCATACAAATTACCTTTTCAGAAAATATCATACATTTTTCTTCTGCTCATACTAAGTGCTGCCAAAGTCAATTCACAATCTATACAAATAACTTCATGCGAAAATGAGCCGGGTTTTTCCTTAATACGAACAAGCGAAAAGAAAATAGTGGACAACTATAGAAAGTTGCTGCACATCGTAAACTTAACTAACTACGAAGAATTAATAAATACATTATATTATAATCTAAACTCACTAAGATTAGGCCCAAATGAAGGAGAATATCAACTACTGTACAGAGAACTAAGAGTTCTCCAAGAAAACTATAATACGCTATCTCAAAACGAAACAAAACGAGCTAAACGCGGACTAATTAATATACTAGGAAAAGGATTTAAATTACTAGCAGGTACTATAGATGACGAAGACCGCGAAGATATCAATAACCATCTTATAAACATTGACGCAAACGCAAAACAAATGGTGGATCAGTTAAATAAACAAGTCCAAATTAATAACAATTTAATCAGAAATTTAAACGAAATCTCCAATCATATAAACAACCAGCAGACAAAACTAACAAGATACCTTTCTGACATAGAAAATAAGACGAACAAAATAATAGTTACAACGGAGAAATTTAACTTAGTCTTACAAATGTACGCTGATATTTCCGCAGTTAATAAACAAATAGAGAAAATTGAAGATATAATTTTATTAAGCAGATTAAACGTCCTTGCACACAATATAATCGCGAAAGAAGAAATTAAAAAACTTGAGATAACCGTCGATACCATGCCATATATTAGAAGTAGTGTACTTTTCGGTAATAATCTCATCATTATTGCTATTATGATACCAAATTTTACTAAAGAAAAATACTTTAATGCTTTAATAATACCGTGCCCAAACAAATTTCACGAGGAGCTTGATTCGAATTTTAAGAATGTTATTATAAATGCAAATAATATATATGAAAACACAAACGAATCAATTTTGAAGAAGAATTTGAAATATCCAACCAATGATTGTATAAAAAATTTACTAAAAGAAAACAATGTATGCCCATTTAAAATAAACAAACAGAAAACAACTTATCTAATAAGTGAAAATATTATTGTAACAAACAATTTATTACCAACTAAAATCATTCAAAATTGTATAGATCAGGATATTACAATAAAAGGTAGTAATATTATAAAATTCAGTAACTGTAAAATAACAATAAATAATAACGAATTTGTCAATAAAATTGAAGAGTATAGACATCATATGGTACTACCATCATTCAATCTTAACGTAACAAAATTAATTAAAAATATAACAATCGAAAAGCTCAATCTCAACACAATTAAAAACAGGGAACTTATAAAATATATAGAATACGAAACAAAAGTTATAACATATAGCTCGCTCTCTGTAATAACATTAATACTGATATTAATCTCTATTGTAATATTAATAATAAAAAGGAAAAGAAGTAATGTAAATAAAAATAACATTCCAGGAGTAATGTTAGGTCAAAGGGAGGGGGAGTTACATGTGCAAATTCCAACCATTTCCGTTCCCACAATTTAAACGATTTCCGTTACCACAATTAAGTTGAAACATCAAAAACCTAAATACAAGATCGCGTCTAGCAAAACCTGAAACCGCGATAAAGTCACGTCGCATTTACTTCTAAGAAATGCAACTCTGAAATATTGCACATGCAACTGCTTCTCATGACCACGCAAATTATTATCAGTCTAATTTTTTATTTCTTTTTTTCAGTCTTAGTACTTTCAGGCTTAGCCTTATCAATTTTGTTAGGCAGTCTTATAAATCGACTCTATGTATAAAGACCTCCTTTTTTAAATCGCTTGTTTTTATATGTTTTAAAATTAATTTTATTTCTTTGAAAATAAAAGTATTTCTTTTAAATCGTGTGTTTTTAATTTTCGAAAATAAAATAAAATTAATTAATTCGTGGGGTGAGCCGGGACACGGTTTCTGAGTTGACCGAGAAATGTTTCGGCCCACGTTTTATATATATATATATAAAATTAAAATCACGTTTCTAACTTTTTGTTATAGTTTTGTCACTTGAGCGACCTGTTAGATTCAATCAAACAAGGTCTAGTTTCGCGCAAAATTCATGTTTTCAGATATATATATATATATATATATATATATATATATATATATATATATACATATTCGGCTTGAGAAAGGCAAGGACGACAACTGATGCAGTCAATATGGTGGTGGGCATAGCAAGTAGTGATGAGCAAAAGTGGTGTTGTTCTTGCAGTCTTGTGCTCTAAAAAAAATTCTTTTTTGAGTAACCTCTTTTGCTTTTTGGATGGCAAGGAAACTCGGACTTTTCTCAATGTATCTAATATTTGCAAGGCCTCCACATTATTTACATCGCATCGTAAGAACGACAGGAGCGTGGGCCAGTTTTTGTATTGCTGCAAAGGGATTTAATAAGTTTTTGTGCCCATACACGACATTTCTTCTTTAATGAATCATACTTGAACAACCTAATTTTTTGTAATAAGTAATGGGTATTATACTGGTTTACTTTTGCTTCAAAATATTTCCGTTGTAATTTGTTGCTTACACACTTGACAGAAAAATGTCTACGCCTAACTTGTTCCCATATGAATTTTATGTAATTTTTCAGGGGCGCAAACATAATAACGTCACCAAGAGCAGTCGTGAAACTGTTTTTTTTAATAAAAAAGCCATGTGGAATTCTCACCTCAAAGGTAGTAAATTTTCGGTGTATACAAACTTTTGACGCTGACTGACTGACGCTAAAATTATAATACACTCACAGCCACAATTAACCGCCCACCCTGTAATTCTTGTAGTTTGTCTACAACCCGTCTAATTTTACGTAATTTTGATGGATGGTATGTGAAAGCAATCCTTGATAAACAAAAACAAATGAAAATGTAGCAAAAAAATTATTTATTAACATTTTATTCAACCAAATCGACTTTTTCGAGTCTCTTGTTGACCGAATATTTAAAAAAAACAGTGAAATTTTTGTCATTTACTTCAAATTTAATAACGGGTGTTACCACCTCGGGCTCTAATGACTTCTTGAAGCCTGTTTGGAAGACCATCCATGACGTCCTGAATATCCGTCTGAGGGATATTGTGCCACTCCTCTACCACAGCGGTTTTGAGCTCCCCTAAGGTAGTAAGTACCGGTCTCTTGCCCGAACACGTCTTTTGAGGTTGTCCCAGACGTGTTCGATTGGATTGATATCAGGACTACGCGCTGGCCATGGCAAAGTTTGTATACCGACCTCGTTAAGGTACTGTGTTACAGATCGAGCGACTTGGCAACGTGCATTATCATGCGTTAGCCTAAAATTGTCTCCAATAAATGGAGCAAACGTTACGACGTGATCTTGGAGAACTTCTTCCACGTACCTATGAGCGTTCACACTGCCCCTATCAAAAATGACAAGATCGGTACGAGCCTCATAAGAGATACCTCCTCAAATCATTACTGATCCACCTTGATAGCCGACTGTTTCGGTTATAGCGCAGGGAGCAAACCTCTCATTTTTGCGTCTGTAGACTCGCTGACGCCCACCTGGACCTTTTAAGGCTATTCTGCTCTCATCTGAAAACAGCACGTCTTTCCACTGCTCCATAGTTCAATCACAATATTGTTGCGCAAAAACAAGTCTAGCTCTACGGTGCTGTGGGAGAAGTTGTGGAGCGCGAGCTGGACGAAAAGCCCTTAAATTTCTTTCTGCCAGTCTTCTTCTAATTGTGCGTTCAATTACACTAACATTCCTGACTTCAAACAGACGTGTACGAGCTTCAGTAGCAGTGGAAAAGCGATCTCTCAACACGTTACTTACAATAAAGCGGTCATCTCGGGTGGAAGTGCAACGATTTCTGGACTGACCTCGTCTCCGGATGTATAAGCCAGTCTCCCGATAGCGTCTAATTGCATCCCGTACCGTTGTTCGAGGTACATCGAGTATTCGAGCGATGTGACGTTGACTGTACCCAGCATCAGCGAAGGCGACAGCCCTAGCTGCACTAGTTGCATCTATCGGTATTTTTATGTTTTGAACCACCAAAAGGAATATTAAAGACACAAATTAAAGAACTTTTAAACACTAGATGAAAAGAAAATCAGAAAAATGTAATCGCGGTAACGTGGCCGTAATTTGGTCAAACATTGAATAATTTTTGCAAAGGCTTCTGCGAAATAAATTTGAGACCCCACGCAAGGCCAGCTAAATATCCACTCAATAAAAAACAAATCCTGCGATATGCCATACTTAACGTAAATAAACAGGGTGACAAAAAGTGTAAGTGGGCGGTTAATTGTGCCTGTGAGTGTAGTTTTAAAATCAATTTTTTGCATTTTGCTGTTTGGATATAATTTTTTTATTAAAGTCTAGGTTTTTTTCAATAACCATTTTATAAAATCAACATACAATACCTACTACATGCGAGAAAATACCTTGGCCTTGCAGTTTTGTCTTGCCTTGTCTTGGTCTTGCACATTTAGTAAGAACAAGAACAAGCCTTAGTTATGTTTGCAAGAACAAGAACAAGAACAAGAACAAGACTTAGCTATGCTTGCAAGAACAAGAACAAGACAGACTGAACAAGAACAAGACAAGAACAAGACTAGATTAGTCTTGTCTTGTTCTTGCGTTTGCTCATCACTAATAGCAAGAGCCGCCATAGAGAAAAATCACTGCTGCGCACTGATAACCCTCGACGTTAAAAATGCTTCAACTCTGCGAGGTGGAACAAAATAGTTGAGGCGTTGATCAAGCTAGGCACACCAAAGTACCTAGTGCGAGTGGTGGCAGACTACCTCCAGGGTAGGTCGCTTTATTGTGATTCGGATGATGGTCCTAAAGTGTTCGGGACAACATGCGGTGTCCCGCAAGGTTCCGTCCTGGGCCCTCTCCTATGGATCGCAATGTACAATTATGTGTTGGGGCTTCGTCTTCCAAAGGAAGCAGTGGCGATCGGGTTTGCAGATGATATCGGGGTAGTTGTCGAAGGAAAACACCCAGATGACATCGAACTGTACGCAAACGAAGCGATCTGGGAAATAAAAGCGCGGTTAGAACGCGCGGGGTTGAAGCTTGCTGAGCACAAAACGGAAGTAGTGCTGATCAGCAAGCGACGAAAGCTAGTATCCGTAAGGATAAAAGTAGGGGAACAGATCATCCACTCACAGCCCGCACTAAGGTACCTGGGAGTGATGATCGACCGGAGGCTAAACTTCAAAGCGCACTTGGAGGGCACGGCAGACAAAGCGTCTGTGATTTGTGCAGCACTCGCAAGAATGCTGCCCAATGTTGGGGGCCCTAGACCGAGTCGCCGCCTCCTCTTGGGGAGGGTGGTAAGCTCAGTCCTGTTATACGCAGCGCCAGTGTGGGCAGCAGCGTTAAACAGGACTGCAAATAGCAGAAAATGGAGGGGTGCTTATAGGCTAAGTGCACTTCGCGCTTGCTGCGCGTACAGGACCACGTCCGACGATACAGAGTGCGTGATAGCGGGGATGATTCCCGTAGATATTCTGGCGAGGGAGGGCATGCGTCTCTATGATCCAGAATATGGTAGAGGGGAGCCAAGAAGGGTGCGGCGGCAGATTGCGCGCTGCGAGTCCTTAAGGGAATGGCAGGCGAAATGGGACGAGTCTGTTAAGGGTCGTTGGACCCACAGACTTATCCCTAATGTGGAAATGTGGGCTACGAGGGAGCGTGAGGAAGTAAATTACGACCTCACGCAGTTCCTGAGCGGACATGGGGGGTACAGGAAATACCTCCACCGCTTCGGGCACGATGATTCACCGTTGTGTCCGGTATGCCCAGCGACGGAGGAAGATGCAGAACACGTCTTCTTTACCTGCTCGAGATTCGCCGAGGAAAGGGCGAAACTAGAAGAAAAGTCGAGGAGCCACTAACGCCCGGAAACATCCTAGACCATATGATTAGGTCTGAGGAAATGTGGAGGGACGTGGAAGCAACCCTAAAGACCATTCACAGAAAGCTAAGGCAACAAGAAGCCGTAAGAAAGAGAGAAAGGCACAGAAATGCCGCGAGCAGAAGCAGCTGAATGAAGCTGAACGACCCCCGCGATGTAATGCTTATTAGTTCTCATGTTCATAGACCCATATATGGATCATTCCATGTCAAACCGAACGCTTAATAATAATTGATGATTCCGATTTTTTTGAAATTTGGCAGGCACATTCTACACATGAAATAATGAAAAGATGTCTCGCGAAAAAAATTTGGGATTTTTTTTTTTTTTTCAGAAGATATAGATGGTTGGAAGTTGTAATAAATTTCAAAAAACGACGCTCGGCCGACCTTTCAAATTACTGTATCGTCGAAACCATTAGTCGTACAAAAAAATGAAACAGGTCGATTTTGAAGATATCGAGTCACTCTATGTAGTGGTATAAAAAAAATTGAGTTTGTTATTAATAAATTATTATTAATTTGTTTATAAAGTTTCATTACCACTTTTCGTCTTCAACTCACCAACTTAAAATTTTGGAAAAAATATCATCGTGTTCCCCTTTCAATTCTAAGGAAACGGTGAAAATTTGAAAATGGAACTCAACCGGGGTCACACTTAAAAAATTCTTTAAAAGAATGCGACCGAGCGGCACTGTGGCTTAACATATCGCGTACACGCAGAGAACGTTTACAAGGACTGGTAGGTGCAACGGAAAATGAATAACACATAAAACTAGTTGGGATGTGGGTTCGACCCTTTCGGTCCACACGATCAACTTCCCAGTATGATGGATGTTGAATATTATGATTGGATATTTTAATAATAAATGAACAATAGGCAATATAGAATATATGCATAATACTCAGAATTTGTCACAATTGTTTATCAATATTTTCGCTAAAATGTCAAACTTAATGTGCGCACTTACAAGATCAGGATGACGAAAATGTATATAAAATTGATGTATGAATGTTTTTCGGCACCTCAATGAAGTCGATATAGTTTTTAGTTCGCGCGGGCGGTATCGTGCAGGTACAAAAATCACTTAAGTCAGTTAAACCAAAAACCCGCTGGACCGAATATTATAAAAATATTTTCAGATTATATTGTCGCTAATACGCTTCGAACGGCACCTCAAGTAAGTCAACATCTTTTGTGGTTCGGGCCATATCGTGCAGGTACAAAAATCACTTACGCCGCTTAAACAAAAAAAGGGCTCGACCGAATTTTATGAAAATCTTTTCAGATCATATTTTGGTTAATACTCTTCGAACGGCACGTCAACTAAGCCGATATCTTTTATAGTTCGCGCGATATCGTGCAGGTACAAAAGTCACTTAAGTCATTTAAACCAAAAAACCGCTGGACCGAATATTATAAAAATCTTTTCAGATAATATTGTCGCTAATACGCTTCGAACGGCACCTCAAGTAAGTCAATATCTTTCGTGGTTCGGGCGATATCGTGCAGGTACAAAAATCACTTACGTCGTTCAAACAAAAAAACGGCTGGACCGATTTTCATGAAAATCTTTTCAGATCATATTTCGGTTAATACGCTTCGAACAACACCTCAACGAAGCCGGTATCAGTTTTGGTTCGCGCGATATCGTGCAGGAAAAAATGACCACATCCGTACGCACATACACACACACATACACATACACAATTTTTTGCTTAAAATGCTCCTGGGACCTTGAAAGATGAAAATACGTTGAAATTTTCGATTTCGATTTTCGGACCGCTTACAATAACTTCCTATACTGGGAAGTTAATAATGAATTAAGTATGTTTATTTTAATTTTTGCACACATTTACAATAGTCGAAGTAGTAGCTGACGATGTGATTTTTACTTCAATTTTTCCATTTTGATGTGTAAAAAATGAATGGTACATTAAAGTGCCACGAATCATCTTCGTTTTGTCGAAACGGGTTTGAAGTGCTTGAGCTTCCGTTCCGTTAATCCTGAAGATGAAAGAATTCGGTATTAATATTCTTAATATTTTTGTTAATCCACATGAAAAATTTGGCCGGGGTATTCATAGGGTCATTTACAATTCTGCAAACTGTCTTTTGCAGCTAATCTTTTAATCATACCTCCTAAACCATCGCAAGACATGAGACATGGCGAAAAAGTGCCATTCTGCACTAACATCAAAATCGACTTTGTGATAAGAAAGATTTATGAAATTTTTTTCGTTTGTTGTTTGTATTGACCACTCGCTCCGTCAGAAAAGTAAAATATTTTCGCAAAGAACTCAATGTTTTGTTTAAAAAAGTAATTAAACCACGCTGAAATACGTGGACGGCTATTGTTTCATGTTTCAAACAATCTGAGATTGCGAAGAAATTAAGAAATTGTGTTTTTCCCTTATCTTTATAATAAATTGCGAAAGGGTGTATCGTTACTTGGTCATTATTCCAATGGACTCCTTGAATTGCATCCTGTAGAACAAACGCATAATTTTCGGAAAATCGCAAATCAAAATCGCTCTTCGATACAGGCGAATCTGTAACACAGCGTGTACTAGGTCCAGTGTTTAACATTGAAACAACTTTTTCCGACGTCTTTCATTCAGTACTATCGGAATCAGAAGAAGGGATTTTCCTAGTCTTCATTCGGCATGCGTCACAAATCTTCAAAAACGACTTTTTTGGTTCGAGCAAGACCTACATGCCTTGCTGTAAATTTGCTCGATTAGCTCGATATGCGGCTCGACTGTCTAAAGGTTGGCTGAAGAACTGTCAATGTTGTATGAACTGTATATGAAAAGTGCGCGAATCGGGGCACTTTTATCTTTCTTGAAGCAAATTAAAAGATATTAAAAAAAATAATTCAAAGGTTAAATAATGAATATAGGGTGATATGTAAAATTCCACAACAAAGTTACGGGCTAAACGTTTACGATCTACAATTTTTTGTTCGTCACTTCAAACTTAGGGTATATACCCACGGTATACAGAAGCATGGAAATGTAAAAGAGTGAATACCGTAAGACGGTATTTTAGTGCTAAAGTCTCTTGGTCACCGCTTTCCATATATAATCGAAGATGGTGTTGCTGTTTCTGCATTAGTGTGGACGTCACTTGGCGACCCTTGTATACGGTATTCGAAGCTGTCAGTCTCTTTTACATTACCTTGTTTCTGTATACCGTAGTATATGTATACCCTGTACATTTTAGATAGTGGGAACGAGCAATTGCTTTTCCGCCAGCATGATTTCGTAATGCAACGAAGCCAGTCAATGGCTTGAAAAAACCGAAAAGGCCACAACAAGACCGTACGACTGGTAGAAAAGCGATTTTCCTACAGGTGAATCAAGTTCGACGGATTACAGATAAAGGAGATGCCTTGGTCTGCAAGGTCGGGGACTCGCATAGTCTCTGGAAAGATCTCAGCGTCCCTGCCACATGTATTGGTGCAATTCTAGTGATTAGGCCAATCCACATGTGAAAATTAAAGTATCCAGTAACAATGACTTTACTCTGAAGATGGAAGGATAAGAAACCGAAGACTACTTTCGGAAGAAGTGACCAGTGCTAGAAGACTCATTACTAAAATTAGGAATTTTGTTTATAAATTGGAGAAGATGTTATGTTTTGAAAATAATACATATCCTAACATCAAGATGGTTGTCCGAACTTCGCTTGAATTTCGAAATTCACTTCTTTAATGGCTTTGCATCAGCAAATTTCTAAACTCTTGTAGCCGGCACCGGCAGTGCCAGAGTCATAGTCATCCGACCTGTAACGGAAAGTGCCTCGCACAACAAGGAGGTGTATCCCGTCAATCAACTCACGCGAATGCTACACACGCACAGGGACAAACGAGAAGAGCTAAGCAAACCCATGTCACAGCACCAATGCAACTATGAAATAGAAATTAAATTGATTCCGTCACCGAGCTCGTAGACGTCGCTATCTCAGATTGTGCACCTTCATACAACAACCTTGTATACTACTCTTTTTTGACAGTCGCTGTGGTAAGCGATTCGTCGGCCGCCCTTAGCATGTTTACAGCATAAGATGGATGTTTGCGCGAAGGAAATCTGAAAGTTATTTGTGCTGTTGGTCAGTGAATTTCACGGTGGTTCTGAAGCTTAACGTGTCAGAAGATTTCTGTTGTGACAAGAAAATATTTGTGAAGTAATGATAACTAACTATATACTCCACTATTTTTAACTGGTTTAAGAATAATAAATTTTATTCGCAGTTTAAGCAAGCATCCTTCTAAGCATTATGAAAGTATTAGCGATGGTCGCATTTGTGTCGATACCAGAGGTAGGTTACACATTTTTATTTTGCAAATTCACTACGCAAACATCCTTTAGTCTGCCTAATGAGCTCCATATATCTCACTCATTTATACACCGTTTGTATGCATAACAAAATACGAATATCAGCTAATTATATTGTCAATTTACAGCCCCCATAAAATACAATTTTATCCAACCATAATACGGTCTTTTTTTAAAAAGCAATTGCTGATTAAGAAAAGTTTCACTTTAGTTTATAAATGCGTCACTATTTTGTTGGAAATTTTAATATTTAGTTTAGAGAATATTAAATTCGTGATCAACTGAAACTTTACACAAAAAGTGAATTTATTTTTTGGTAATTGCTACAAAAATAATTCAAACTGTCAAATTGCAAGTGCGAATTTGAAAATAAAGGATTACTACAATTCTGAGTCATTAATTGAGCTGTTGTTTCATAAAAATCTTTTACATGAAATACAAAATTAAAAAGTATAGGAGTATTGTGATGATTTATTTTTACAGTTTTCTTCTAACGTATTGGGTTTCTCAAACTGAGCACAGAATAAGAAATCACCAGCATTATATGAGAAAATGAAACACTTCCAAATATTTCAGTAAAAAATATAAAAATTACTTTTCATTCCACCACACTTTTTTACACGTATTGTCTTAATTGTTGTCTTAAACATTAAATTTTTTTTTACTAATAAATTAAAGCAAAAAATTGGCCTCACTTTTGACTGCACTTAAGTTTTAATTGTCGCATAAATGAATTGTCTATTAAGGTTTGCTATCGTGGAATCATTATCTTATCGTTTTCGTTATCGATAAATAGTATAATTTCGAAGCTGTTTAATCACGATATGCAAATATGTGAAGGTGTAGATATTGTGAATGGTAACAGCCAGCCTAGGTTGACATTAAATACATACTGCACATGACATATACAATTTATGTATCATAAATATAGTCACCATATTCAGAAAAATTGTTGATTTTAATAAACCCAGTAGAAGAATCTAGTTCTGATTAATTACATATATGTATATATTCGCACTACATCCGTTGTCGGGAGTTGTGTGAACTAAGGAGAAATCGTCATTTTATGTATGAAAACGAATTAAATTTGCTCCAGGATATGCGGGTGTATGCATTTAAGGGTAGAATTGAATCGGTCATTTTGAAAAGGGGTCAACTCTAGTTTTTATAATTTTACAGGAGAAGCAAAAAACCTCGTACACGGCTAATTTGAAAAAAAAAAGAAGTACAAACTTGTTTTTTCTTTAAGAAGGAAGAAAAAAGAATATCAAATTTAAAAAACAATTTTTTTTGTTATACAGGGTGCTTGCAATAAACGTTTTTCTATCACGGAGATGACCCCTTTTCAAAATGAATTGGGTTTGCATAAAGAAAGACTTGTTTCCTAGAATATTTTATTAACAGAAATATGAAAACTGAACTTTTAATACATACACATAGTAAAACTTAATAGTAATGGTTAGTAGTTTTCCTCCATATTTTGATCAGCGTTGGTGGTGGGCCATTCACAGTTCACAGATCTCATCGTAAAATGGTTTGTATGTCTCTGGAATATATTGTTGAAGTTTTTTTATATCTTCAATTTTTTTTAAATTGATTGGAATTTTTCCATGATAAGCTGGGTTATTTAAAGGATCTGGAATAGCCAGACTACTATTTTTAAGGTGCTTTAATAGGAGAAATCGTTCTTCCATTACACTATCAATGTATGGCTTACAAACTATAATCCCAGGTTCTTGATAGAAACTGAATTCATAAAACCGATTAACTGCAAAACTGACTTTATCTTTTGTTGAAACAGCTTTACCAAAACTTCGCACGGAAAGCACCTTTTTCTTAAAAAACGTTGACCACACGTTTTAAAAGCTGCAACATCTCGACTGGTAACATGTTTAACATCGAATTTGTTGGTAGAAGACGAAGAAGTGATTAAGTTTTCATATTCTTCCGGAGTGAATATGCAATCGTGGCGTCTTATTTTTCTTTTTACTATATGCCACCACACCACACACAACAACGCATCAATAATAATTGAACAAGAATGAACAGGGATTACATCAGCCAATTCCAAAATAATCAGAAAGTAAGGGGAGGCATTTCAGGGCTCGCGTAATTACGTTTCTTCTTTCATTTTGAAAACGGGCCATCTTCGAGAGATGACTCGTTTTCGAAATGAACCTCGATATCTGCCACAAATAAAATGTACTTAGGTAAAAAGGAGATTTCCTCTTTTCATGGAGAATGCCAGCCTTTACCTATAGATTTTTATACTGCAAAAATGTAAAAAGTTAAAATTTTGGAGATGACCCCTTTTCAAAATGACCGATTCAATTAGAGTTTTTTATTGGCATAAAGAGAAGTAAATCACATTTTCTGTGCATAAGGGCGGTATGGCATTATTATTATAATTATAAGGAATAAGGGGGCAACCGATATGGTGAACACTGCGGCCAAGTTAGGCCTATTGTGTACCCACTAGCGGAACAGACTATCGGCCTTCCGAATGAATGCAAGAAGGTCTTTAGTTGATGAAGACCGGACTTGGGCAGGGCTCAAGAACTCTCTGATAAACGTTCTTCTTCTAAGCCAGATCAGAGCAGGACATTCACAAAGAATATCTGTGGAAGTTTCGTCGCCTTCCAAGCAGAGTCGGCATTCTGTCTCTTGAGACAGTCCTAGGTTGTGGAGGTGGTACCGCAGTCCTACATGGCCAGTGAGTTAGCCCACCAGCAGCCTTAGGTCCGCTCTGTTTAGAGTAATAGTGCCCCTTAAGGCAAAGGGTCTTATAAGATCTTTAGCTTGTCTAAGACCTGGAACTGACTCCCAATAGGCTAGGTTTATTCTCTTAATCCACTCTTCTATCAAGGACTTGGAGGTGGACCAAGAGATGCCACTGAAGGGTTCTGGGCCCTGGACCAAGGTCTAAGACCCCTCCCTCGAGAGACTGTCTGCAGCCTCATTTCCCTCGATACCCCAGTGTCCGGGGACCCAGCAGAGCGAGACCTCATTTCTTTTGGTCAGGCTCTGGAGTACGTCAAAACACCCTGCTACTATTTTGGAAGAAAACTTCCACGTTGAAATTGCCTTGATGGCAGCTTGGTTGTCAGAAAATTTTTAATGTTGGCGCCTTTCAGACCTTTCTCAAGGTTGAGCCTAGCGCAGGTCTGGAAAACAGAGGGCCACTTACCCATTGCAATCGAGACCTTGGAGGTGGGTCCTGCGACACCAGCCCCTGTACCATGTTCCATCTTTGACCCGTCAGTAAACCAGTGGAGATGGTTTGGATCCCTAGGAAGAATAATTTCCTCCCACTCAGAGCGATCCGGGATAATTGCTCTGAATTTCCTTTGGAACCGCAGTTGACTAACCATATGGTCGGATACGTGGCAGATGGAAATGCTTGGGATATTTTAACGTGACAACGTCTATTAAAATGAACGCCGGCTGCATGCACGAAAAATGATGACTCATTGTCCCCTTATGTCCCGTTACGCTCGAGAAAAGATTAATGAAATGATTGCATACTTTTATGAAGAAAATTGAATCATAACGTGCATGCGTGACAATTTTGATACAGTTCCAATCAATAATTATGAATGTATAACCAGGCAGAATAATCGATCGGATTTTGATACAAACGCAGCTGGTGGAGTGGCAATCTATCGAAAATTAACATCAACATCCACGGCCAAAGTTCTCCACGTTGAATTGTCGGACACAACTCGTCTCATCAGAAACACAGGCGAGGTCTGCTTGGCTGAAATTACATGCTTCACTGCTGATACAACGTTTAAAATTGAATCGGTCAATTCAAAAACCACATAAGTCACTTTTTTGTCATACATCCTTTTTTTGCTCCAAACGCTTCCTTAAAGGTAGATGCATATTCTGGGTAATAACCACATCAGTCAGTATACCCCTTCCTCGTCAAATAGTACCGCTAAGTAGACGTTCATTTCTAAAAAAAACATAAGTCAATGACTTAAGTGGTTTTTGCATTCACTAGGTGGTTTTGCATTTAGATGGTGGCGGCAGTGGAAACGTCAAGTTTAATATTGTTTGCAATTGAATTTGTTTGATTGGTTATATCCATTGTTCTATTTATACATATATTCAAATTGAGAATTAAAAAACATTTAATTTCATTGTGTAACTTTAATGGCCAATTAAATATGTTCTCATAAAACGAGTTTCATGGCTGCAACAGGTAAAATGCACTTATGCACTTCATGCAATTAATTACCACGGCCCCAAAAAAATCGTAGGAAGCTCGGAGACCCCGCAAAATCTTCGTATTTAATCGTGCAATTCGGCAAAAATAATATAAAAATCCGTATTTCTCTCTAAGAGGGTCAAAAAGCGTCCTCAAAGTTTGCCCCCCTCTCATATGCACCCTATGCACGCCACCCATGTCTAAATTATAAAACTACTTAATTACATTGTAATTATTCATAATCAATCAATAAAAAGTCACTGCACCTCACCCGGGGCTCTAATTACATAGATTCGTACATGCATGAAAACTGCACTAAAAATGCACTTAAATTTACCTTACTTTTGCCTCCTACGGCCTCAAAAAAAATCGTAGGGGGCTGTATGACCCCTTAAAATTTGCGTAACAGTCCCTACTATTAGGAAAAAAACCAGACAAATCCCACCTTGCCTCCAAGGGGGCCAGAGAGCTCCCCAAAAGGCTAAAAACAAAAAAACGCCATTTTATGAGAACATATTTAATTGGCCAACTGAAAATGTTGAAGATAACACGGATGAGAATGACGGAGAGTATGATTATGTACCGTAAAGGTGTTAATAATATAATGTTTAAGTGTAATTTGCAATAATATAGATTGAAAAGATGATTGTTTTGTTCAAATTATATACCACTAACCCTATTCCTTGCTAAAACCATATAAGTCAAGAGCAATTTTTCAGGTTTTTTTCATTATTAATATTAATAAACAATAAGTATTATTGCATATTTCAATCTTTTAAAACTGAAACAGTAAACTGAACCCCAAAAAGTTCTTTAAAACTCGTTTATTTGTGAATTACACAGTTTTTATTGATTCCTGAAAAATTCTAATTGTGTGACTTATGATGTTTTTGAAATGACCGATTCAATTGTACTTGGCGCAGTGTATATTCATGCTGGAGCAAGTGTCTCAAACATTAGTGTATTGCTGCACCAAGCACTCTTTCCGTATGTGCATAACAGGCAGTATGTGCATTCGATCATGCAAGTTGATACCAATGTACCAATTCTTCTTTGTGGCGACTTCAACACAAACGTGAAAAATGATGATACACTCCTAAAATTCATGAAGGATGAGATCTGAAATCTCAAGGCACTTATGGTGGCGGATTTCCATATGAAGAGATGCAAAAAGGGGTCAATCCAATGATTGCTTCCATTGCAGCTGTGGGGCAGGTCCGCATAGCTCCGGTAATGGAGAGGCAAGCAAGCCGTTGCAGCTTGCTGCACTTGAGGATAGACGTAACCTGTTTAGTCTTGGGGCACCAAACTATAGCGGCATAAGTGACAACAAGTTTAACGATCGTATTGTACATCCAGTACATCATTTGTGGTGTAAGACCCCATGTCTTACCCAGAAGCCTTTTGCAGGCCCATATGGCCCTTGTGGCTTTGCTGATGACGTAGTCAAGTTGAACGTTCCAGTTCAGCCTCTTGTCTAAATTTACTCCCAAATATTTGACAGAGTCTGAGTATTCAACTGTACTGGAAAAAGGTACCAGTAGCTCGTTTCTGTAACTCGGAAATAGAGAAATTCTCTACCAAGATTCTCTATTACACGTCATTTTGACGTCATTCTCCACCAGTCCGTTTCTGTATGGAACTCTACTACTGAATCTCGATTTACTCTATTCACCACGTGAATTGGACTAGAGAAGGTGTTTCTGTAATGCCGTGGGTAGAGTGCTATTACTCCATCAGTTGAGAAAATAGTCGACAGTTTTGCTGTGGTTGAGAAGGTTGTTTTAATAGAATTACTGTGCAGAACGGGTTTGAAAAAAAAGAAAATATGGAGACAACAAATGAAACAGTGGGTGAAAATATTTTTATTAATAAAAATTCGATAAATTTAATAATTTTTTTTAAATTATTATTATGACTTTTTTACTTATAGAAGAAGCTAACAGGACGTGTGACGAAGCAATAGAAATTGAAATTGCTTGAATTAATGAAGGCAAATAGGAGTGTTGGTCGCGGACAATATACTTCCAAATGTAGTGGCAATCAGCATAATTTATATTGGAAAAAGGTAGCGTCGGAGCTGCGAATTGCAAGGGCGCAAGTCAGAAAAGCCCCGACCAGTGGAAAAGAGTACGTTTTATTTGTGTACAGATGGTGAAGTTAGCATATTCAAATTATTTATTTCAGTGCTGGATCGACTGGAAGGCAGCAGTGAAAAAGCAATACGGAAAAATTAAAGCCTTCAATTCAAGAACTGGGAATCGCCCCTTATCTGAGGGACCCAAGCCATTGGAGAAAATGGACAATGATTTAATTCATTTTTTTCCACCGAGTTAGTGGAAGGGGATGGAGTTACCCCGGAAGTAGGGTTTGGCGAAGAAACGGTAAAAACAATCTATTTTTGCTAAAGTTTATATGTATTTTTTAACTATATTTTTCAGATTAAAGTAAAAACTGGACCACGTATTATGGTGTCAGACAAACACTCCCATGAGCCAAGCACATCCCGCGCACACTTGGATGAGCCAAGTACATCAGGTGCACACTTGGAAGAAGAAATTGTACACTTAGAAGAGCCAAGTAGATCACCTGTAGAATTGAACGAGCCAGCAGCGATTCAGGCGGATGAAGCAGCAGGACGAATGCCACCACCAACAAATGTTTCCCCAGAAGTTGAAGCACCTAATAAAAGATTAAGGACTTCGTCTGGTATGCACAGTTGCTTCGAGGAAGCAAAGAATATTGCGACTGCCCAGAATAATTTAATTTTGGAGCAATTGCAGAAAATTAATAATACCATGTGGGCAATTTTGAATGAGGTGAAATTAATCAACCAAAAATTAAATAAAAATTTTATATTAAACTAGCATAAAACCCGCGTGCCTTGCAACGCCTTTAAATAAAAACTGTTTATTATGTGCAATGTTTTCCTTCAAAAAACAAAAAAAAAAAACAAACAAAAAAGTCAGCTGTTATTATCCTTAAAAAGGGTTTATTATATTGCATTTTTTTTAATAAATATGTTAAACAAATTGCTGCGTACATCACCTTTGCTCAACAAATCTGCAAGTTTTGAAGCAGAGATTGGCATGTTTATGTCATCAATAGAAGTGACATTTTAGGGTTTGACGAACGTTCGTTAAGTTTGTTCGCCTATTTACGTGGGTGCAAGGTCGCATGCCAACAGTTACACAGGGGGACTAACACGCTGCTTTGTGCTCCGTGCCGAAACTGTGCTAAATACTGCTGGAAGCTCGACTACACCCTCCACGTGGGGCGACTGGAAATAGACTCCTGGCATGGTCATGTCTCTACCAGGAGTGCTGGCTAATGGTAGTCGGGCGGAGAGAAGAACACTCTTTAAAAAATCACCCCAGTGTAAGGTGAAACAGGATATGCCGAGAGACTCGTGGCCAAGGGGGTGCTTGGTCTCTAATATCCGAACTCTGGATACCTGGCGCCCTCCAGTTTCAATTAGCCTTCCCATAGTACACGGGCTCGCTATGGGTGACCTACTTTCCCGAATACTCGTGGGATCATACATGGATTCAAAAAATAAAAAGTATGTGCTCGATGCAGCTCCGACAGTATCATCCTCGTCAATTGTGACGATGGCCTCATCTCAAGTGTCTTTAGGGACACAAGGGATAGCAATTGCCTCAACTAGCGGAGCAATTGGGCACGCTAGCCCTGAATCAATTGCTTTAACGAGCGGAGCCATTGGGCACGCAAGTTTAAAGCCTTCAACCTCGACCGGTGGAGCCATTGGGCACACCGGTTCTACAGACGGGTCGTCAGTCGCTAAAGATGAGTCTTTAGAAGCAGAATCCGTCTGCAGTGCAGACTCGGTCAGTGTGTGTTCGGTCATTTCCGGAGCAACCACCATTGGCCGAGACTTAGAAAAGATGGAGCTTGACAAACCCAGGTTTGTCAAACTCTCCAACCGCCAGAGGAAATGCTTCCAAGAAGCACTGGCAAGAGGCCTCTCCAGGGATACGGCCCTGGAAAAAGCTTTAACAAAGCCCTCCAAAAAAACTGAGCTGAAGAGAGTTCGCTCAGAGGAGGAAACTCCGGAACGTCCGGAACAGCAGAGGACCAAGACGGCCAAGGGGCCCACTCGTCCCACCTTTAGCCAGGTGGTAAGCAGTGTCAAGCTTGGCCTCATCTCGACAGACATGGTCCACTGCCCCCTGACACCTGAGCAAATGGCACAGTTGCAGGAGGCGATCATTTATTCAGGAAACGTGCTCTCAACTATCTCACCAATAATATTCCTTTAACTTAGCTTTCTTTACTCCCCCTTTTTTTCTCTTCTCTTACATCCACATTATTTTATTTTCTTCTTTTGTTTTAATTAATATATCAGTTAACTCTTAGTAATATGCTTTACATTTTTTTTTTCCATTGTAACTTGTAAGTGCATGCGTTTTAACGTTATAAGATCTTTATTATCTTGATGTACTTCACTAATAAATAAATAAATAAATAAATAAATAAATCATTGACGTCGTTATTGAAAAAGCGGGCGGTCAAGTCAAGCCGTCGTTCGAGGGGAGCTTCCCAAGAAGAGGCTGGCTGCTGCTGGTCTGCTCAAACCCTGATACAGCAGAATGGGTGAGGAGTAACGTCTCCTTCATTAAGAGCCAAAGTGCTCTTGATATCACCCTGGTGGAAGAGGGTAATTTCCCTCAAACCCACGTCATTCGTGGCTATTTCCCCCAGAGTGGTACCTTAAGCAACGAGAAAGTGCTGGCTACTATCGCTGCACAAAACTCGGTTCCCGCTGACAAGTGGAAAGTGGTCCAGAGGCGGGTAAATGAAAACACCCTTCACTTGGTCATGGTAGTGGATACCGCTTCCATGGCTAAGTTAATTAGTCTTAAAGGGAAAATCGCCTATCGGTTTTCTCATACCAGACTAATTCTCAAGGACAAAGATCCTTCGAAGAAGCAGCCACAAGGGCAGGGTTCGTCCTGTGACATTCAGACCACAGGGTCTGAATTGGCACCTCCAAATTGGCATCCTCCACCCTGTGCAAGACTTACGCGGAGAGGCACCTTACCCTTGCTCTCATTCAGGAGCCTTGGGTAACCGATGGTAAAGTCAGAGGACTTACCACTGGCTCAAGTAAACTAGTATATGATCGGAGATGCGGGGCGCCTCGCGCTGCCCTTTTAATTGACAATCGTGTCACTCATCTCTCCATTACTAACTTTATTTCCAGAGATCTAGTGGCGATCTCGGTTGCGGTTCCCACCGCCAACGGATTCCAAGAAATCGTTCTTGCGTCCGCTTACTTTCCGGGGGATGTAGCAATAGTGCCACCCCAGGAGGTTCAAGATCTCATTGAGCTCTGTCGCAAGACGAACCGGCAATTCGTCATCGGCTGTGATGCAAATGCTCATCACTCCATCTGGGGGAGTACCGATGTAAACCAAAGGGGTGAGTGTCTTCTAGAATTTCTTGTTATGAATAACATAGATATTGCAAATAGAGGATGCAAATCCACTTTTATCACTGCTAGTAGAAAGGAGGTGCTGGACCTCACCTTCACGAGCAGGCTTTTATCCGACAGGATTGAAAACTGGCGTGTTCTGGACGAGGCCTCACTGTCCGATCATCTGCACATTAGATTTGACATTGTGGGCCTTCCACATATCCGCGCCTCCTCTTTGGTTCCTAAGAAAACCAACTGGTCTAAGTTTCAGGGGCTTGTGGCCTCGAAATCAGACCAGCTTGCGGCTTCTATCAGCTCAGTGTATGAACTGGAGAATGCGGCCACGCAGCTTACTGATGTGCTGATCTCTTCCTACCATGACAGCAACACTGTCTCTTCCTTTCAGTCGTCGCGAAAAGTGCCCTGGTGGAATGACAGGTTAGCTGCAATGCGTAGAGATGTTAGGAGATTGTTCAATAGAGCAAAACATACCGGGCATTGGGATGAGTATAGGTTCACCCTAACAGCCTACAACAAGGAGTTGAGACGTTCCAAAAGGATTGCCTGGCGGAAACACTGTGAGAGCATTCAGACTCTACCAGAGGCGACTAGACTCCAAAAGCTACTTTCTAAAGACTCCTTCAACGCAGTGGGCCTTCTCAAAAAGGAGGATGGCTCCTACACCTCTAACCATGAGGAAACCTTAAGGTACCTGCTCAGAGAGCACTTTCCAGGGTCAATCCTCCAGATGGATGCTGGGTGTAGTCATAGGACTATCCCAGACCGCTATTCTCGCAGTCTTTCAGGGAATATTTTCGACCGTGACAAGGTTAAATGGGCAGTGGCCTCTTTTCAACCCTATAAGTCCCCCGGAGGAGACGGAATTTTTCCGGCACTTCTTCAGAAGGGCCTTGACCTGATCATCAACAACCTGGTCTGCCTCTTTAGAGCCAGCTTCAATTGGGGATACATTCCAACCATCTGGAGGAAAGTCGTGGTGGTTTTTATCCCGAAACAGGGCAACAGACCCCTCGAGCTGCCTAAATCGTACAGACCTATCAGCTTAACCTCTTTTCTTTTGAAAACAATGGAAAGGCTGCTAGACTTTCATATTAGGTGCAAACTGGAGCTCACTCTCCCTCTACATAGCTCCCAGTTCGCTTATTCTAAGGGTAAATCACAGAGGTTGCTTTACACCACCTGGTCAGTAAAATCGAAAAAGCCTTCCTCGCTAAAGAAACTGCCCTATGCGCGTTCCTTGACATCGAAGGTGCTTTCGATAACACTGGCTATGATTCTATCTCTAGAGCACTGGCTCTCAGAAATTTGGATCCTCACACGATTGAGTGGATAAATGCCATGCTTGCAGATCGTGACATTTCTTCTACCCTAGGTGTCTCCACCATTAGTGTTAAGGCTATTAAGGGTTGCCCTCAAGGTGGGGTCTTATCCCCATTACTCTGGTCACTAGTTGTGGATGAACTCTTGATCAAACTATCTGAATCTGGTTTCGATGTCATCGGTTATGCAGATGATCTTGCCATCATTGTCTCTGGGAAGTTTGACTTGACCATTACAGAGGTCATGAGAACGGCACTGCGAGAAGTTCAAAGATGGTGTACCAAGGAGGGTCTGTCAATCAACCCAAATAAGGCTGTCCTGGTATCTTTTTCCAAACGCTACAAAGTGGACCTAGGTCCTATCTGTATCCAGGATACCACAGTTGAGTTTTCAGACTCAGTCAAATATTTGGGAGTAATTTTAGATAAAAGGTTGAACTGGAACGCTCAACTCGACTACGTCATCAGCAAAACCACAAGGGCCATATGGGCCTGCAAAAGGCTTCTGGGTAAGACATGGGGTCTTACACCACAAATGATGTACTGGATGTACAATACGATCATTAAACCTGTTGTCACTTATGCTGCTATAGTTTGGTGGCCCAAGACTAAACAGGTTACGTCGATCCTCAAGTGCAGCAAGCTGCAACGGCTTGCTTGCCTCTCCATTACCGGAGCTATGCGGACCTGTCCCACAGCTGCAATGGAAGCAATCATTGGATTGACCCCACTGCATCTCTTCATATGGCAGTCATCCGCCGCCATAAGTGCCTTGAGACTTCAGATCTCATCCAACTGGCCCCATACGGTCAAAGGACACTAGGATATCCTTGAAAATATCCCAAGCATTTCAATCTGCCGCGTATCCGACCATATGGTTAGTCAACTGTGATTCCAAAGAAAATTCAGAGCGATTATCCCGGATCGCTCTGAGTGGGAGGAAACTATTCTTCCTGGGGATCCAAAACATCTCCACTGGCTTACTGACGGGTCAAAGATGGAACATGGCACAGGGGCTGGTGTCGCAGGACCCGACTGCGACTCCAAGGTCTCGATTGCGATGGGTAAGTGGCCCTCTGTTTTCCAGACTGAAATACATGCCATTGCGACCTGCGCTAGGCTCAACCTTGAGAAAGGTCTGAAAGGCGCCAACATTAAGATCTTTTCTGACCGCCAAGCTGCCATCAAGGCACTCTCAACGTGGAAGTTTTCTTCCAAAATAGTAGCAGGGTGTTTTGACGTACTCCAGAGCCTGACCAGAAGAAACGAGGTCTCGCTCTGCTGGGTCCCCGGACACTGGGGTATCGAGGGAAATGAGGCTGCAAACAGGCTCGCGAGGGAAGGGTCTGAGACTTTGTTTCAGGGTCCAGAACCCTTCTGTGGCATCTCTTGGTCCACCTCCAAGTCCTTGATAGAAGAGTGGATTAATAGAATAAACCTAGCCTATTGGGAGTCAGTCCCCGGTCTTAGACAGGCTAAAGATCTTATAAGACCCTTTGCCCTAAGAGGCACTATTATTCTAAACAGAGCGGATCTAAGGCTGCTGGTGGGATATCTCACTGGCCATGTAGGACTGCGGTACCACCTCCACAACCTAGGTCTGTCTCAAGAGACAGAATGCCGACTCTGCTTGGAAGGCGACGAGACTTCCACACACATTCTTTGTGAATTTCCTGCTCTGATCTGGCTTAGAAGAAGAACGTTTATCAGAGAGTTCTTGAGCCCTGCCCAAGTCCGGTCTTCATCAATTAAAGACCTTCTTGCCTTCATTCGGAAGGCCGATAGTCTGTTCCGCTAGTGGGGTACGTACACAATAGGCCTAACTTGGCCGCAGTGTTCACCACATGGCACAGTGGGCTGGCCCATACGACAAAAATGAAAAAATCAACTCTTTAGTTTGTCACTTTCATGGTTCAATAAAGCTTGTACAAGATCCGTATATTATGAAAATATACAAATTTAGCATTTTGAAAATCATTCTCAGTGTTATTTTGCAACACAAAGCGTACGTATTCTGATTTTTTCAAATTAGTGTTTAAAGTGACTCATCGCACGCCTTCTATTGTTTTAAGTTTTTTATTAAAACGGGTACCGTTACAGAAAATTTTTTTTATGGAAATTTTACACAAGGCATGTATCTTTATTTTGTATCTAAAGTTTAAATGATTTTTATGTCATATTGTATTTTTTGAGGGTCTGTGGAATAGTGATGAGCAAACGCAAGAACAAGACAAGACTAATCTAGTCTTGTTCTTGTCTTGTTCTTGTTCAGTCTGTCTTGTTCTTGTTCTTGCAAGCATAGCTAAGTCTTGTTCTTGTTCTTGTTCTTGCAAACATACCTAAGTCTTGTTCTTGTTCTTGCAAATATACCTAAGGCTTGTTCTTGTACTTGTTCTTGCAAATATACCTAAGGCTTGTTCTTGTTCTTACTAAATGTGCAAGACCAAGACAAGGCAAGACAAAACTGCAAGGCCAAGGTATTTTCTCGCATGTAGTAGGTATTGTATGTTGATTTTATAAAATGGTTATTGAAAAAAACCTAGACTTTAATAAAAAAATTATATCCAAACAACAAAATGCAAAAAATTGATTTTAAAACTATTATAATTTTAGCGTCAGTCAGTCAGCGTCAAAAGTTTGTATACACCGAAAATTTACTACCTTTGAGGTGTGAATTCCACATGGCTTTTTTATTAAACAAATCAGTTTCACGACTGCTCTTGGTGACGTTATTATGTTTGCGCCCCTGAAAAATTACATAAAATTCATATGGGAACAAGTTAGGCGTAGACATTTTTCTGTCAAGTGTGTAAGCAACAAATTACAACGGAAATATTTTGAAGCAAAAGTAAACCAGTATTATACCCATTGCTTATTATAAAAAATTAGGTTGTTCAAGTATGATTCATTAAAGAAGAAATGTCGTGTATGGGCACAAAAAATTATTAAATCCCTTTGCAGCAATACAAAAACTGGCCCACGCTCCTGTCGTTCTAACGATGCGATGTAACCAATGTGGAGGCCTTGAAAATATTACATACATTGAGAAAAGTCCGAGTTTCCTTGCCATCCAAAAAGCAAAAGAGGTTACTCAAAAAAGAATTTTTTTAGAGCATTTTTCTTTTCTAATAAACTACTTGAACTACTGAATACTATAGATTCTTCTTTCTAAATCCATTCTGATTCGATTAATGCTGTTAAGAATTACCAACAATTATTTCTTCCTTTTTTGTGTATCACGGGATTGGTTTTTTCCTGAAGTCGGGTTTTAAACTTTATTTTTATCTTAATATAATATGAGGAATCTTCATTTTTGTATGGATTTAACAGAAGAAGGACTAGTTTCCTAAACACCAGAAATTGAATTAAAGTAACAGACCACCCAATTGGATAAAAAAAGAGTAGGCAGTGTGGAACATCTACCTAAATCTTTTCAAAAATTTTGCTTCGAAATGCAAAAATATTGATTCTGAATCTCGTTGACATGCAAAGTCATTATGTACTTATGTACAAATGCTTTTACAATTATCATACTAAATATATACACATATACATGTATTTATAATCATTGCTTGAGGATAATAATCAATTTTATGTTTTTTGTTTTTAATAGAATGAATTTATGTGGAATTTTTGCAAGAATCTTGCAAGAAATCTTGCCCTGGGTCTTGTTCTTGCACAGTTAGTCTTGTTCTTGCAAGCATAACTAAGTCTTGTTCTTGTTCTTGTTCTTGCAAAATGCGCAAGAACAAGACAAGACTGCAAGAACAAGACCACTTTTGCTCATCACTACTGTGGAATGTGTATATTTGCACATAAAATTTTAACGTAATGCCTGATTGCACAAAGAATCTAACATGTTTCTTAATCTTCTTTAATGATGATTTTTATACCAAAAGATAGTTTAGGGTCCCTTTTATGAAATACATTAGGTTTTACAGCTTACAATTATCTACTCTACTCTACGCATCGGTCAATATGGCATAGCAAACACTGTGAATTTTTTTCTTTTCAGCTTGATCTAGGCTTCTTTTGACATCCGATCCATTTATTACAGGACTTAGAAAGCTACCAAAGAAAAAAAAACTACTTTAAGTGCTAAAGTTCAAATTTTGTTATTGATATAAGTTTATTTTATGTAGTCTTACGATTTTTTTCTTCCAAAAAATATCCATTTTGATTACTTTTTGACGTCATTATAATTTTTTGAAATATTTTTTTTAATAACTTTTGTATTAATAAAAAAAAAATATTTTTACATTTATTTTGTATTATAAAGTGCCTTTAAACAAATACAGTTTATTTTTTCAACTTAGCTCTTGTAGTTTACTGTAAAATGATTTTTGACACATGCTCCATGCAAGCTAACCCCCTGTGCATGGGTTGCCCCCTCACTCCTTATAATAATAATAATACGTGGGTGCAAGAAATTATGAAGCAATCACAAATGAATATTAAATAAAGTGAATTTCGAGTAGTTAATTTCTTCGTGATTATAGGGATGCACTGTCAAAATTTCAGCCCTTCAGCTTCAGATGTTTGGGTAAATCCCATTTTATCCCCTTAGGGGATGAATTTCGAGTAATCGCCTCTTAGTGGATGTCCACGTCATTATTGCGATGCACTGTCCAAATTTCAGCCCTATAGCTCTAGTAGTTTGGTAACCCCGTTTCATGAATTTCGAAAAATCGCTTCTTAGTGAATGTCCACGTCATTATAGAGATGCACTGTCAAAATTTCAGCCGTTTAGCTCCAGCGGTTTGGGTTAACCTTATTTAACCCCCTTTGGGGATAAATTTCAAAAAATCGCTCCTAAGTGGATGTCCACGCCATTATAGAGATGCACTGTCAAAATTTCAGCCCTATAGCTTTAGCGGTTTGGAAAAACCCCATTTCACACCCTTAGGGGATGAACTTCGAAGAATCGCTTTATAGTGGATGTCCACGCCATTATAGGGATGCACTGTCAAAATTTCAGCGCTATAACTTTAGCGGTTCGGATAAACCGCATTTCAACCCCTTAGGGGATGAATTTCGAACAATCGCGTATTTGTGGATGTCCACATCATTATAGGGATGCACTGTCAAAATTTCAGCAGTTTAGCTTTAGCGGTTTAGGTTGTGCGTTGTCTGTCAGTCAGTTACTTTTTATACAATAGAAGAAAAAAATGGTTAAAAAAAAATTTTTAAAAAAAATTCTTTTCATTAACTAAAAAATGTACTGAAAAGTAAAAAATAAAAAATATTTTAAAGAAAGCGTGAAATTTCAATTTTAATGAAAAAGTTAATTAAAAGAATGGCGCATTTTTCATCAAAAAATTTTGTTAGAATTTGAAATTAACAAAGCAAAAAATTGAGGGTTATTGTAAATCTCACGCGATTTACAGTTATATTTTCAATTTTTGATGAAAAATGCGCCATTCTTTTAATTAACTTTTTCATTAAAATTGAAATTTCACGCTTTCTTTAAAATATTTTTTATTTTTTACTTTTCAGTACATTTTTTAGTTAATGAAAAGAATTTTTTTTAAAAATTTTTTTTTAACCATTTATTTTATTACTTTTCAGTACATTTTTTAGTTAATGAAAAGAATTTTTTTAAAAATTTTTTTTAACCATTTATTTTATTTTCTACTTTTTAGTTTATTATATGTATTCCGCCATTTTATAATGGCAATTCTATTAGATTTAAAATTACGTCACACAGTTTACTGTATTCATTTGATACCCATGTCGTGGGCTCGGTGGAACATAATTGCAAAAACGGCCGCCATCTCGGAACCGTCTTCTTGATTTTTTTACAAAAAGGCCAGATTGCATTTAGTACTTATACATGATGAGTTGAACTCAAGTTGAACCCAAGTCTAACTATATGTAAACGGGAGTCGAGTTGGGTTAAGGTTGACTGAACTCGACTCAGCTCTGCTACCTGGGTTTAGTTGAAGTTATGCATACGGACATGAGTTCAGTATTTGAGTAGTTGAATTTAGTTGACAGCAGCATCTCTGTGTTTGTTTGTGATTTTTTGTAAAGTGTATTGCTTCTTTATTATCAACTCACCCTTAACTCAACTATTCATCTCATCATTCATACACATTAACCACCCGAACTACGAGTGTGTGCAAAATTGGAAGTTGATCGGTTATATTTTCTACTTTTTAGTCTATTATAAGCTTTCCGCAAGTTAGTGTTGGCCGCCATTTTGAATTTGGAATGACGCCACATAGCTTATTGTGTTCTACCCGTCATATCCTTTCATTTGATACCCATGTCAGAGGGCTGCGGAGCACAATTTCAAAAATCGGGCGCCATTTTGGAACCGCCATCTTGATATTTTTACAAAATGGCCAGTTTGCATTGTCATCCAAACTAAACGTGTATGCAAAATTTCAGCTCTATCCGAAACCGGGAAGTGGGTCAAATTTAACTTCCAAGATTTGACGAAAAACAGTGTAAGTGTTGGCCGCCATTTTGAATTTGGAATGACGCCACATAGCTTATTGTGTTCTACCTGTCATATCCTTTCATTTGATACCCATGTCAGAGGGCCGCGGAGCACAATTTCAATAATCGGGCGCCATTTTGGAACCGCCATCTTGATATTTTTACAAAATGGCCAGATTGCATTGTCATCCAAACTAAACGTGTATGCAAAATTTCAGCTCTATCCGAAACCGGGAAGTGGGTCAAATTTAACTTCCAAGATTTGACGACAAACAGTGTAAGTGTTGGCCGCCATTTTGAATTTGGATTGACGCCACATAGCTTATTGTGTTCTACCTGTCATATCCTTTCATTTGATACCCATGTCAGAGGGCCGCGGAGCACAATTTCAAAAATCGGGCGCCATTTTGGAACCGCCATCTTGATATTTTTACAAAATGGCCAGATTGCATTGTCATCCAAACTAAACGTGTATGCAAAATTTCAGCTCTATCCGAAACCGGGAAGTGGGTCAAATTTAACTTCCAAAATTTGACGACAAACAGTGTAAGTGTTGGCCGCCATTTTGAATTTGGAATGACGCCACATAGCTTATTGTGTTCTACCTGTCATATCCTTTCATTTGATACCCATGTCAGAGGGCCGCGGAGCACAATTTCAAAAATCGGGCGCCATTTTCGAACCGCCATCTTGATATTTTTACAAAATGGCCAGATTGCATTGTCATCCAAACTTAACGTGTATGCAAAATTTCAGCTCTATCCGAAACCGGGAAGTGGGTCAAATTTAACTTCCAAGATTTGACGACAAACAGTGTAAGTGTTGTCCGCCATTTTGAATTTGGAATGACGCCACATAGCTTATTGTGTTCTACCTGTCATATCCTTTCATTTGATACCCATTTCAAAGGGCCGCGGAGCACAATTTCAAAAATCGGGCGCCATTTTGGAACCGCCATCTTGATATTTTTACAAAATGGCCAGATTGCATTGTCATCCAAACTAAACGTGTATGCAAAATTTCAGCTCTATCCGAAACCGGGAAGTGGGTCAAATTTAACTTCCAAGATTTGACGACAAACAGTGTAAGTGTTGGCCGCCATTTTGAATTTGGAATGACGCCACATAGCTTATTGTGTTCTACCTGTCATATCCTTTCATTTGATACCTATGTCAGAGGGCCGCGGAGCACAATTTTAAAAATCGGGCGCCATTTTGGATCCGCCATCTTGATATTTTTACAAAATGGCCAGATTGCATTGTCATCCAAACTAAACGTGTATGCAAAATTTCAGCTCTATCCGAAACCGGGAAGTGGGTCAAATTTAACTTCCAAGATTTGACGACAAACAGTGTAAGTGTTGTCCGCCATTTTGAATTTGGAATGACGCCACATAACTTATTGTGTTCTACCTGTCATATCCTTTCATTTGATACCCATGTCAGAGGGCCGCGGAGCACAATTTCAAAAATCGGGCGCCATTTTGGAACCGCCATCTTGATATTTTTACAAAATGGCCAGATTGCATTGTCACCCAAACTAAACGTGTATGCAAAATTTCAGCTCTATCCGAAACCGGGAAGTGGGTCAAATTTAACTTCCAAGATTTGACGACAAACAGTGCAAGTGTTGGCCGCCATTTTGAATATAGAATGACGCCACATAGCTTATTGTGTTCTACCTGTCATATCCTTTCATTTGATACCCATGTCAGAGGGCCGCGGAGCACAATTTCAAAAATCGGGCGCCATTTTGGAACCGCCATCATGATATTTTTACAAAATGGCCAGATTGCATTGTCATCCAAACTATGCAACTATGTATGCAAAATTTCAGCTCTATCCGAAACCGGGAAGTGGGTCAAATTTAACTTCCAAGATTTGACGACAAACAGTGTAAGTGTTGTCCGCCATTTTGAATTTGGAATGACGCCACATAGCTTATTGTGTTCTACCTGTCATATCCTTTCATTTGATACCCATTTCAAAGGGCCGCGGAGCACAATTTCAAAAATCGGGCGCCATTTTGGAACCGCCATCTTGATATTTTTACAAAATGGCCAGATTGCATTGTTATCCAAACTAAACGTGTATCCAAAATTTCAGCTCTTTCCGAAACCGGGAAGTGGGTCAAATTTAACTTCCAAGATTTGACGACAAACAGTGTAAGTAAAATAAAAGCGGGCGCCATTTTTTAACCGCTATCTTGATATTTTTACAAAATGGCCAGATTGCATTGTCATCCAAACTAAACGTGTATCCAAAATTTCAGCTCTTTCCGAAACCGGGAAGTGGGTCAAATTTAACTTCCAAGATTTGACGACAAACAGTGTAAGTAAAATAAAAGCGGGCGCCATTTTTTAACCGCTATCTTGATATTTTTACAAAATGGCCAGATTGCATTGTCATCCAAACTAAACGTGTATGCAAAATTTCAGCTCTATCCGAAACCGGGAAGTGGGTCAAATTTAACTTCCAAGATTTGACGACAAACATTGTAAGTAAAATAAAAGCGGGCGCCATTTTGGAACCGCTATCTTGATATTTTTACAAAATGGCCAGATTGCATTGTCATCCAAACTAAACGTGTATGCAAAATTTCAGCTCTATCCGAAACCGGGAAGTGGGTCAAATTTAACTTCCAAGATTTGACGACAAACAGTGCAAGTTAAATAAAAGAATTTAAAAAAGTAAAGAAAAAAAATCCCTTTACAACTTATTGAACCCCATTTCACCCCCTTCAACCCTTTTTTCTTCATAAAAAGTAGCCTATGTCCGTCTCCAAGGTATAAACTATGTCTGTAGCAAATTTCATCAAAATCAGTCCAGTGGTTTAGGCGTGAAAGCGTAACAGACAGACAGACAGACAGACAGAGTTACTTTCGCATTTATAATATTAGTAAGGATTTTGACCTCAAAATATATACATATATATATATATATATATATATATATATATATATATATATATATATATATTTTTTTTTTTTTTTTTCATTATAAAATCATTATTTATTTTTATTTATTTTTTTCATTATAAAATCGTAAACATGCCACGCGATTGGACGACTGCAAACTTTTTTATTCAAGGTCAAAGGGTCGAAATATCAGTTTTTTGCAAATATATGCTAAACCGTACGTCTTATCAGAAAATTGTGTTTACAACGTTTGTAGATTAGGCGATTATCTATAAAAAAATATATTATACATTTTCTCGTAGGAATTGCCATTTCTGAGATATTGTCGTTTTAATAAGTTAAAATACTCATATTCTATCATTCCTGACTTGTAAAGGTCATCAGAAATTTAATAAATCCTTTGTTGGAGTACGCGGCTAATATTTTCAGGGGTGATTCCTGGATATCTTTGGAGAAAAAAATTGTTCTACAGAGGGCGGCTATCTCCACTATCCACTAAGATACAGGGTGATTAGGGAAAAAATTTTGTTTTTTTTTTTAATTTACTGAAATTTGAATAACTCCTAAATTAATTATCATAAGGTAGCCTAATTAGGCTCATCTTTTAGGTAAATGTGTATTCTTTTATTTGGTATAAAGCACAGCAACCTGAGTGACTCCGTTCAAAAAATATGTAGGCTCAAACCAATGCTACTATGCCGCAGTTGAAAGACGAGTAACTTGTTAATTGTTCACGATAAAACTACTACTACTACTACCTACAAAACTACCCAAAATAAACACTTATTGTGTATGGAAATATTGTAGGTAATAGTTTGGTGCATCAGAAAAGCAAAACAAAATGTACTGTTAGTAACGAATTTTCTGAGAAAAACGAAGAAATCTGCCAGGTCTAGATGAAAGCATTGGTTTGAGCCTATATATTTTTTGAACAGAGTCACTCAGGTTGCTGTGCTTTATACCAAATAAAAGAATACACATCTACCTTAAATATGAGCCTAATTAGGCTACTTTATGATAATTACTTTAGGAGTTATTCAAATTTCAGTAAATTTAAAAAAAAACACAAAATTTTTCCCTAATCACCCTGTATCTTAGTGAATAGTGGAGATAGCCGCCCTCTGTAGAACAATTTTTTTCTCCAAAGACATCCAGGAATCACCCCTGAAAATATTAGCCGCGTACTCCAACAAAGGATTTATTAAACTTCTGATGACCTTTACAAGTCGGGAATGATGGAATATGAGTATTTTAACTTATTAAAACGACAATATCTCAGAAATGGCAATTCCTACGAGAAAATGTATAATATATTTTTTTTGTAGACAATCGCCTAGTCTACAAACGATGTAAACACAATTTTCTGATAAGACGTACGGCTTAGCATATATTTGCAAAAAACTGATATTTTGACCCTTTGACCTTGAATAAAAAAGTTTGCAGTCGTCCAATCGCGTGGCAGTCTCTACAGCTTATGTACCTATAATAATGTTTTTAAGGGCAGTTCCAATTTTCAGCAACTTCCGAATTATCTTCCAGTCAAACCTCTAATTTGACTGGACTAATAGCCCGAATCTCCAATCACCCACATTTCACAATTAGTTACCGACTGTTCTTCTAAAAGTGCCCTCGCTTTGCTTACGCTCCATATAAATGCGTCGTGACTGCTACCTCCATAACGTGCTAAGCAGTTTAATATTTCCAAATCCATATCGCATATGAGTTGAACATTTTTGGAGTGAAATCCCTTGCGATTAATATAACAATGTTCAACATCAATTGATGGCTTCTTTATCTTAACATGGGTGCAGTCTAACGCTCCTATTATGCCAGGGAAGCCACTTATTTCGTAAAATCTGAAATTGCATTATTTTCTTATTTACTTGACTTTATAAAAGGGTCCGGTGTGTAGTTTCACACGTTAACTTTGCAAATTCTGTATAAGTTAATATAGTTAAAGCATGATATAAAGAACTACGTTTGGTACACCATATCTTTATAAAACTCTCATATTACCTTCTCTTAATTCGATTTTGTCTTTCCTGTGTGGTTGGAAATGATATATATTTATTCATCAGTTTGTCCTGAATAATGTTAGTGATTTCGTGGACTATACGACACATCATTGTTTTGCTTATTGAGCAAATAAAATCTTGTCCGCAATCTCGTAAAAAAGAACCCGTGGCATAATAATACAATGCGGCACATATTCTCACACTTTTTGGAATATAAGTCTTTCTTACTGGAGTTTTCATGTACGGGCTTAATTCATTCAAAAGTTCACGTGCTCCTTCTTTATTGAAACGAAAGAGTTCGATAAATCTTGCTTGCGGAATTGCAAAGGGATCTGTCGAATCCCTTAAAACACGTCTTTGTATTCTTAGCATGTTTCTACAGTCATAAATATTACCGTATAATAACATATATATGGGCGATTCTCCGAAACTTTTAACCTGATAGTCGCTTCAAAATTTTTATGAATTAAAATTTTTGTAGGAAGATTAAAAATAAAAGAAGCTATCGATAATGTTAAGAAATTATTAATGAGCAATGAGATATAAGTACGAAGTCATTTAAAACGATATTTTGCAATGAAATTTGAAAAAATGTTCTGTTACCTGTCACTTTTCGGCCTGTCTTTAGCGCTAATCCGAATGAAAAACTATTTATATTTGTGATAGGAAGCGTTGAAACAAATAGTGAAAAGTGAAAAGTTGTAGTTTAACTCTTAAGGAAAAATGCAGTTGTGTTCGGTGCAGTGTCAAATCGCTATATTTTCCAAAAAACAACTCTGAAGTTTGTCCCTAGGTTTTGACGTCAAAGTTGTAACCCGCATGGTAAGTCGAAGTACTCCAAATTGTCTCATTTTATCATAAAATTTTTTAAACGCACTTATTGTTCAGACACTAACGAACATGTGCATACATTTTGTGACAAAAATAAGTTGAAATTGGTTGATTTTTGGGCAAAACTGGCTAACGTGAACGTAGGTTACATTTAAATGTCAAAGTTGTAACTGCAATTAATTTGCTCATATTACATTAAATTCATCCCCGTAAAATTTCTTATGACCTATTGTAACTAGTTAAATCATATGTAACGTTTCCTTCGCTTAAATTGTTTCATGGATCTTAAAAAAAAGTAATTTAAGCGAATGTCAAAATTGTAACCATCCGAATTTGAAATGTCAAAATTGTAACCATGTCATGTCATGTTTTCATAAAAAAAATATGCGCATTGAATTTTTTAATGTTCTACATTAGAAAATATTTATTTATGAAGTAAGAAACACAAAAAATATCATGGCACGGTTGTGCTATCAATTTGAAATTTCATTTTTCCAATTAGCTCAAGTTAAAGGTTCTGGAGAATCGCCCATATATCTGCCATGCTTATTTTAAATATTCCCAACCTTATTTTATTATTACCGTCACTTGTACTATTTTATTATTACCGAGCACTTAAACTTTAACAATAAAAAATTGGAATAATGAAAATTGCAAGCATCCGCACGAAATTAATTTTGACATTTCAATTTCTCAATTTCTGTGTCAAATATCAACGTTCCATTTCTCCACACACATTACACCACATCATTCTCAACCGCACTGTACAGAAACAACAAAACTGAACCGGTAGAGTTCTTAGTTGAGAATTGCTGTGACGTCATGGAATTGAGATTTTTCTCTACTCAAATTACAGAAACGAGCTGCAGGACAGCCTTATTTGGGTTGATTGACAGACCCCCCTTGGTATACCATCTTTGAACTTCTCGCAGGGCCGTTCTCATGACCTCTGTAATGGTCAAGTCAAACTTCCCAGAGACAATGATGGCAAGATCATCTGCATAACCGATGACATCGAAACCAAATTCAGATAGTTTGATCAAGAGTTCATCCACAACTAGTGACCAGAGAAACGGGGTATGGCATATTCGAACATAATTTATTTGCCGTTACTGAAAAATGTTTTGTTTATCCTTATATATATTTTTATATTTGACGAAAAAGACTTCTCAGCAAACTTTTCTTCAAAGATCATAAAATTGTCACGAAGAAAGAGCTGACGCGTTATCATGAAGGAACAGAAAAACGCACGCTCATGCAATTTTTTAGTAATTTTCTATAATTGCGGCATCCAATTTTTGTAATAAGTTAACAGATGAAATTAACGCTACGGCTATCATACACGGTCAAATTGGATGTACATCGAGATAATTCTATGTTGAAGATGTAACTCGCGCAATCAGTTTTGGTCGGTCAACCGGCTCACAATCGAAAGTTTTGGTTGTACATCCGCACTTCGATCGTGAATAGAGGCCGATCAAAACTCGTTGCGCGAGTTCCATCATCAACATAGAATTAGATATTAGTATTAATATTTTTCTTAGTTCATCAAGGCAAGCGGCAGTTTGCCGAGTTCGTAAGGACAAACTACTAACGCTTTATTTACGTTTAAAGCCTAGTTGGTTGTTCGGACGAAATGCCATTCCGCATTTTTGCAATTTAATTCTACACGGGAAAATCTGTGTAGAAGATATTGCGGAGAAAAGTAAACAACTGACTGTTATGTATTTATTAATAATTAGCAAAAACAATCGTGCGCTGTAACGACTTTTAATAAAAAAAAAATTATATGTGAATAGTCCGGGATAAGAAAAGGGTATAACGAAACAAAAAACCAATCTGATTTTGGGAACATACATTTTGTTTAGTTATCTATCTTTCTTTAGTTATCTATAATATAGATAACTAAAGAAACATATTATGTTACCTATTACTTCGGGTTGTTTTCATTTAATAATGAACTGCAATTTTTATGCATTTATTGACAGATATTTTTTCCTATAGAAATAAAACCAAAAACAGGCTTAAATATTACGAATTTAAAATTATTAATATAAGACGAGGAAAATTATGATTGACCCATATTTGACGCGATTATGTTATGGCCACGCAAGGGGTACTGTTTAGCATAGTTACCGCAGAATTTTACGCTGTTGTCTGTCGCTTGAGCTCGACCAAATGTTGCCATACTCTAGCCACCATCATGGCGGCAACATTCAAATATGTTGCTTGGATTAATCGCTTTCGGAAACATGGAACACGTTTCGCTTATTTGGTTGTAGTAGTAGGTTTAGTATGTTATATTATAAAAATAATAAACATTAATGTATTATATATTATGTACTACTATCTGGGATCCGGTGCACTTCGCTGCACCCAACATTAAAATATTTAAAATTAATCCAAACATTCAAAATTAAAAAACCAACTATATTCCTATAAAAGTTAGAGACATTTGATTCAAAATGAATTTATTTAAAGTATTGCCAAAACTACCTGTCTATCCTGTTGAAACCATGAACGTTAAAACAATAAAAATTAATGGAAATAGCTGGACCCAGTACTCGAAATTCGAAGGCCATTTTCCACCTTTTTTGAACTTAAATCTAGAAGTCTTCAATAACAAAAATTTTCGAAAACAATGAAAAACTAGTTGGGATGTGGGTTCGACCCTTTCGGTCCACACGATCAACTTCCCAGCACGATGGATGTTGAATATTATGATTGGATATTTTAATAATAAATGAACAATAGGCAATATAGAATATATGTATAATACCGAGAATTTGTCACAATTGTTTATCAATATTTTCGCTAAAATGTCAAACTAAATGTGCGCACTTACAAGATTAGGATGACGAAAATGTATATAAAATTTATGTATTAATGTTTTTCGGCACTTCAATGAAGTCGATATAGTTTTTAGTTCGCGCGGTATCGTGCAGGTACAAAAATCACTTAAGTCTTTTAAACCAAAAAACCGCTGGACCGAATATTATAAAAATCTTTTCAGATTATATTGTCGCTAATACGCTTCGAACGGCACCTCAAGTAAGTCAATATCTTTCGTGGTTCGGGCGATATGGTGCCGGTACAAAAATCACTTACGCCGCTTAAACAAAAAAACAGCTCGACCGAATTTTATGAAAATCTTTTCAGATTATATTTTGGTTAATACTCTTCGAACGGCACGTCAACTAAGTCGATATCTTTTATAGTTCGCGCGATATCGTGCAGGTACAAAAATCACTTAAGTCATTTAAACCAAAAAACCGCTGGACCGAATATTATAAAAATCTTTTCAGATTATATTGTCGCTAATACGCTTCGAACGGCACCTCAAGTAAGTCAATATCTTTCGTGGTTCGAGCGATATCGTGCAGGTACAAAAATCACTTACGTCGCTTAAACAAAAAAACGGCTGGACCGAATTTCATGAAAATCTTTTCAGATCATATTTCGGTTAATACGCTTCGAACGACACCTCAACGAAGTCGATATCAGTTTTGGTTCGCGCGATATCGTGCAGGAAAAAATGACCACATCCGTACGCACATACACACACACACACACACACACACACATACTTCCTCCCAATTTTTTGCTTAAAATGCTCCTGGGACCTTGAAAGATGAAAATACGTTGAAATTTTCGATTTCGATTTTCGGACCGATTACAATAACTTCCTATACTGGGAAGTTAAAAATTGGAAAAAGAAACAAATTTTTTTTAGTTGGAAAAAGCAATGCCAAAAACCAACTTTTATTATCTCTTAATGTCATATATTGCAAAATTGTGTTCATATATGGGGATTAAATGTAACAGATGGTATACGATTTATATGGGAATTAATTGTAAAATTATTTTCCTATTTTTACCGTTGTATTGTGCTGTGAATAAAAACACTCGCGAACAGGCAACATACAAACAGGATATAATTGGCCTTGTGAAAATCAGGAAGTATTTAATTCAATCCAGTAATAGTCACCGATTGAGGTTGTGCTGTTTTGATGGTGATTACGAAGGCAAGACGCAACGGGAAAGTTTAAAGCCGAAAGGTAAATTGTTTGAAATCATCGGTATTCGTGGAATTAGGACGTCTTTCCTTTTGAATTTACCGTTCATGATTCTTGCTTCGATCAAATTCGGTGTTAATTTTGTGATAGTAAATTTTGTTCCGTAGCTTTGACTTTGACCCGGAAACCAAACGCTAAAGCTCACATTGGTTGTCTCCGCACGCTCCCCGCCCGGAAAAGCTCGTTTTTCCATTTTCGTGACGAGCACCACGAACACACGTTTACTCAACACGACAGAGCAGGCGAACTAAACAAGCTAGAGCGATTTCAAATATATCAATGGAGAGGGGAAGGATGCCTAGAGAAGGGAAGGGAATTTCAAATTCGCAGGGTTACCACAATCGCGGCAATATAATCAGTCTCATTACTTAATTGTCACACTTCGTAACATATGTAATCTACCTGAAATAAATGTCATTAAAAAGCTAAGGACGAGTAAAAATCTCGCACGGGGCGCCAAAATACCTAAAGCCGTCCCTGCTTACACCCCCTACACTCCCGCCTTCCATCATTATATTCTTCTTGCAAAAAAAATATTGGTTTCCTGTAAAGTCGGTATACGGGAGAAGTTTTTACGTGATAACGTCTTTTTTGTGTTATAAGTTTTTTTGGAACAAAGGATTAAATGAAGATTACACTTTTAAATTCATAAATCACTGATATATTTCGTTTTACCGGCCCTGCCCTGAAATGGATAAAATCATATCTTAGCGGTAGAACTCAGGTCGTCAGATTTCAAGGTTTTTTATCTAATGAAATCGAAGTAACTTCCGGTGTCCCCCGGAGGAAGTCATATTGGTCCGCTCTTGTTTAATATCTTTATCTCTGATCTGTCTCACAATTTAAAATATATACCACATCTCTTTTATGCGACGACCTGAAAATATATACGCCGATGTATCATTCCTTCAAACAAAACTTAATACATCGCAAGACTGGGGAAACACTAATAAGTTGCAACTTAATACTAGCAAATGCAATACAATAACCTTCTCCCGGAAGAAAAGCGCACAGCTGCAGTAAAACTATCTTGACAACAAGTTATTAAACCATGTTGATAAAATCGTAGACCTAGGTGTTGTCTTAGACAACAAATTAAACTTCAACCTACACTACGATAATATTACTGCCAGAGCCAACAAACTCCTAGGTTTTATAAATAGAAGGGCTAAGGAATTTGATAACATCTGGGTCACTAAAACACTATTCTTTTTTTTTTTTTTTTTTTTTTTATGTGACAGTGCTAAGCTCAGGAGTCACCCTTTGTACTACCAGTCCGTCATGTCATTTGTCACGTCATGGTGCAATGTCTAGCAGTAAGCTTAGTACGGGGAGGGGAGGGGGGTATAGGTTAAGGGTTAAAAGGAACGGGGGGGTATTGAAGAAGGTGGTGATGAACCCTGCGTTTGAACTCTTGGATGTTGTAGGAGCTCGGAAATACTGACTGCGAGAGACTATTCCACAGTCGAGTTGTTCTATTAACAAACGAATTCATATCTTGTTGAGTGCGTGAAAGGGGGAGTTGCAGGTGAAGGGAATGAGACGAGTGGGCTAATCTGGGTTCTGCTCACTTGTCCGTCCAATCCTGGAATACGCATGCCCTGTCTGGTTTCCCATAATTCACGCCAGTAGCAACAGGATTGAATGCATTCAAAAACAATTTCTCCTGTTCGCTCTAAGAAATTTACATACATAACTCGGCTGATTATCGAAGCCTTCAACACTATACGGACAGGCTCAAAGTTTTGGATCTATTACCACTGTCATGCAGGAGGAAAATGCTTATCTCATGCCTTACCGCGGACATTCTAAACGGTGTCCTCAAGGTGAAGTTCTTATCGGGTCATATTCAATGAGGAAGTTCGGATCACAAGGCATACGAGACTTCTTAAGGAATAATCTCATAGCACTGAGCATCCAAGGAACGAGCCCATTAATAGATGTTTCATGGTCCTCAATGATCGTAATCAATGTTTTACTCGACCCACTAACAAACTGTCATACAAACGGAAATTAAAACTAATGTTGAGACCCTAATTCCCTATATATCTGTTTAATCTGTTGTATATTCTAACTATAGCTATCTATACCCGACTAGCATAATTTTATAACTTATTTAATTTTGTATACTTAGATTTAAGTGTACCTTGTATTTAGTTTTTCCGTTTTATTTACACTTTTGTATACAAACTTTTTGTGTAAATGACAAGTTCACTTATTGTTTATTCACATACCCAGTAGGAATTCTAGGAAGGCCTTACCGATGCAGCACTGAATTAAGTACTCATCTGGTAAGGGGTACCCCTTATTTTCTTGGTGCTAGATGAGCCCTTACAAACCCCATTACAAGAGAAGGCAGATGGTAAGGTATAGTCCAGAATTATACCCAAACAAGTGAGAGTCTGCCCGATGACTCAAGGGAGCTTCCCTGGAGCTTTCATAAATTTTATAGAAGGAAAGAAAACGGGCAAATATATTCGTCGACATAAAATGCGACTTTAGCATACTCAATAGCCCGGCTCTCATTCGATTCGGAGGACAAGCAGCTTTGGGGAAGTGGAGAATTTAGTTGGGGAAAGCCAGTCTCGGGCTTGGAAAAAAAGGCATTTGCAAAAGATGAACAAAATAAAAGCATTTCGATACCGGATCACAATCCACAGGCGCCCATGAATATTTCTTTTTGCAATGTTCCATTTGTTGCCTTACTATACCCCTTACAGATGAGCAGTTCTATAAGTAGGTACTCTAAGGTAAGTACTAAAGTAAGGCCTTACCTCCTATGACATCGTGTGTAAAAATAAGCACTTATGTAAGGGGTGTGGTAAGGCCTTCCTCTTACCAGTAAGTGCTGATTTCAGTACTTCGGTAAGCTTACCGGTACATGCATATACAATACAATACAACACATACATATGTACATAAATTTACAATCCCTTATGAGCCTTTTTAACTTCCCAGTATAGGAAGTTATTGTAATCGGTCCGAAAATCGAAATCGAAAATTTCAACGTATTTTCATCTTTCAAGGCCCCAGGAGCATTTTAAGCAAAAAATTGGGAGGAAGTATGTGTGTGTGTGTGTGTATGTGCGTACGGATGTGGTCATTTTTTCCTGCACGATATCGCGCGAACCAAAACTGATATCGACTTCGTTGAGGTGTTGTTCGAAGGGTATTAACCGAAATATGATATGAAAAGAATTTCATGAAATTCCGTCCAGCCGTTTTTTTGTTTGAGCGACGTAAGTGATTTTTGTACCTGCAAGATATCGCCCGAACTACAAAAGATATTGACTTACTTGAGGTGCCGTTCGAAGCGTATTAGCGACAATATTATCTGAAAAGATTTTTATAATATTCGGTCCAGCGGTTTTTTGGTTTAAATGACTTAAGTGATTTTTGTACCTGCACGATATCGCGCGAACTATAAAAGATATCGACTTAGTTGACGTGCCGTTCGAAGAGTATTAACCAAAATATGATCTGAAAAGATTTTCATAAAATTCGGTCGAGCCGTTTTTTTGTTTAAGCGGCGTAAGTGATTTTTGTACCTGCACGATATGGCCCGAACCACAAAAGATATTGACTTACTTGAGGTGCCGTTCGAAGCGTATTAGCGACAATATAATCTGAAAATATTTTTATAATATTCGGTCCAGTGGGTTTTTGGTTTAATTGACTTAAGTGATTTTCGTACCTATATCGACTTCATTGAGGTGCCGAAAAACATTAATACATCAATTTTATATACATTTTCGTCATCCTAATCTTGTAAGTGCGCAAATTTAGTTTGACATTTTAACGAAAATATTGATAAACAATTGTGACAAATTCTCGGGATTATGCATATATTCTATATTGCTTATTGTTCATTTATTATTAAAATATCCAATCATAATATTCAACATCCATCATACTGGGAAGTTGATCGTGTGGACCGAAAGGGTCGAACCCACATCCCAACTAGTTCTCGAATGTTGCGCCCGAGTAATAAAACTCGAGACACGACAAGATAAAAAAATACTAAATTTAAAACGTTACAAATTTTCTTTATTGATATTTTCACAATTATTAAAATCGACTTTATTCTTTTGAGTTTGAATCAGAACTAAGTTTTCTTTATTTTACATTAAAAAAATGATACTTTAAAAATCGATCAAAATTGCTTACGCTGAACTAATTACAATTGGGCTATGGAAATGATTTTCGGAACATGGAATACGCGAAGTATGTACAGAACTGCAGCAGTTAAGTCACAATTAAACGAAGTGAGCAGATATAAAATAAAATTACTCGCGTTACAAGAGATCAGACGGATAGGAGACGGGACAATGGACCTTGGCAACTAGAGGATATTCTACAGCTGCGGAAGGGAACATCACTTAGGAGTAGGCTTCGTAGTACACAAATGAATTATAGATAATGTGATAGAGTTCAAGCCAATAAGTGAACGATTATGTTCAATACAACTTCGAACGAAGTTCTTTACCCTCTCAATCATAAAGGTAGAAACAGATTAGCGCGACAACTTTTGCCGCGCCGCTCGACGGATTTTAGATTCCGCCTTAGCTAACAGATTGGCGCGGCGCGGACAATTTAACGGAATTTAACGGACGATGGAATTTAAATAAATGAATTTGGAATTTTTAATGTAAATATAATTTAATGAATTTATTTTGTACTTTTTTAATTATTTATTATGTGAAAACACCATCTTTCCCCAATTTTTCTGAGATCTCCTTCCACGTTTTTTCCCTCAGAGACTGGTTCTTGTATTTTGAATTACTTAAATCGTATAGAAAGGGGTTTCCCCTTACTTTTTCTATTAACCGCTTCTCGAAAGACATTTATATTCCACAGCACATGGTCAATTGAGACAATACTTCACACAGGCAATATAAATAAAGCGAAATGGTTAATTACCTCTCGTAAATACTTCTTTAAAACAGAGAAGGGTGAGAAACCACCAGGTAGTTTTTAAACCCTTTATTCTTTAGGTCTATACTCAGCAAATAAATAAATTGCTCATATAAGAATGAAGATGACTTAAGAATCTGGTCGTCAGGATTTTCCCGTATTCGCATTTTATGATACAAGAGCCTGAATGGGTGTGTAACACCTTGTCATGGAGAAGGAACTTTTCTTGTTAATAAGAGAAAGAAACGGTCATATGTATGTTGTCATTCAGGGAAGTTTTGGATCAAAATTCTTTCGTCTCTTTTCTGTAAAACCTATTTTTGCCTATTTAATACCACCTGCTTCACAATCTGAAAGTTTAAACTATGTACATTACATCATTAGAAAGTAATAAAAAATTCCCCTTCCGCGTTTCCACCTAAAATATCTGTCATCAATATTTCCAGCTTGAACCCTCAGCATGTTTTAATTCAAATTTTATCTGACCAAAAACTTTAACTAAAAACTTTCCCAGAAATCAATTTAATACTTTACCTTTACTTTGGCTCCTGTTTATCCTCCGGCTCCGGAATTTTATAGTTTTTAATCCTATGCTAAATTCCTCTGGGATAAATATAAACATTTCACTAAAAAATAAACTTGAAGGACCTCCAAAAGCCTAAATTAACCGACACATTGAGTTGCTAAATAGAGGCAAATTTTTTTTATTGTTGACTGTTTTTGTTTGATTTTATTACAATAATTAGTTTTAAATAACAATCTTTTCATGCCCCATAATTGGTAAATTTCTTTTTTGCTTTATAATAAATTGCATTAAAAAACTAAAAAAAATCACGAATTAAATTGAAAAATAATCGCCACGAACAAATTGTCAATTTGCAGGCAGACAGCAGTTCAAAGCAAAAAATGTGTACTAAATCAGCTCGTCATGGTTGGTACCACTGGGCGACCAGCGGCAGAATTCGAAATAGCTCGAATTTGTCCGCGCGACAAGTCGCCTCCGCGCCTTTGTGGTTGCATATATGGTGGTGCGTGTATTTTAATCGATTTTGCCGCCACGGACACCGCCTCCGCGACAAAATTCGCGCCAATCTGTTTGTACCTTTAAACGTACATGCGGAGACGGAGGAAAAAGCGGACACGACAAAGGATACTTTCTAATATAAGCTTGAGCGCGCATATGATACGGCCCCTTCCAATGACATCAAGATGGTGATAGGAAACCTCAACGCAAAAATTGGAAGAAAGAACTGGCACAGACCGACCATTGGAAAGAAAAGTCTTCACGAAACATCAAACGATAACGGACAACGTGTTATCGATTTCGCAATGAGTAAAAATATGATCGTCAGCTCAACATATTTCCCAAGAAAGGACATTCACAAATACACATGGCAATCCCCCAGCGAAAGATACTGCAATCAAATAGAGCATATTCTAATAGACAGAAGGGCAGCTTCCAGTATTCTGCAAGTAAGAACCTGTAGGGGTGCAAATTGTGAATCAGATCACTTTCTAGTTAAAGCTAGATTCAGATGTCGGCTGTCTACTCAAGAAAGAAGAAACAGCAAACAAACGAAATTCGACGTCGATCGTCTCCAAGAACAGCCCGTGTTGGAGAGATATCAGGAAACTCTAGCAGAAAGGATAGGTATAAATAATGAAGATACAGCCGAGAGAAAATGGATGAGATTGAAGACGGTACTGACAGACGTCACGAAGGAAACTGTAGGGTATAAATACACAGCCAGAGCCAGTGACTGGTACTTCGAGGAATGCAAAGCAGCTATAGAGGCCAGAAATAAAAATAGGAGAATATACATAGAGAGACCGACGAGGAGTAAGAAATTGAAATACGAGGAAACAAGAAGAATCGCAAAAAACATCTGCAGGAAGAAGAAAAGGCAATTTTTCAACAATCACATCCTGAGAGCAGAGGAAAACTTTGCCCAAAACAAGACACGGGAAGCATACAGGAAAGTAAACTTCTTCAAGAAAGGCTTCAAACCCTCCTCCGGTATATGCAGAACAAAAGAAGGCACTATAGTCACAGGCAGCGAAGATGTAAAGATAAGATGGAAGGAATTTTTTAGCGAGCTGCTGAACGCAAACGAGAGCATCAGACTTGTACTAGAACCCCGTCTACAACATAACGATGACACCAGAGAAACAAATGTACCCACTCTGGAAGAAGTACAAAGTGCCATACGATCGTTAAAAAACAATAAATCTCCAGGAATTGATAACATCCCAGCAGAGTCGATCAAACAAGGAGGCGAATCGCTCTCAGCAGCTATACACGAATTACTATGCTGCATATGGAGGACTGAAAAAATGCCTGAAGAGTGGGAGCAAAGCATTATCTGCCCAATACACAAGAAAGGGGACAGATTCAACTGTGAAAACTATAGAGGCATATCTCTTTTAAGCACAGTATATAAAATAATGACAAATATAATTAAAACCAGACTGGAACCTTACGCAGAAGCTGCAATAAGTGAATACCAAACTGGATTCAGAAGAAATAGGTAAAAAATGGATCAACTTTTTACAAGAAGGCAAATCCTCCGAAAATGCTGGGAAAAAATGACAATGGAAAATACAAGATGTGCAGTCAGACTACAAGGAGAATTGACGAAGTCCTTCCCACTCAAGCAAGGCTTAAAGCAGGGCGATGGGCTGGCACCCATGCTATTTAATCTCTGCCTGGAAGGAGTAATTCGCAAGGTTAACATTGATGCGAACGCAACCCTGCTTAACAAATCCAAACAGTTTGCAGGATATGCAGACGATATAAACTGCCTGGCAAGATCACTGTCATATCTTAGAGAAGTATTTACAGAATTAAAAGATGGAGCAAAACATATAGGGCTGCAAATAAACGCAGAGAAGAGTAAGATTCTAATTCAGTCAAGGGTGGAAAGAAGAAGAAGAAACCACAATACCACCTGGGGGGAATATAACTTTGAACGGGTATACCAATTTAACTACCTGGGGTCCACAGTCAGCGAAGACAACGATGAAACGATAGACGTACAAAGAAGAATAAACGCCGCGAACAGAACATACTTCTCACTACTGCCAGTCATGAAATCCAGAGACATCCACAGAAAATCTAAAATAAGAATCTACAAAACCATCATACGTATAGTAGCTACGTATGGATGTGAAGCTTGGAGTTTCTCCCAGAAATCCGCAGACAAGCTGGATATATTTGAGAGGAAGGTTCTCCGAAGGATATACGGCCCAATCAATGAACGCAGTGCATGGAAAATACACTACAATCACGAATTGTACGACTTATACTAAGAATGTAAACTTTCGACCCATGCCAAACTACTACGTTTACTTTGGGCCAGCCATGTCCAAAGAATGGATGACTCAAGGATACCAAAAAAAGCCCTGTACCTACTACCAGATGGCAAAAGACCAGTTGGCAAACCACGGTTAAGGTGGGAAGATAATGTTAAGGCCGATGCAGCAAAACTGCTCAACATAAGAAACTGGAGACAAGCTGCGGAGCAGAGAGACGTCTGGAGGAAGAAGCTGATGGAGGCCAAGACTCGAATTGGGCTGTAGAGCCATCGAAGAAGAAGGGCTATGGGATTGCTCATTCGGCAAATTAATTGGAAATTTAAAAGTTGGGAAATTCAAGAAAAATGTTATTAATTGATTTGGTCTGCACGTCTGGCTGGTTTCTGGCACGTGTTGCATGTAGAACATGTAACTCGCGCATCGTAACGTGACCGGACGTTAGTGGCTTCGATACATCTTTTTTGTGAATGTCCCCGAGCCGCATCGATTTATAAGACGTTATCACGCCAAAAGAAAAAAAATCAGGCAACCCGTACTCGAAAATACAATTCATAAAAATATTCTCTATCCATTTAAATCACCATTAAAGAGAATCATAAAAAATATAATGGAAGCTAGAAAATTATCAGCTAATATTCAATACACACCACCTGTCACGCCATTAGAATAAACTATAAATAAAGGGAAACTTCACATATCTTCAATCCCTTTTTTCCTGACTCATACAATAAACGAAAATTCATACTTTAATAAGAGTCCAAATAAAAATTTCGAAGCAAACTTTTAAGAGTAAATTTAAAATTACTTGCAACTCGAAGTCAGAGCAGATTACCAGAAAACGAAACCAAGAAAACAAAGAGAATATAGTGGATACAGAAAATTTCTCAATCTTCGACTTCTCGTATTCCACTGTTCGGTTCCGAAGAAGCTGCGTTTAATTCAGCTTCTGAAGGAACTGTATCAACTCAAACCTGTGCGTGAGAGTGAGTTCAATAAAATTGAATGGGTTGAAGTTTTCACTTTGATTTTCTGGGACAAGTGAACTGGAGGTATTACCAGCGAGCAATAATAAAAGAAGAAAGGAATTACTTTCACACAATACGTGTGTGTGAAAGCAAGATACAAAATGATGGGAAAATGACTGTAATATGAAATATTTTGACAGTTTTCAATTTAATGTCATCTAAATCGGGTTTTAAGTAATTATTTACACTTTTATTTGTAAAATATTCGTTTTTGTGCTCGGTAAATTATTTATTTGTGTTTAATTTTAAATTATAAAAAGTTTTGGCTTTAAGAGTCGGCCGCTACGTGCCCGACAGAGGACGGCTCTGAACATTTGTGACTTATAAAAGTGATTTAAAAGTGTGGTTTATAAAGTGATACCAGCGAGCAATAATTATTATTATTGCTCGCTGGTGATATAAAGTGATTATTAAAAGTGATATGTTAGATTTGCCAAACAAGATGTCAAGAACTTTAGCGGAGCTAAAAATGAAAGTTTGGTACGTGCAGCTACAGCATATACTAATTAATTAAGGAAGCAAGTAAGCTAGAAGTCAGAAGCCATGAAGATATAATAAGTAAATATCGCACGATTCCCGCTTTGTTTACTGACTATACAAGTGTAATCAAGTAACTAAAATGCTGTACCAACACGAAATTTTAACGCATACATTCTCACAATTTTTACCGACTACACGTGCTCTGTTCCAATTTTACTTCCATTTGAATGTAAACATTCCAATAGGCGAAACAAGGAACATCTTAGGTTTATTTCATACTCTTGTGCCTTTTGCATCTAATATATCTTCATCGCGCGTTTGTTTTTGTTTTTTTAGAATTTTTATTAAATGTTATTGTTTATCTCTTCTTTCATATCTTTAACTCTTTTACTTGTCCTTGAGCTCTACCTAATTACTCTTGTTATTATTGTTCGCTGATATTACAGCTTCCCATGTTGTGAAAGGCCTCGGCCACGATAAGAGCGGCGAGAGGCAGTTGAGTATTCGCCACTCTGACGCTCACCGCTCGCCTTTTGTATCGTGGTCAAGGCTTTACTCTTTGTATATAGTAGTATGAAAAAATTGAATTGTGCATTTTATATAAAACAAGTCTGTACATTGCAAGCTTGGTGTTTCCAGAGGAGGAACTATTTTGATATTTTAATCTTGATATATTTAAACAAATTTTCTACGAAGTTGCCTATTTGGTCAAGGGAAGCAGTGCTTCATTTGCTTCCAAAGAGGAACCGTCACTGACTTTTGTCTTTCTGTGGATAATAAACGATACTCCCATTTAATCTTTTCATATTTAATTTCTGGTATATATTTTCAGATACAAGTAATAAAATCCATACACATCCATAAGCTAACATAACTATTAGAAATTATAACGAACGGACAAAGATTTTCGTATTTTCTCGAAGTACTTAAAACAATGTTCTAGTGTGTTCCAACTTTGAGGGGTTTGGATATATGTATAAAAGCAGCAACGGCATTAAAAGACAGTTTGGATTTGAAAAGCGAATAAGGTGTTCTAAGTGATAAAAGTGACCTAAAGCGAAAGTGACGATTAAATAGTGATTTCAAAAGTGATAAATCAAATTTAATAGTATGAGATAATAAATTCCAAGTGATAATAGTGAACTTTAAGAATTGTGTTTGGTTTAAAATACATGTTTTTGTGTGAACATTTAAATAGTGTATTCCTTTATTAATTCTACGAATTCGTTAAGGCTTAAAGACGTAACAATATATACGTCATAATCAAGTTTTCAAAGACATCATTTTCAGCCCATAACATCAGCATTATACTTAACCAGACAGGGACAGCTACTGTCCAGCTGTTTTGTAAGAGGATTTTGAAATCACGTTTTCTTTGCTGTAGTCGCCGACCTTTGATCCACACTTCTATGTAGGTTTTTTACTAATTCGTAATAAAAGGCCTTTGCTAGTGGTGTGGCAAAAATAGTCTTAATCTTGTACTTTGGTCTTGTCTTCGTCTAGGAGGACCTTGACTAAGACTAAGGGTGCGTTTAAACTATACGAGTTTTTTTTTTCAGTTGTTGTACTGGCTCTTGCCAGTGTTGCAGCCAGTCCTGACCAAATAGGCAATATCATAAAAATAAATTTAAATATATCAATATTAAAATCTCAATATTTTTCCTTCTCTTGAAACACTAAGGATGCAATGTACAGATTTTTTTATATAATATGTACATTTCAAATTTTTCATACTACTGTAAACAAAGAGTAAAGCTACTATACGAGCGGTGAGCGGCAGAGTGGCAAATACTAAGGTGTCTCTCGCCGCTCTAATCGTGGCCGAGGACTTACACAACATGGGGAAGCTGTAATGTCGTCAGCCACAGAAAACAGAAAATCAATGTGAAAACCTCCTACACATTCATTTGAATTGAACTCACACTCACGCAAAGGTTTGCGTAGATGCAGGACCCTCAGAAGCTGAGCTAAACGCAGCTTCTTCGGAACCGAGCAGCGGGAATTGACAAGACGATGATAGAGAAATTTTCTGTATCCACCGTATTTTCTTTGTTTCCTTGGTTTTGTTTTCTGGTAATCTACTCTGGCTTTGAGCAATTTAAATCTGCTCTTAAAATTTTGCTTGGAAATTTTGTTTTGACTCTTCTTAAAATATAAATTTTCGTTTATTTTATATTTAGTCAAGAAAAAAGATATCGAAGATAGGTAAAGTTTCTCTTTATATTTATCTATGGGGTGGCAGGCGGTATATATTGAATATAAGCTGATAACGTTGTAGCTTCCATTATATTTTTTAAGATTCTCTTTAATGATAATCCCTTTAGAGAATATTTTCATGAATTGTATTTTCGAGTATAGGTTGCCTGAAGTGTTTTTTTTTTGCATGGAGTAAGTAATGATGGTAGGGGGTTGTTCGAATTCTTAAAAAAATCTTAAGAATTCTTTAACCTAAGTCAGCAGTTAAGTTAGCATAATATACATAATAAGCACAAGGCTTATCAGCAGCTGTAAAACAGAAGACAAATTTCCAGACGAAATTTGACGCTCGCATTCTGAGCAAGCCTGGAATCTTGCCTTCTTGTTTTGTTTTTCTTTATTTTTTTACTCATTTTAAATTCATAATCAGCAAAATTATTTTTCGCTATTAAGTTAAAATTTTATCTAGTTTTAAGTATTTAAATGTGTAAAGCTTTTGGTTAAATTATAATAAATTCATTCAGTCAACAGACTTCTCTGAGTAAACATTTAAAATCTTAATTTAATTTGCCTTAATCTACAATTTGTTTCTCGTGTGCCGGTATCAAGAGCCGGTCACACAATCACCAAATTCTAGGTATCAAGTGCCTACGATTTACAAAAACATTATTTACACAGGTTACATTTTAAAGTGTATCGGTAACAAGAGCCGCCTACACAAACATCAAGATCAAGGTAACAAGTGCCTTCGATCACTACATAGAATAAAAGAATTCTATTCAGGGGTGTATGCGGGTAATATCTTTTTTAGATTTTTAGCAAAATTATGGATTTGTATGAAAATTTAAATGATATCAAATTAGTGGTTGCAGTGGAGAGATTACTTCTTCGCCGCCCTGAATGGTACACTTACACAGGAACCTCAGGAAAACAGCAACAATGCACAGCCAATAAAAATCACCACCCGGGCTCCATCCAAGACGGAAATGGTAACCGCAATTCATGCGATGGCCAATGGTAAAGCAGCTGGGAAAAATGGCATTTCGCCAGAATTGTTGAAAGCCGACTCAAGCCTCATAGCAGATGCGCTTCAGCCAATCCTAGATATAGCATGGAACACCTGTACCTTTCCGGAAGATTGGACGGAAGGTATCATAGTCAAAATACGTAGGTATCATAGGCATCTGTTTACTATCTACAGTGGGCAAAATTTTGTCCCATATATTACACTCTAGGATAAGTGAGGCAGTTGACCGAACGCTTAGGAGGCAGCAGGCCGGATTCAGGAAGGGCCGCTCCTGTATTGATCATATTAACACCTTGAGAATAATAGTGGAGCAGTCTACTGAATTCCGATCCCCCCTTTACCTTGCTTTCGTAGATTATGAGAAAGCGTTGACTCGGTCAATAGGAGCTTTATATTGCAGGCCCTACGGCGACGTGGATTGCCTGATAAAATAATAGAATTGATAAAAGCCCTATATAACAATTCCAAATGCAGAGTTCTCCATAATGCAAAATTATCCGACAGCTTTGAGGTGAGCTCAGGAGTACGACAAGGATGCCTACTTTCGCCATTACTATTTCTTATAGTAATAAATGACATCCTTGTCGGCGCTCTAGTTAGGCATACAATGGGGTTTGGTAGACCGCCTTAGGGATCTCGACTACGCCGATGATATCTGTTTGCTGGCCCACAGACACCAGGCCCTCAAAAACATGTTTAACAATTTGGCAACAGAAAGTAGTCCAGCAGGCTTAAGGCTAAATCCGACTAAAACTAAAGAAATGCGGATAAATGCAAACACCATTGAACGGACAGCGCTGAATAACCGTGACGTGGAACTGGTAAATAAATTCTGCTACCTCGGTAGCATTATTACCGAAAATGGTGGGGCAGAAGAAGACGTAAGTTCCAGAATAAATATAGCACGAGGCGCATATGCATGCCTGTCCCGCATATGGAGATCAACTAACACCAAATTACGGCTGGTCAACTCCAACGTTAAGGCAGTTCTTTTGTACGGTTGCGAAACATGAAAAGTCACCCAATTCATCACAGGGCGCCTACAAGTCTTCGTCAACAGATGCCTTCGTCGTATCCTAAAAATCCGCTGGCAAGATATAATTTCAAACGAAGAACTATGGCGTCGTGCCGGCCAAGAAAGGATAGACGACCAAATCAGGCGAAGGAAATTGGGTTGGCAACACCTTGCGACGCGAAAACGAAAATCTAGCCAAATAGGCCCTTGAATGGAATCCTCAAGGTTCCCGTCGAGTAGGAAGACCTAGAACAACGTGGAGAGAGCCCTACTAGAAGAAGTCGCAACAACTGGGAGATCCTGGTCGGAGCTAAGAGCTGTCGCCCAAAACATAGTCCGCTGGAAGGCAACTGTTTCCGCCCTATGTCCCATGGAGCATTAAAGGAGTTCAAAGAAGAAAGAAGAAGAAGTTGCAGTAGTTATGAACAGAATCAGAAAAAAATGCGCAAAACGCCCTCTAGCACCGAAACGATTTCAAAAAAATTGACGAACAAGTGCAAAAAAACACTATTTTCGAGCCCATTTTCTCACTTTTATAAACTTTAAAATATTTATTGTTCAAAAAACTGCATAAAAGAACCTTAAAATAAGAAAGAACCTCATACGAAGGGATGCAGAAAAATTATTATTATTATTCAAATTTGAAGTCAATTTTTCGGACTTATGTAAATAAGATATTTTGACTTGAAATTTTAACCAGTTATTGTTCACATTATAAAGTACAATTTCTGAAATATCCATGAAAGTGCACTTAAAAAATCGAAAACCATAACCAAAAATTTAAAATTTAGCAGTTTTTTAAGTTTTTTACGCACAAATAAAAATTTCATGTTGTAACAGCTGATAGCCATTATTATTGTACTAGCATAAAACCCGCGTGCCTTGCAACGCCTTTAAATAAAAACTGTTTATTATGTGCAATGTTTTCCTTCAAAAAAAAAAAAAAAAAACAAACAAAAAAGTGAGCTGTTTTTATCCCTAAAAAGGATTTATTATAGTGCATTTTTTTAATAAATATGGTAAACAAATTGCTGCGTATATCACCTCTGCTCAACAAATCTGCAAGTTTTGAAGCAGAGATTGGCATGTATATGTCATCAAGGGAAGTGACATTTTAGGGTATGACTAACGTTCGTTAAGTTTGTTCGCCTATTTACGTGGGTGCACGAAATTATGAAGCAATCACAAATGAATATTAAGTAAAGTAAATTTCGAGTCATTCATTTCTACGTGATTATAGGGATGCACTGTCAAAATTTCAGCCTTTCAGCTTCAGAGGTTTGGGTTAACCCCACTTCACCCCCTTAGGGGATGAATTTCGAGTAATCGCCTCTTAGTGAATGTCCACGTCATTGTCACTGTCAAAATTTCAGCGTTTAGCGTTTAGCGTTTAGCTCCAGCGGTTTGGGTTAACCCTATTTAACCCCCTTAGGGAATGAATTTCAAAAAATCGCTCCTAAGTGGACGTACACGTCATTATAGAGAAGCACTGTCAAAATTTCAGCCCTACAGCTCCAGGGGTTTGGGTTAACCCCATTTCACCCCCTTAGGGGATGAATTTCGAAAAATCGCTTTATAGTGGATGTCCGTGATATTGTAGGGATGCACTGTCAAAATTTCAGCATTATAAATTTAGCGGTTTGGATAAACCCCATTTCAACCCCTTAGGGGATGAATTTCGAAAAATCGCTTTTTAGTGGATGTCCACGCCATTATAGGGATGCACTGTCAAAATTTCAGCCCTATAGTTCTATCGGTTTTGGGTTGACCCGATTTCACCCACTTAGGGGATGAATTTAAAAAAATCGCTTCTTAGTGGATGTCCACGTCCACGCCATGGATGCACTGTCAAAATTTCAGCCCTATAGCTCCAGCGGTTTGGGGTAACCCCATTTCACCCCATTAGGGGATGAATTTCGAAAAATCGCTTTATAGTGGATGTCCACGCCATTATAGGGATGCACTGTCAAAATTTCAGCCCTATAGCTCCAGCGGTTTGGGTAAACCCCATTTCACCCCCTTAGGGATGAATTCCAAAAAATCGCTTTTTAGTGGATGTCCAAATCATTATAGGGATGCACTGTCAAAATTTCAGCCCTATAGCTCCAGCGGTTTAGTTAAACCCCATTTCCATCCCTTGGGGAAGAATTTCGAAAAATCGCTTTAATAGTGGATTTCCACGAACTTATAGGGATGCACTGTCGAAATTTCAGCCCTATAGCTTTAGCGGTTTGGAAAAACCCCAATTCACCCCCTTAGGGGATGAATTTCGAAAAATCGCGTAGTAGTGGATTTGCACGTCATTAAAGGGATGCACTGTCAAAATTTCAGCCTTATAGCTCCAGCGGTTTTGAGTTGACCCTATTTCACCCCCTTAGGGGATGAATTTCGAAAAAATCGCTACGGATACACTGTCAAAATTTCAGCCCTTTAGCTCTAGCGGTTTAGGTTGTGCGTTGTCTGTCAATCAGTTACTTTTTATACAATAAAAAAAAGTGAAGAAAAAAAATCCCCTTTCAACTTATTGAACCCCATTTCACCCCCTTCAACCCTTTTTTCTAAAAAAAAGTAGCCTATGTCCGTCTCCAAGGTCTAAACTATGTCTGTTGCAAATTTCATCAAAATCGGTCCAGCGGCTTAGGCGTGAAAGCGTAACAGACAGACAGACAGACAGACAGAGTTACTTTCGCATTTATAATATTAGTAAGGATGACGAACAGCTTTCATTTTCATAACATTTCCAAATGTTTTGTTTATCTGATCCCACTATACAGCAAATATCGTTTATAACGACATTTGATATAACGACATGTCGGTTTTTACGACGAAATATCAAAGTCCCGGTTAAAAACAACACTTTTGATATGTAATACCGGGTTTCCACCAAACAGACAAACTAGAAACAGAAACAAAAACTGTTTTTGCCAACAAAAATGTCAATGTTTGTAAAAATGGAACAATTTTAAAAACATTTTTCATTTTTGTCGGAGAATAGTGTTTTTATAAACAAAACACTGTCCCATCTCGAGTGCTTAAATCAAAACAAAACAAAATTTTGAAAACAAAACAGTTTTTTAAAACTGTCTGTTTGGTGCAAACCCGGCATAAGACTTACCGCTTATAACGACATCGGATATTACGACGAAACTAATATAACGACGAAAAATGGCTACACATTGGGGTCAAATAATCTTTCATAACGAGGTGACCCATCGGTAGATAACCCGAAAATTCTGGGGAAGTACCGAATTGGCTAGGGGAATTACCGAGTTATAAAAAGACAAAGCGAAACCCGACTCATTCAGTGGTTAGCTACGAGTAGAAAATGGCAAAACGTAAAGCATTTAAGCCTCGGCCACGATACGAGCGGCCAGCGGCGAGCGGTGAGCGGTGAGCGGCGAGCGGCAGAGCGGTGGTGCCAGGATACGAGCGGCGATTCGACTTGTTCAGTAGTAGAAAAGCTATCTCCGGAAGATATGCTAAAAGTATGAAGTTTAAGTGATAATATTTTGTTGAAAAGGCGTATTCTCAATAAATTAATTTATAATAGGAAATATGGAGTTCATCCCATTAACGAGCGAAGAAGAAGGTTTGGTGAATATCACCATCAACTTTCGGGTTAAGAAAAGATAAAATTCGTGTTTTCGAATACACGAGAATGTCAATTGAAACATTTAATTACATTCTGGGCAAGATAAGCCATCTTTTACAATATTTTTTTACACTTTTTTTCCATTGCTACAACAAAATAATAACAGAGCGGCGAGCGGCACCAAAAAAATTTAATGTCTCGGATTAGCGGCGAGCGGCACTTCAGTATTGCCGCTCTGCCGCTCACCGCTCGCCGCTCGTATCGTGGCCGGATTCAATCGTTTTCCATATAAAACTATACAAACATAAAGCTCAGAATCGCCGCTGTGCCGCTCTGCCGCTCACCGCTAGCCGCTCGCCGCTCGTATCGTGGCCGAGGCTTTACAGTAGAAGAAAAGGCAGCAATTATTTGGCGTTTGGAGGCTGGAGAGTCTAATATTTGTATTGCCGAAGAATTTGACGTAAGTTTTGTTTAATTTGTATAACAATAATAAGCATATGTATGTATTTATATTACATATTCTTATTATTTTTAGGTAGCACATTCAACAATATCGACGATTTGGAAGAATCGAGCTAAAATAGAGGATTCAATTAATAGATCTTCATCAGTACAAGTAAAAAATATCAGACCTTGTAACCAGTCTAGAGTAGACGAGGCCTTATATGAATGGTTCAAAATTCAAGGAAGCCGCAATATTCCTATTAGCGGTCCGATATTACAAGAAAAAGCAAATGATTTTTCTAAACGATTAGCAATAGAAGATTTTAAATGCACAGTTGGATGGATTCAACGATTCCGAAAAAGATACAATATTGTTTTTAGTAAAATAAATGGTAAAGCAGCAGATGTACCTAAAGGGATCTGTAACGACTGGTTAAATACAGTGTGGCCAAATTTAAGAAAAGGATACAAAGACGAAGAAATTTTCAATGCGGATGAAACTGGCTTATTTTTCAGCATGATGCCAAACAGAATGATGACATTTAAAAGAGAAAAATGTGTTGGGGGTAAAGTTTCTAAGGAAAGATTGACTGTTCTTGTAGCAGCAAATATGACCGGATCGGAAAAAGTAAAACTTGTGGTTATTGGCAAAGCTAAGCAGCCTCGATGTTTTAAAAATGATAAATCCCTACCCGTTGAATATGAAAACTAGTTGGGATGTGGGTTCGACCCTTTCGGTCCACACGATCAACTTCCCAGTATGACGGATCTTGAATATTATGATTGGATATTTTAATAATAAATGAACAATAGGCAATATAGAATATATGCATAATACCGAGAATTTGTCGCAATTGTTTATCAATATTTTCGCTAAAATGTCAAACTAAATGTGCGCACTTACAAGATTAGGATGACGAAAATGTATATAAAATTGTTGTAATAATGTTTTTCGGCACCTCAATGAAGTCGATATAGTTTTTAGTTCGCGCGGTATCGTGCAGGTACAAAAATCACTTAAGTCATTTAAACCAAAAACCCGCTGGACCGAATATTATAAAAATATTTTCAGATTATATTGTCGCTAATACGCTTCGAACGGCACCTCAAGTAAGTCAATATCTTTTGTGGTTCGGCCCATATCGTGAAGGTACAAAAATCACTTAAGTCATTTAAACCAAAAACCCGCTGGACCGAATATTATAAAAATATTTTCAGATTATATTGTCGCGAATACGCTTCGAACGGCACCTCAAGTAAGTCAATATCTTTCGTGGTTCGGGCCATATCGTGAAGGTACAAAAATCACTTACGCCGCTTAAACAAAAAAACGGGTCGACCGAATTTTATGAAAATCTTTTCAGATTATATTTTGGTTAATACTCTTCGAACGGCACCTCAACTAAGTCGATATCTTTTATAGTTCGCGCGATATCGTGCAGGTACAAAAATCACTTAAGTCATTTGAACCAAAAAACCGCTGGACCGAATATTATAAAAATCTTTTCAAATAATATTGTCGCTAATACGCTTCGAACGGCACCTCAAGTAAGTCAATATCTTTCGTGGTTCGGGCGATATCGTGCAGGTACAAAAATCACTTACGTCGCTCAAACAAAAAAACGGCTGGACCGAATTTTATGAAATTCTTTTCAGATCATATTTCGGTTAATACGCTTCGAACAACACCTCAACGAAGTCGATATCAGTTTTGGTTCGCGCGATATCGTGCAGGAAAAAATGACCACATCCGTACGCACATACACACACACACACTCACACACACATACTTCCTCCCAATTTTTTGCTTAAAATGCACCTGGGACCTTGAAAGATGAAAATACGTTGAAATTTTCGATTACGATTTTCGGACCGATTACAATAACTTCCTATACTGGGAAGTTAATAACCCAAGAGCATGGATGACATCAGCATTATTTGAAAACATAATTGTACGCTGGGATAATACATTTTTTCTGTAAAAAAAGAAAATTCCATTGCTTTTGGATAACTTTCCAGCTCACCAACATATTCAAAAATTTAACGCTATAAAACTTGTTTTCCTTCCACCAAACACCACGTCAATTCTTCAACCAATGGACCAAGTCCCTAAAAACCCATTTTAAAAAATTCCAAATCATGCAGCTTTTAAAGGACATTGACCAAAAAGGTGTTTCTCAAAAAGCTGGTTGGAGTACTGGCACAACACTGGCATAAACACTGACACGATTTTTCTCGTGCAGTCTAAACATATAAAAACACGCACTGGGGTCTTTCTCGTGAGCACTGGTAACTTTACAAACTTGTGAGTTATTTAGGTCGGAGATGCTATTTTCCCTAAAGTGTTGCCACGAAAATCAATCAATCGAAAAGGAATGGAAAGTATTAAAAAATAAAAAATTTAATAACTTTGTACGACAAGCGTCCATCCCACAGCTTCATATAGAAATGCCGATCTGAAAACGAAACCCCTACAAAATATATGGGTCATTCCAGCCATAATCGGCCGGAAAATGCAAGACCGCCCGGAAAAATAGTGAAAACATTTTTATAAAAAATAAAAATATTTCTTGTTCTTTAGGAGTTCTTATTTCCATACCGGGCGACGCCAGGAAATTACCCACAAATACATACACACACAGAAAAACATACACACACACAAACAAATACAAACACACATACACTATGTGCACATATATATACACCAACATGTAATATATATGTACTACATATAAAATTTAAACAAAATAAAAAAAAGAAAAAAAATTTTTTTAAGAAACTCTTTTCTTTACCTTAATATATTGATCAGTTGTGAACACAAAATTAATATAAATAATAAAAAAAACGACTAAAAGGTAAATAAAATAAATGGTTAAAAAAAATTTTTTAAAAAAATTCTTTTCATTAACTAAAAAATGTACTGAAAAGTAAAAAATAAAAAATATTTTAAAGGAAGCGTGAAATTTCAATTTTAATGAAAAAGTTAATTAAAAGAATGGCGCATTTTTCATCAAAAAATTATGTTAGAATTTTAAATTAACAAAGCAAAAAATTGAGGGTTATTGTAAATCTCACGCGATTTACAGTTATATTTTCAATTTTTGATGAAAAATGCGCCATTCTTTTAATTAAATTTTTCATTAAAATTGAAATTTCACGCTTCCTTTAAAATATTTTTTATTTTTTACTTTTCAGTACATTTTTTAGTTAATGAAAAGAATTTTTTTTAAAAAATTTTTATAACCATTTATTTTTTTACTTTTCAGTACATTTTTTAGTTAATGAAAAGAATTTTTTTTAAAAATTTTTTTTAACCATTTATTTTATTTACCTTTTAGTCGATTTTTTTAGTATTTATATTAATTTTGTGTTCACAACTGATCAATATATTAAGGTAAAGAAAAGAGTTTCTTAAAAAATTTTTTTTTCTTTTTTTTATTTTTTACTTTTTAGTAACGAATAGCGTTAATTAATACATTACAATTTCCAAACTTTTAATTAGATTATCATGTTAAATAAGGAAACTTTTTTACATGTTTTGTATTTGTTTCTTTACAACAGTTCTCAAGTGCAGCCCAAAAATGCACAATTTGAAGACCCCTCAAAAATCTAATAGCGCTCTACGTTTTTTTTACATTTTGAAAGGTAGTGTGCTCGCGTATACTGGCTGGAGCAATTAAAACTAAAAACTGGAAACATATTTTTTTGCATCTTTTTAAATCATATTTTTATTTGCAATTGGTAGCTATGTTATGTCTTCCGCCATTTTTTATTGAACGCCATATTTGATTTAAAACGACGTCATACAGTTTACTTTCTTACTCACTTTAATACACTTTCATTTGATATCCATACCGAGAGCGAAGTAAATAAAAGGGTAAACCGCCATTTTTGTTGGCCGCCTTTTTGAATTGATATGACGGGACACAGACAACAGCATTCTAATTGTCACTCCCTTCCATTTGATACCCATGCCGAGCGCGTTGTAAAGAAAAATTGATCCTCTGTTTTGTGTTGGCCGCCACTTTTATGCCGCCATTTTTCTACCGCCATTTTGAATTTAGGATGACGCTAATTGTATTCAACTTGTTATAACCTTTCATTTGATACCCATATCGAACGAGTGGCTTGTAAAGAAAAATGTAATCCATCATATTTTTTGGCCGCCATTTTTAATTTGGAACTATCATTTTCGTGTGTTTTCGTCGGAAATACACATGTCTGTTAATTTTTACCAATTTTTATTGAAGGGAAGTGAATTTTAAGACTCTACATTGAGTAGAACGAATAATTCCAAGCATTTTTTATTAAAAATCGTTTTTTGTTACTCAACAACAAAATCAACAACAAAAAATGTAACAAAATGTCATATTCGTGTATTGTCATCGGGAATATGTATGCCTGCAAAGTTTCATCCATTTGCATTGAGCAAAAGGCGGTTAAATTAACGTTACAAGATTTGATGCTCCGAAGTGAAAGTAAAGAAAAGAGTTTAAAAATTAAATTGTTCATTATGTTGCAATACTTTCAAAAAATATACTACTACATATAAAATTTAAACAAAAAAATTAAATTGTTCATTATGTTGCAATACTTTCAAAAAACATGGGAAAATGGGCGATTGTTTAGACATTCGAGAAGATTGTGTTAAAATTTCAGCCCAATCTGAGATGGTGTATTTGAGAAATTAATTTTTGAAAATTTCCCGATTTTTTTTTTTTTTGGTTTTGCTGTCATTGAGCAAAGTTCAAGGTCAAACATTATAGTATGACAATTTTCTGAAAGAGTAAATATCAGGCTACAAAACCACTTTTTTGCACATTTTTTCTATGATAAATACCCACTGTGTTGTTCAATTGTTTATAAATAGTGCCTATTTTCTCGAAAAACGTAATTATTCAATTAATAAACAATAGAGGTTGCAAAAAAAAACAGTAAAAACGTTTTTCATGTTTTTTTATCGCGAGAAACATAAAAAAATGTTTTCACTAATTTTCCGGGCGGTCTTGCATTTTCCGGCCGATTATGGCTGGAATGACCCATATGTACATATATCTCTAGACAAAGAAAAGTCAGTTGTCAATAAATGGCAAAATATACGATCATTTTTATAATATAACTAGTTGGAACCTGGTGCACTCGCTGCATCCATAAATGTGGTGGATGGTGGTCATGCCCCAACATTATCCGTTGTAAAATATATACACTCGCCATTTTCTAGATGATCTACCAAATGAACCACAGTTGGATATCTTTTATGAATGGCAAATGAAAAAATTTGCCACATCGCTTCATTAGTGCTAACATAACGTCCCATGTAATGTTGTGTAATTTCGTCGATCGCATTTGCATTAGCAACAGCCATGCCACTCCCTTTCGTGACATATTTCAATATGTATTTGATTCACTTGACGGAATTACAATATTCAACATTTATGTGAGCATTTAACGTCTTGGACAATAATTGCGAATAGGGTATGACGATTGTCAACTTGAAAATCCTGACCATTAGCCTTCCAAGTTATCTCTGTGGCATTGACCTCAGTTGATCGACGACGATACAACAGGTAGCCATCGTTCCCGATTAGAAAACAATGGTCTTGGATATCGCTTAACATAACAACATAACATAACATTTCCCATCTAACAGGCATCATGATTCAATCAATTTATATCATTGTTGATTGCAAGTAAAAGTTATGACCATATTGATGGGCATATGCTTTCCCACACACAATGCATCTACGTTTATAGTGATTTCCCAACATTCGTTTCGAATTGTATCTTTTTTTTGCTCAACTTAATTAAAATTGTTAAAGGGACGGCTCGACTGCATCAAATTACAGATTTTTTTGTTGTTTTTTTTTCACCTAAGCTTGGGTGGTAAACTACTACTACTAAAGTCAATTTTATTTATAAAAATTTGGTCAAAGGGAGAGAGTTAAGTGTTGTACTTTGTGCAACAAAAAAATTTATCGTCAAAACTAACATATGCACAAATGCGTTATAGATAAAGAAATATCACTAGGACTACACGTTGATATCCCATCTTAGAATAATAAGTTAATCTTGGTAAAACAATACCTATATACACCAAGAGTATGATGACAAACCGGTTAACCAAGTATTAAGTATTGACCCGTGTACCCGTGCCCACGGGTGCCCGTGTACCCGTGTAGGATGTAAACGCACCCCAACGTTATTACTGTTACATCTCGTTTAATTCGTTTACAATTCGAGACCACTATCGCTGCTGCAATCCATTTTTAGAACGAATTAATTTTTTTTTATGTCATATAATAATACAAACCGATTTCACATACAAATTATATCAATTTAATGCGAAGGAAAAAATAGGCATATCGACAATTCATTTTAAACCGCCATTACAAAAATACCAACAGATATAATCATGAAAACTATGTACATAAACCTTGCTATTGAGATGTTCTAACACAAAAACACTCAATCAGTAATTTCATTTTTCCATTGTTCAAACATCGATTACATACAAAACAATGATTCATTTTTATATGGATATAGAAGATTCATCATCACATCGCAATTCTTTAAACAGTTTGGTATAACAGCCGTCAGTTTGCCTTTTTAAAATGCAGTAGCGGACCCATATACGCCTCTTTTTTGGGTTCTTTACTTCTTCATCACTTAACAAGTATGTAACAATTGCTGCACTAATTTTCACATTTTCTGTCGCCATTTTATCGAAAAACTCGCTCCTAAATATTCACAACTTCTTTTGTTTGAAAGATACCCAGCTAGCACAAACTAGTAACAATGGAGTTAATTTAACAAGTAAAAGAGTCGCAAGAAAAGATATGCAGTGTGACTGAAACTCCATTGCGACTGAAAAAGCAGATATTTAATGTTTATTTTGCAACAACTTTGGTCGCAACGAGGCGAAAAATGTGCTGTAGCTATGTTTTAAATGTGTTGTTGCCACAAACTGAAGATGAATCATTTTGTACATCCGGAAAAGTAATTATTCTTTATTATATATACATATAATTATTCATATATGTATGTAACAAAAAAGAAATCGCAGTTAAGTGTGTTTCAAAAGTCAGAGACATAATAGATTGAAACGAAAAGACAAGACACTACTCACTATGTACTTTAAAATTAAAACATTGCAGGATTTCACACCAAAATTATAAAACGAATGCCATTTTGTTGATGAATGTGGGTGATTTGCCTCTGAAAAATTCACGCGCCACCCAAAAAAAGAAAATTTGGTAAATAATTGGGGAATTAGAAGTTTTTAAAATCAGCATGGCAATCTGAAAACTAGTGCTAAACACATTTTTTAAGCTCCTAGTGCTATATTGTACTAAAAAATGGTTATAGGAAAGAAAAAAACATCATAGAAAATCGCTTTTGTTTCTTTTAAATAAAACTGCATAGTGTAAAAAAACATAGAATGTTGAAAAATATGGCAAGTATGGAGCTTTTGGCAGATTTTTTCCAAAGTCCTTGTTACTGCACAAAAACCTCCCTACAGCGTTTTGAACCTTTAAAATGTAATATTAACTTGATAAAAACTTACAACAACTTAGTCGCATTAGGGTTGTTAACTAGCTACTTTTTTTAGGCAGTTACAATATAAAAACATTCAGGAAATGTTTTAATAACTTTAATTTAATTGAAATATGACAACTGTTTCCAACTGTTATGGAACCTTTATACAACAAGTGCATTTTTCCGTAACAAAAATAGAACTGTAGTGTAACTGAACCGGATGATTTGTTGCCAATTGTTAATTCGTGATAATAATATAACCTACATGTGACTACATTTGTTTAAAAAAAACTAGAATACGACCCAATTGTAACATAAATTTGTTACAAATTGAAATCTGTGCTAGCTGGGATGCTGCCTAATTTATCAGAATCAGAAAAAGTGGGTCAGATTACGATTTGTAAGATTTATAAAAGCTCGTTCTAAAACATCGCGGACTTGCATATTTTCACTCTTGTTAGTATTATAGTCCGAATCAGCATTCGGAGATCATTTAAGATTTTTTTGCATATGCCAGGGGTGGGCACGCATGAGATCAATGAGAGCTGCATGTGGGTCATAATTATAAAGAGCCGCATTATATGTAGTAAGTTCAAAAATCATATTTTATTAAAATTGAATACTGACACAAGTCTTAAATGCTATGTAAAACATATATTTATATATACATACATATTTATGAAAGACAAATAAATTACAAAACAATTTCAAAATTAAACTAGTTGGGATGTGGGTTCGACCCTTTCGGTCCACACGATCAACTTCCCAGTATGATGGATGTTGAATATTATGATTGGATGTGTTAATAATAAATGAGGCAATATAGAATATATGCATAATACCGAGAATTTGTCACAATAATTGTTTATCAATATTATCGCTAAAATGTCAAATTAAATGTGCGCACTTACAAGATTAGGATGACTAAAATGTATACAAAATTGATGTATTAATGTTTTTCGGCACCTCAATGAAGCCGATATAGTTTTTAGTTCGAGCGGTATCGTGCAGGTACAAAAATCACTTAAGTCATTTAAACCAAAAACCCGCTGGACCGAATATTATAAAAATCTTTTCAGATTATATTGTCGCTAATACGCTTCGAACGGCACCTCAAGTAAGTCAATATCTTTCGTGGTTCGGGCGATATCGTGCAGGTACAAAAATCACTTACGTCGCTTAAACAAAAAAACGGCTGGACCGAATTTCATGAAATTCTTTTCAGATCATATTTCGGTTAATACGCTTCGAACAACACCTCAACGAAGTCGATATCTTTTTTGGTTCGCGCGATATCGTGCAGGAAAAAATGACCACATCCGTACGCACATACACACACACACACACACACATACTTCCTCCCAATTTTTTGCTTAAAATGCTCCTGGGACCTTGAAAGATGAAAATACGTTGAAATTTTCGATTTCGATTTTCGGACCGATTACAATAACTTCCTATACTGGGAAGTTAATAAAAATAAAATATAATAAAAAATTATACTTTGGTAAAATCTTTGAAATTTGGCGTATAATTCGTCAAAGCTCTTCGCAGCAGTTCTGTGAGATGCTGTGAGATATTTCGACTTCACTATCTTCATTGTGGAGTACAAAGACTCGCAGCAATATGTTGTACCAAAAATTGAAAGTTGACGGCAAGCAGCTTTCTTTAGGTGTAGATATTTCGATTGTGGTACCAGTTTCCAAAATTCGATTACAGAAGTAGATCTATGCTGCATTTGCAATGCTTGATCTTTTTTCATCTCTAGCAATTCTAATCTCCATCTTAAATAATAGCACGAATAAATTGGTTTACAAAATATGCAAATGTAAATTTAAAACTTTTCAAATCTACTATATTTTACATTCGCTTTCATTTTTAACTTCCCAGTATAGGAAGTTATTGTAATCGGTCCGAAAATCGAAATCGAAAATTTCAACGTATTTTCATCTTTCAAGGTCCCAGGAGCATTTTAAGCAAAAAATTGAGAGGAAGTATGTGTGTGTGTGTATGTGCGTACGGATGTGGTCATTTTTTCCTGCACGATATCGCGCGAACCAATACTAATATCGACTTCGTTGAGGTGTTGTTCGAAGCGTATTAACCGAAATATGATCTGAAAAGAATTTCATGAAATTCGGTCCAGCCGTTTTTTTGTTTGAGCGACGTAAGTGATTTTTGTACCTGCACGATATCGCCCGAACCACGAAAGATATTGACTTACTTGAGGCGCCGTTCGAAGCGTATTAGCGACAATATTATCTGAAAAGATTTTTATAATATTCGGTCCAGCGGTTTTTTGGTTTAAATGACTTAAGTGATTCTTGTACCTGCACGATATCGCGCGAACTATAAAAGATATCGACTTAGTTGACGTGCCGTTCGAAGAGTATTAACCAAAATATGATCTGAAAAGATTTTCATAAAATTCGGTCAAGCCGTTTTTTGGTTTAAGCGGCGTAAGTGATTTTTGTACATGCACGATATGGCCCGAACCACAAAAGATATTGACTTACTTAAGGTGCCGTTCGAAGCGTATTAGTGACAATATAATCTGAAAATATTTTTATAATATTCGGTCCAGCGGGTTTTTGGTTTAAATGACTTAAGTGATTTTTGTACCTGCACGATACCGCGCGAACTAAAAACTATATCGACTTCATTGAGGTGCCGAAAAACATTAATACATCAATTTTATATACATTTTCGTCATCCTAATCTTGTAAGTGCGCACATTTAGTTTGACATTTTAGCGAAAATATTGATAAACAATTGTGACAAATTCTCGGCATATATTCTATATTGCCTATTGTTAATTTATTATTAAAATATCCATTCATAATATTCAACATCCATCATACTGGGAAGTTGATCGTGTGGACCGAAAGGGTCGAACCCACATCCCAACTAGTTCCATTTCGGATGAGTATTCACCTTCTTGTTTAATATTAATTATTTTTGCTTTTACTCGTGGAAAATAATTAAATTTTTTGGACTGAATATCCTTTTTCCTTATCATTAATTTAAAGAGTTACTTTTGGAGCCGTACTTGATTCAACAAAGGGCCGCATGCGGCTCTGGGAGCCGCGTTTTCCCACTCACTGTTGGCATATGTATGCATTTGAAGGCTGTGAATTTTGAACGATATAAACAGAACATCTTCAACGTACAAAAGAAATAAAAAGGTAGAACAAACACTATCTATATAAATAAAGCAGAGCCCGCTGTCATTCCGTCTGTTTGTCCGGGATAAACTCATAAAATCCTGCACTGATTGCGGTAATTTTCTCCAAATATGTCCAAAATTACCTAACTTAGATTATAGGCTATTTAAATTTCTAAAATTTAACCCCTAAAAGAAATTATTAATAACTTTTACTTCGTGGGCGAGGGGGTTGGTGGAGGAATATTTTTGTTTACATATGAAAAATCGGTTGTGAGATTAGGTTTTCATATTTTACCCAAGTCTCTGTAGTAACCAAAAAATTGCTCATTATTTTAACCAATAACCAAAAATTGCTCAATTTTCTCTAAAGAAGAACAAGAATATGTTATTATTCATGAAAACTTAACAAATAAATAAAAATAGAATAGTGAAAAAGGTATAAATTAAAATATTCTAATATTAAGTCCCTAAAAGAAACTATTAATAACTTTTATTTCGAGGGTGAGGGGGTTGGTGGAGGAATATTTTTGTTTACATATGAAAAATCGGTTGTGAGATTAGGTTTCATATTTTACCCAAGTCTCTATAGTAACCAAAAAATTGCTCATTATTTTAACCAATAACCAAAAATTGCTCAATTTTCTCCAAAGAAGAACAAGAATATGTTATTATTCATGAAAACTCAACAAATAAATAAAAACAGAATAGTGAAAAAGCCATAAATTAAAATAAATTATTATTGACTTTAGAATTTGGAAAATGCGACAAATTCTTAATAAAAGTTTGGTGGCTAATTTACCTCAAATAGAGGGCCATCTTTCGATCGGTAGATTATTAAAACAGCTTCAATAATATTTCCAATGGGATTTTCCCTAGACTAAGTGAAGAAGAAGATAAAGCGAAAAAACGAAAACTTTAATGTTTAAAAAAGTAGTGAGGAAGTACTAAGAATTGATAGTTTTCTAATTTTAAAGATAAAAAAAGAAGTGAAAAGTTTTAAATTGAGTGAGAGTGAAAAGTGGAAAAAATAAAAGTGAAGTGGATTTAAAAAAACTTACGAAAAGGCATGAAATTTGTAAATTTGTGTTTGTTTAGTGGAAAGTAGATAAAAGGAACACAAATAAGTGAAGTGGATTTATGAAAACCTACCAAAAGGGTGAAATCGCAAGTTTTGTTTTTTTTGCGTAATTTTCAGTAGATAAGTACACATTTATATTTTCTTTTTAGTGCGTATTCATATTTCTTAGTTATAGTTTCTGTTTTCTCCCTCCCTAGCGGTTTTCTTCATCCCTTATTTTGTTTTATCGGCTAAACTATTATATACTAGAAGTATATCGGTATTTAGGTTTATTTTTTTCCATTATAATGCCAAAACGAAAATCAAATATTCACTCTACAACTGCTGATGCAAAGAGGAAAAGATTGGCTCGGCAGATAGAAGGTAGTATAGAACAGGAACACCGCCTTAGTGTTCAAAAAACACGACAAGCAAACTCGAGAGTAAATGAAAATGCCTTAAGGCGTGAGGAACGTTTGAATTCTGATCGAATGTACCATGTAGCCTCAAGATGTCGTGAAACTGTTTCCTTAGGAGGTCAAGTCTTAAGAACTGAAACCGTGGATAGTTTGATAGATTTTCAAAGTATGAATAAATTGAATTGTGGTTTCAGTTACATTCCGCGAATAAATTATTCAAAAGCAGCTGAAGTAGGAGCGATGAATGTGGCATGCAATTTCTGCAAGGCTCTAAGATGGAAACAAGAACCAAAAGGAATCTGCTGTTTGTCTGGAAGGATACAGCTGGACCCAATCGTACCACCACCAGAACCATTAAAATCATTGATCAACGGAGATCATGAAAATTCTCGCCATTTCTTAAATAATATACGAGCCTATAATTCAGCTTTCCAGATGACCTCATTTGGCGCCAAAGAAATTTGCGAAGGAAATTTCATGCCAACGTTTAAAGTGCAGGGACAAGTCTACCACCTGATAGGTTCACTGCTTCCCGTAGAAAATGCTAGAGAATCATTTCTACAGATTTATTTTATAAGCGACTATATACAACAGAGAGACGTAAGATTAACACATTTCCCTAATTTGAATTCTTCTTTGGTAGGTGAATTACAAAGAATGTTGAACGGCATTAATCCTTACATCAAAGATTTTAAAAATGCCCTGCAAAATTTACCAATATCTTCTGAAAATGATTACAAGATCGTTATTAGTGCCGATCGAAAACCAGCATCAGACCATAGAGGCCGACATAATGAGCCTACTACTAATGAAGTCTCCGTGCTTTTAGTAGATCAGCAGTGTGATAAAAGAGATATCATACTTCGTCAAAAAGATAATACTTTACGGAGGATTTCGGAAACGCATAGGTCATATGATTCGTTACAATATCCAATTATATTTTGTCGAGGGGAAGATGGATATAATTTTTCAATTTGTAATGTTAATCCAAGTACAGGAAGAAGTGACATTAATAAAAAGACATCTGCTCTCCAATATTACTGTTACAGATTAATGGTGAGAAAGGATGAATATAATCATTTACATCTTTACAAAAATTTATTTAATCAATTTATAGTCGATGTTTATGCAAAAATCGAAACCGAACGGCTGATTTTTATAAGAACAAATCAAAATAAACTTAGAGTAGAAAATTATATTCACCTGCAAGATGCACTCAACCGGGATGAGGATACAAATAATTTAGGTAAAATGGTTATCTTACCGTCTTCTTTCACAGGCGGCCCTCGATATATGCACGAGCGCACGCAGGACGCTTTTTGTTACGTGCGAAAATACGGACGTCCAGATTTATTCATAACATTTACTACGAATCCGAAATGGGACGAAATAACTGGACAACTTTTTTCAGGCCAATCAGCTCTTGATCGTCATGATATCGTATCCAGAGTTTTTAAATTGAAATTGAAAGCTTTAATAGATCTTTTAGTAAAAAGTAAGGTGTTCGGGTCTGTTCTATGTCATATGTACAGTGTAGAATGGCAAAAACGTGGTTTGCCCCACGCTCATATTTTATTATGGTTGAAAAATAAAATAACATCAGATCAAATTGACAGTGTTATTCGAGCAGAGTTACCTAACGCAGAAGAAGATCCAGAGCTATTTGAAATCGTAAAAACTCATATGATCCATGGTCCGTGTGGTGCCTTCAACAAGCAGTCGCCATGCATGAAGAACGGAGTTTGTAGTAAAAAATTTCCTAAATCATTTACTACAGAAACTATCACAAGCGAAAGTGGTTATCCTTTATACAGACGTCGCCAACCTAAAGAAGGTGGGTATACAGCCACAGTTTGTGTACGTAACTGTATTAACGAAGTTGACAACAGGTGGATAGTGCCATATTCACCAGTTTTATCGCGGATCTTCAAAGCCCATATTAACGTCGAGTGCTGCAGTAGCGTCAAATCGATAAAATATATTTGTAAATATGTTAATAAGGGCTCCGATTTGGCTGTTTTTGGAATTCAAAATTCACATGATGAAGTAACTTCGTACCAAAGTGGAAGGTACATTAGTACCTCTGAGGCAGTATGGCGAATACTTTCATTTCCCATACATCAGCGATATCCACCGGTGTTACATTTAGATATACACTTAGAAAATGGCCAAAGAGTTTATTTTGATCCCAATAATGTTCGTGAGATTGTAGAAAATCGAAGAAATACTACCCTGATGGCATTTTTCCAACTATGTCAGAATGATGATTTTGCGACAACTTTACTTTATTCAGACATACCCTCTTATTTTACTTTTGATAAAAGAAATGGTCTTTTCCAACGCAGACGACTTGGTACTCCAGTAGAAGGGCATCCTGGTGTATTTTGGTCTCATGCTATGGGTAGGGTATATACTATCCATCCTAATAACCATGAATGTTACTATCTTCGTCTTTTGTTACACGTGATAAAGGGACCAACATCATTTGAAAGTCTTAAGACCGTGAATGGTGTTCTACATGCAACATACCAAAGTGCATGTCTAGCAATGGGATTATTAGAAAACGATAGCCATTGGCAGGAAACATTGGCAGAGGCCAGTGTGAGTTGTAGTGCATCGAAACTACGTGAACTTTTCGCCATAATTTTGGTTTTTTGCAATGCGTCAAATCCATTTGAGTTGTGGAGTAAATTTATGCTAAATTTTTCGGAAGATTTAGTCAGTGAATTTAGACGATGTAATCCAGATGTCGACATAAATGTTCATATGAGCGAAATATATAATCAGGCATTGCTATTACTCCAAAACGTAGTTCTTTCAATAGGTGGAAATACAATAGATAGTTTTGGTTTGCCAACTCCTCAAACTAATGATACCGAATACATTTTAAATAGAGATTATTTAGCAGAAACCAACTATAATGCAATAGAACTGGAATCTATCGTTCAGCAGAACGAATCAAAATTAAATAATGATCAAAAACAAGTTTTCGAATGTATTGTAGGTAGCGTGAACACGAGTGCTGGTGGTGTTTACTTTTTGGATGCTCCAGGAGGTACTGGAAAGACGTTCCTCATTAATCTTATTTTAGCTAAAATAAGAAGCAACAATAAAATAGCTCTGGCAGTAGCATCTTCTGGAATCGCTGCTACGTTGTTACCTGGTGGTAAAACTGCGCACTCCATGTTTAAGATTCCCATTGAAGCTGATAATATGGAGAATCCCGTGTGCAATATTTCAAAAAATAGCCATAGAGCAAAAGTGTTACAAGACTGCATACTTATTGTATGGGACGAATGCACTATGGCAAATAAAGTATCTATAGAAGCTGTTAATAGAACTTTACAAGATATAAGGAATGATAGAAGACCTTTCGGAGGTGTGTCATTTTTATTTTCTGGAGACTTTCGGCAAACTTTGCCCGTAATTATTAGAGGTACAAGAGCTGATGAGGTCAATGCGTGTTTTAAGCGTTCATCACTTTGGAAACACGTTAAAAAACTTCATCTTACCACAAATATGAGAGCACAACAAGGCACCCCTGAGTTTTCCCGTTCACTATTAGATATTGGTGAGGGGAAATTTCCTGAAATAAACAATAACCATGAAATCGTGTTACCGCCTACTCTTTGTCAAGTCGTTACACATACCGAAACATTGATTAAAGAAATCTATGAAGGTGTAGAACACATTAATTCCAAAGAAGATTCGTGGTTCTGTGAAAGGGCTATTCTGGCTCCTAAAAATGAAGAAGTAGCCTTTCTTAACAAAATAATTTTAGACAAAATTCCTGGTGCTCTAACTACATATAGCTCTATAGACTCGGTCTGTGTATTGGACGATGCAGTACATTATCCTGTGGAATTTTTAAATAGTATAACAGTCCCTGGTCTTCCTGCACATGAAATACATCTTAAAGTGAATGTTCCCGTTCTTTTACTCCGTAATTTAAATCCACCAAAATTGTGCAATGGTACTAGATTGAGAATTGTCGCATTACACAAGAATTTAATTGAAGCTACAATTTTAACGGGTTGTGGGAAAGGCGAAAATGTGCTTATACCTAGGATACCTATAATTCCGAGTAATTATCCCTTTAAATTCAAACGCTTACAATTCCCTGTTACCTTATGTTTCGCGATGACGATTAATAAGTCTCAAGGCCAAACATTATCAAAAGCGGGAATTGATTTAAGTAAAAATTGCTTTACTCATGGACAACTATACGTGGCATGCTCTCGAGTTAGCAACTCAACAAACTTAATAATTTATGCCCCAAACAATAAAACGCAAAACATTGTCTATAGAGAGGCATTAAAATAAAAGTGTTGTTAGTGTTGTTAAGAGCAATTTTGAAAAATTATTAAAAAATAATTTCGGTTAAGTCCGATCAACGCCGGCTAATTTCATTTTGATATGCTTGCCCAGTTGTCTATTGTACGTCTTTCGATAGAAACCGCATCAAAATTTACAAACAGTTGTAACCAAAAGTTAATTGGCAGATTTGTTCTTTTACCTCTCTATACTTTTTTCCTACCGTGGACTGTACACACATAGTCTTTTTTTATTTGAAGGCGTTGCAACGCACGGGTTTTTTGCTAGTTATTAATAAAGGGAGAAATTTTATTATTTAATAATAAGCACATCCTCAGCTTCACAGCCGCAAGTTTGTCCGGTTAATATTTTTTTTATTTAATTTTTTCTTTTGCGTTTCTGTGTTACATCAATTTTTTAATATCTTCCTATAATATCTTCTTATTAATATCTTCTTATTCTTATGCCTAGTTTTGATAAAAGTGACGTTCTTTTTCTGCTAGCGTTATACTGGTGACACACTACCGGAATTTATGATCATATCCTAACTTATTACGATAACTGTTTCAGTGTGTCACCTACTAGGTATGCTTGTTAACTGCCACGCGAATCTAGATCACAGAAATCGAACTCTAGTCAGAAACGGGGAAAAAGCTCAAACTTCCTTACTAGTCCATACAAAACGCGCGTTATGGTGTTCCAAAATAACACCGTTAAGAAAATCGAACCCTAAACGTTTTTGGGGTCGCTGATCACGAAAATCGAGGTCCCGCGGTCCTAAAATTAGGGCGTCACCCCTAAAAATGCAAAAAAACATCCCTTTTTAGGGGGTTTTCGCGATTATTTCATGAAAAGGAATGCGATGAAATGCACTTTTTTTTAATATTTATTTGCGAAGGTGGTTGATTTATACTAAATTAAGGCGAACTTAATGGTAAGAGATACTCCTAAAGGGTTGAAACTACCCCTAAATGGGCGAAAAATGGCAAAAATTGTAATTTTTTTTTTCAAGTTTATGCTTCAAATTCGATTGTGGGCGTGGTCAGGCAAAAATAAATTATTTTCAACCCTTGAGGGGATAAAACTACCCCTATTATAGTAGGACAACTTAATATAAACAAAATTGCAAAATTTATTTTTGCTTTTTGTTTGAAATTTGGTTCAAAAGGTACTATCAGCAAAAAAATTAATTACCCCCACATTAAAATTGTATTTGAAACATTTAAATTTTATTTTCCATTTGTAATAATTACAACATTTGGAACATTTCACTATAAACCCCTTTGTACAGAGGTTAAACCACCCCTAAAGAGAAAAAAAAATAAAAAATATATTGAGAATATTTCATTTCGTGAAACTCTGCATTTTTGTAAAAACGACCATCACACAATAATTGGGAAATATGTACCCTAATTTTTTACAATTTTTGCCATATTTGGCCGATTTAGGGGTAGTTTCAACCCTTTAGGAGTACCACTTACCATTAAGTTCGCCTTAATTTAGTACAAATCAACCACCTTCGCAAATAAATATTAAAAAAAGTGCATTTCATCGCATTACTTTTAATTATTACTGAAATAATCGCGAAACCCCCCTAAAAAGGGGTGTTTTTGCATTTTTAGGGGTGACGCCCTAATTTTAGGACCGCGGGACCTCGATTTTCGTGATCAGCGACCCCAAAAACGTTTAGGGTTCGATTTTCTTAACGGTGTTATTTTGGAACACCCCCCCCCCCGCGTTTTGAATGGACTATACCCATTTCGTGGAGACTATGTGCTTTTGTCATAAAAAGCGAAAATTTGGCATTCTGGATGTCAGAACTAACAAATGGAGCGGAATTGTAAGCTTTGCAAATCTGACTATAGCCAGCGACTCGCGAGATTTCGGTTCATCGAGGGGCGGGTTTCGAATCTAATTGAAACATTTAGTAAAGGATCCGTAGAAGGACGACTAGTCCATGGTACTTTAACATTGCAAAAATGCAGGACAAATTTTTTTTTTGGGATGTGTAGGGGGGAAGAGGGGGGTCAGTGTAAGCTTAAATTTGAGTTTCCCCCATTTGGTCGCCATCTTGGAAAAGGTGTGCTAATGGGTTTTCCAGCATATCTCCGTAACAGCATATCTTACAGAAAATATTAAAGGAAGTTTTTTTTAAATTAAATTATCCACAATTTATTATTCAGTTGTTTTGTCGTAAATCAATTGTTAAATTAAGTTATAAGCCTTAGAACGCAAAAACTAGTCTCAATATTTTCTTTTAAAGGCTATAACTTTTTTTCCTTCGATTATAACAAAAAAATAAAATAATGACAAGTCTCTTTTAGAGGGTTTCATAAGGAATAATTTTCATGCAAACTTTTTTTAATTTTATTCACTAAGAAAGGTTTTACAGCGCCCCGAATGTGTCAAAGTGGAAAGATTTTCTGAATAATTTTTTTATGATTTTACCTCGTCCTCTTCCTAGAAATTCTAAACAACAGGTAGTAAGTAATAATAATGAATGAATGACTTTACGGTATAAGAAATGCCGATGTTTGAGTAATGTACTAAAATTGTTTCGCAATTTATTGCGGGTTTTATTGCTGTTATGATATGTTTTACCGCGGAACTATGCGGAATTCGAAAACTCATTTCATGCGACAGATATGTAATATCTGGCTCACATGACGGCAAAGTTTCTTTGTACAGTGTTGAAAGCGCAAAAGCGGATGAAGTTCTTAATCGCCCAAATCGAAAATTTACTCATTATTTTCCGTTGGTGGTCAGCACTTTGCATCTTCATCAAGTGATATAACAGTAAAAATATGGGACCTGGCTGAAGGGCAATGTATGCATACTTTTACGGGTCACCTTGGCATTACAGTTTAGGAAATTATAAAGCTATTCGTATCAGAGGATAAATGTTGAAATGTACCTGCGTGTTTTAAGTTTCACCACAATCAGTAACCAGAAATCAGTGACGGAAATTAACTGTCAATTGATGGACAATTGTTGTTTAGCCCCAAGTAAAGTTTGTTGATATTTATTTTTACTATATAAAAATCACCTTATACATATACATATATCCTTACTAATATTATAAATGCGAAAGTAACTCTGTCTGTCTGTCTGTCTGTCTGTTACGCTTTCACGCCTAAACCACTAAACCGATTTTGATGAAATTTGCTACAGACATAGTTTAGACCTTGGAGACGGACATAGGCTACTTTTTATGGAGAAAAAAGGGTTCAAGGGGGAGAAATGGGGTTCAATAAGTTGTAAGGGGATTTTTTATCTTTACTTTTTTTTCTATTGTATAAAAAGTAATTGATTGATAGACAACCCACAACCTAAACCGCTGGAGCTAAAGGGCTGAAATTTTGACAGTGCATCCCTATAATTGCGTGGACATCCACTAAAAAGCGATTTTTCGAAATTCATCCCCTAAGGGGGTTAAATGGGGTTTATCCAAACCGCTGGAGCTATAGGGCTGAAATTTGGACAGTGCATCCTTATAATGGAGTGGACATCCACTATAAAGCGATTTTTCGAAATTCATCCCCTAAGGGGGTGAAATGGGGTTTATCCAAACCGTTGGAGCTATAGGGCTGAAATTTTGACAGTGCATCCCTATAATGGCGTGGACATCCGCTAAGAAGCGATTTTTCGAAATTCATCCCTTAAGGGGGTGAAATGGGGTTTACCCAAACCGCTGGAGCTATAGGGCTGAAATTTTGACAGTGCATCCCTGTAATCGCGTGGACATCCACTATAAAGCGATTTTTCGAAATTCATCCCTTAAGGGGGTGAAATGGGGTTTATCCAAACCGCTGGAGCTATAGGGTTGAAATTTTAACAGTGGATCCCTATAATGACGTGGACATCCACTAAAGAGCGATTTTTCGAAATTCATCCCCTAAGGGTGTGAAATGGGGTTTTTACAAACCGCTAAAGCTATAGGGCTGAAATTTGGACAGCGCATCCCTATAATGGAGTGGACACCCACTATAAAGCGATTTTTCGAAATTCATCCCTTAAGGGGGTGAAATGGGGTTTATCCAAACCGCTGGAGCTATAGGGTTGAAATTTTAACAGTGGATCCCTATAATGACGTGGACATCCACTAAAGAGCGATTTTTCGAAATTCATCCCCTAAGGGTGTGAAATGTGGTTTTTACAAACCGCTAAAGCTATAGGGCTGAAATTTTGACAGGGCATCCCTATAATGACATATACATCCAGTAATCCACTAAAGAGCGATTTTTCGAAATTCAGCCCCTAAGGGTGTGAAATAGGGTTTTTACAAACCGCTAAAGCTATAGGGCTGAAATTTTGACAGTGCATCCCTATAATGGAGTGGACATCCACTATAAAGCGATTTTTCGAAATTCATCCCTTAAGGGGGTGAAATAGGGTTTATCCAAACCGCTGGAGCTATAGGGTTGAAATTTTAACAGTGCATCCCTATAATGACGTGGACATCCACTATAAAGCGATTTTTCGAAATACATCCCTTAAGGGGGTGAAATGGGGTTTATCCAAACCGCTGGAGCTATAGGGTTGAAATTTTAACAGTGCATGCCTATAATGACGTGAACATCCACTAGAGAGCGATTTTTCGAAATTCATCCCCTAAGGGTGTGAACTGGGGTTATTACAAACCGCTAAACCTATAGGGCTGAAATTTTGACAGTGCATCTCTATGATGGCGTGGACATCCAATATAAAGCGATTTTTCGAAATTCATCCCTTAAGGGGGTGAAATGGGGTTTATCCAAACCGCTGGAGCTATAGGGTTGAAATTTTAACAGTGGATCCCTATAATGACGTGGACATCCACTAAAGAGCGATTTTTCGAAATTCATCCCCTAAGGGTGTGAAATGGGGTTTTACAAACCGCTAAAGCTATAGGGCTGAAATTTGGACAGTGCATCACTATTGTTCAAGTACGATAAAATATTGTACGCCGAAATTATGCCAAATGTCCAAGTCCGAAATAAATTTTGATTTTATATATTTCCTTTTTTTTACAACCAAAAACGGTTTCCGCACATCCACTAAAAATCAGTATAATAGAAGTTGCATTAGTGAATAAATAATTATAAAAACATAAAAAATCGATTTTTTTTCTTTTTGAATTTTATTAAATATTTCGTTCGATCATTTCCTATTATACTGATTTTTAGTGGATGTGCGGAAACCGTTTTTGGTTGTAAAAAAAAGGAAATATATAAAATCAAAATTTATTTCGGACTTGGACATTTGGCATAATTTCGGCGTACAATATTTTATCGTACTTGAACATTTTGGTCCTTCGAGCCGGATCAGTGAAAATTAGTGCAGGTTTCATAAAAACGATTGAGTTGGTGATTATACATCATTTTCAGTGAATTTGGACTAAAAGGTTATACACGTGCAGACACATTGGGGTAGCCATTACCGGTGAGTAAGTTCCAACTCATCATATTCGTATATACCAATAATACATATATATATTATAAATAATAAATAAGAAATGGATGTTTTAGTGGCAGAACAATATGAGCTATATGAGTCCATGAAAGTAAATTTAGCGAAGTATAAAAAGGATGGTAAGGTAAAAAAAACACCAGTATACTTCAATAACCGTCTAGAGGTGCTTTGCAACACTTGGACAGAGTTCAAGAAAAATCACAAGGACATAATTAAATGTAAGGTAGAAAATAAAATAGATTCACATGAATATTTCAGCGAAGGGGTGTATGGCGAGGCTGAAGAATTTTTCATTGAAACTAAAACTCAGATGGAAGAAGATAATCTGATTTTAAATCCACCGCCACAAACCTCCATGCAGAAAGAGAAATCCTTGGAAACCGAAAAAGTAATAGAAAAGTTCGTGGAGAAGGAAGATACGCAACTTCCTAGAATAAACATACCTAAATTCTCAGGAGAATATAAAGACTGGCTTTCATTCCATGATTTATATACAACACTAGTGCACAATAACAAGGGACTATCTAGTGTAAGAAAATTACACTATTTAAAATGTAGTCTGCAAGGTGAAGCAGCGCAAATCGTCAAACATTATACCATCACTGAAGCAAATTACGAACCAGCTTGGAATGCACTCATTAGACGATTCGATAACAAAAGGGTACTAATAAAAACCCAACTAAAAACTCTGTTTTCCCAACCAAGTGCTAGTTCGGAAACCGCGGCGAACATCAGAAGGCTCCTTGACACCACAGAGGAGTGTATTCAGTCTTTGAAAAATCTACAGGTTAAGACAAAAGCATGGGACATAATTTTTACTTATATTGTCAGCGAAAGGCTGCCGGCAGAAACAAGAAAACTTTGGGAGCAGGAGGTTGGGGCTGATCAAGAGTTCCCGTCCTATGAAACTTTAAAAATGTTCCTGGAATCTCAGTTTAGAGCACTGGAATCAGTAGGCAGCACTAAAAATATTCAAAGATCTATTAGCCAAAAGCACTCCTTTTACTCAAGCAAGCCATATAGTTGTGCCTTTTGTTCTGGGCCCCACTCAATTAGACAATGCTCACAATTCATCGGCTTAGATCACGCCGGTAGGCGAAATACAGTCATACAAAAACATTTGTATTCCAATTGTTTATCTAAAGGTCATATTTCGAGTGATTGTACAAGTCGTTCATCTTGTTTTAAGTGCAAACACCGTCACCACACCCTGTTACATGACGACACAACAATAGAAAACAAAACAAAACATTTTAAAAATGATTTTCAAAGTGACAATAATACAAACATAAAAACTGCGAAACCGGAAGCATCTACCAACACCTTTCATACAGCATTTCATGCCGAAACAAATCTCCAAGTATCTGAGGCATTTTTAGCAACAGCATTAGTAAAGATATCTTCGGGTAGTGGCGTTGAAACTATAGCACGAGTACTAATAGATCCAGGATCTCAATCAACGTTCATCGCGAGCTCTTTGGTGCAACGCTTGAAATTATCAACTTCGCAAGCGCGTACTGAGATATTCGGTATAACCAATATGAGGGTAGGTACAGTAAAAAGCCGTGTATCTTTAATCATAGCTTCGCTCTATAATAAGGAACAGGTAATGGTAGAGGCATCGGTGCTTGATAAATTAACCGGCATACTTCCATCGAAAAAGATTAAACCGATGTCATCATGGAATCATCTAAAGCACTTACAATTAGCAGATCCAGAATATTATCAACCTGGAAAAATAGAAATGTTACTAGGAGTAGATGTATACTGTAAGATAATACGCAAAGGTCTTCGTATTGGTCCAAGCGGAACTCCCATCGCACAAAAGACAATATTAGGATGGATATTGTCTGGAGAAATACTTGAGAAAAGATCTGAACCAGCATCATCATCATTTTGCTGTTATACGTCACTCAACGAACAACTTCGAAAATTCTGGGAAGTTGAAGAAATTCCCACCACAAGCATCCTAAGTCAAGAAGAAAAATTGTGTGAAGAATACTACAAAAAAACAGTGGTTCGTTCCTCAGATGGTCGGTATACCGTTCGTCTTCCCTTCAAGAATATAAACCAGAGACCTTTATTCGGCAGGTCTCGTAGTGCAGCTTTGTTTCGATTTAAACAGCTTGAAGGTCAATTTACAAAATCTGACGGACTCCAACAAGAATATTCAAAGTGCTTGCAAGAATATTTGGACTTAGGACACATGATTCCAGTCAGCACACCTGAAATAGAAAATATGGTTCAAAATGAAAATGGATTCATATCTTACAAAACAAATTACCTCCCTCACCATGCAGTACTAAAAGAGAGCACTACAACAAAACTCCGAGTAGTGTTTGATGCGTCACATAAAACTTATGGTGGTCCATCGCTGAATGAGCTCCTCATCCCTGGCCCTAAGATTCAGGACGATTTATGGTGGATATTGTTAAGGTGGAGAAAACATCGCATCGCTATAACGGCGGACATCGAAAAGATGTACCGCCAAATACGTATTCACGAAGAAGACGCCGATTTTCAACGTATCCTATGGAGAAATTCTCCAGACAACCCAATCAAAGATTATAAATTACAAACTGTGACTTTTGGAACTACAGCGGCACCATATTTAGCGGTCCGCACTTTGCACCAGTTAGCCGATGATGAGTCCATACACTATCCCCTCGCATCCGATATAGTAAAATCCGACTTTTACGTAGATGATCTACTAACCGGAACCGATTCTATTGATCACTGTTTAGCTTTACAAAAGGAATTGATTCAGTTATTAAATTCAGGCGGTTTTAATCTAAGAAAGTGGACATCAAACAAAATAGAATTATTAAATAACATTCCATTAAAAGACAGAGAAATCAGTGGTGTTCTTGAATTTAATGTTAGTGAAAGTGTAAAAACCTTAGGACTCAATTGGTACCCCAAAAATGATAAGTTTAAATATAAGCTCTCTATAAACCTTGAAAAAGACACTAAAATCACAAAAAGGAAACTATTAAGTGAAATTTCGAAATTGTTCGATCCGCTCGGGTTTTTAGCACCTTTCATCATTAAAATGAAAATTTTAATGCAAGTTCTATGGATTAGAGGAACAGAATGGGATCAAACAATCCCTAATGATATTTTGGAAATTTGGCACAAAACATTGGAGCAAATAAAGTTTATTGAAAATATTGAAATCCCAAGATGGATATCTACAAATTCTGGGTCCGTCGAAATTCACGGTTTTTGCGACGGCTCGTTACAAGCGTATGCTGCAGTGCTCTATGTGCGTTCAACGGATGGTAACAACATCAAGATCACCTTGTTAACTGCAAAATCGAAAGTCACCCCTATCAAGCAAATATCATTACCACGAATTGAACTGTGCGGAGCATTATTGTTGGCGAGATTGTATGCAGTGACAAAAAAGGCAATGGAGTTCAAGGATATAAAATTTCGAGCGTGGACCGACTCAACAATTGTCTTATCATGGCTTCGTGGACATCCAATGAAATACAAAACCTTTGTTGCCAACAGAGTAGCAGAAATTCAAGAAGTCTGCAGCGCAAACGATTGGGGGTATGTTCCCACAAATCAAAATCCTGCCGATTGTGCGACGAGAGGTCTATTACCACAAGAAGTAACGAACGCAACTCTTTGGTGGAATGGGCCGAATTGGTTAAAGAATTCTTCCGAATATTGGCCAGTACTTCCCAAATGCAATGATGACAACTTAGAAGCAAGAGTTTCAAAAATAAACATCAATCTTGCAACGAAATCGGAGCCGTCAAATTTCGACCTACTTATAAAAAGGTACTCGACAATAGGAATACTTCTACGGGTAACTGCATATTGTTTTCGTTTTGTATATTTATGTAGAAAAAAGCATTTAAAATCAAGTACCTTGTCAACGGAAGAGATTGAAAATAGTTTGCAATTCTGGATAAAAAGAGCTCAAAAAGAGACATTTCATATAGAAATACGCGAACTTGAATCAGGAAACCAAATCAACGGGCGTTTGCAAGGATTAAATCCTTTTATAGATGGCATAGGAATATTAAGAGTAGGCGGGCGTTTGCAGCAAGCAAATATACCATGGACTGAAAAACATCCAGTTATATTGCCGAGTCACCACGAAATAACCACATTAATAATTGACGAGACTCACAAATCAACATTACATGGAGGAATTCAGCTTATGATTTGTACCTTACGTCGAAAATATTGGATAATCAATGCCAGAAACGTTATTAAAAGGCACATTCACAAATGTTTGAGGTGTTTCAGGCAAAAACAAGAGTATCGGCAGCAGCTCATGGGCAGTTTGCCACCACCCCGCGTACAAATGTCAAATCCATTTCAACATGTAGGTGTTGACTACTGTGGCCCTTTGGATATTAAAAGTTCAAAACTTAGGAATTCAAAAATTCAAAAATGTTACCTAGCTATATTTGTGTGCCTAGCCACTAGGGCAATACATATTGAAACCGTTTCCGAATTAACCGCTCAAGCTTTTCTTGCCGCCTTGAAGAGATTCGTTGGAAGAAGGGGCCTCTGCACCGACATATATTCAGATAATGCAACTAATTTCGTTGGTGCCAAAAATATCCTAAAAGAAGAATTTAATCAATATCTGTTACATATGCACAAGGAAATAGCTAATTCAGCAATCAAAGAGAACATAAATTGGCACTTTATACCTCCTGCTTCCCCTCATTTCGGAGGCCTTTGGGAAGCAGGAGTAAAATCTACAAAACATCATTTAAAAAGAATTTTGTCAAACAGCAAGCTCACTTTCGAAGAATTAACAACAACAACAATCCAAATTGAAGCGTGTCTGAATTCCAGACCTCTTTGCGCTATGTCTGACGATCCTGAAGATTTAGCAGCGCTCACTCCTGGACATTTTTTAACCGGAAACGCGTTGCTCGCCGTCCCAGAACCCTCATATTTAGATCAACGTGAGCACCGTTTGAGTAGATGGCAATACATGCAACAGCTTATGCAGTCCTTTTGGAAACGATGGCACCACGAGTATTTAAATACTTTACAACAGAGATCCAAGTGGGCAACTAAAACCAAAAATATTGAAATCGGTAACTTAGTACTAATTCATGAACCAAATACTCCACCATGCAAATGGCCATTAGGCAGGGTAGTTGAAATCCATCCTGGCCGTGAGGGCTTAGTAAGAGTAGTTACACTCAAGACCAAGGACACAATCTGCAAGAGGGCAATTACAAAAATATGTCTCTTGCCCATTAATGACAATTATATAACAAAAACCTCAGAAGCATCAGCAGCTAACCTTAATTAAAAAAAAAAAAAAAAACTTTCCTGTCCTACCCATTTCATCATTCCATGTTTAGTTTTTTTTAGATTCGCTAGAACAGTATTCCAAAATTGGCCCCATTCAAATGAAGTCGTCGATCAAACTAGCAGCCTACAATCATTGAAACCCTGGGGTTTCAAGGCCCCGGAGTATGTTCACGATCGTCTTCTGAAAAAGAAAAAAAAATATTTCAACAAAGAATTTATGGTCACTTTGCACATCACTTATCTGAAGAATTCTGCAAGCTGAATGGCTGGTGACTGAGATCTGGAAGAAATTTGAATTAAATTTAATTTATTAACTAACTTTCCTTTTATGACATTGTTTACCTTTTACATTCTAAAACACATGTATTGAACTGGCAACTCTAATTTATAGCTTTTAGTAATTAATTGTTCTCAAGTGTAGATGGAGCAGTAGTTAAATTGATCAATGCATGACAATTGTTTTTCGAATATCTACTTGCTTTTTTTTACCGTTTTTCGTAAAAATTGTCATTCGTTTTTCGGCCATAAACTCGAGAAGTTGCATTAGTGAATAAATAATTATAAAAACATAAAAAATCGATTTTTTTTCTTTTTGAATTTTATTAAATATTTCGTTCGATCATTTCCTATTATACTGATTTTTAGTGGATGTGCGGAAACCGTTTTTGGTTGTAAAAAAAAGGAAATATATAAAATCAAAATTTATTTCGGACTTGGACATTTGGCATAATTTCGGCGTACAATATTTTATCGTACGTAGCGTAATCTCAAAGAACCTTAATATCTCTACATCAACCTTACGAAGTATTATTGGAGTGACTAATGCGGCCCAAGAGCTAGTGTCCACACCTAGGTTATTAATAGCTCTTAGGGACTCCTTCAGAGTGTCATGTATATGTTTTATTCCAGAAGCTGATTCTGCCTTCAGCGTTGGGAGATCAAGCAACCTGTTTACTTGAGTTGTGACAAGTTTCCTTTCGTTGCCAAATCTGTCAATTAGCATTTCCCACGCGTCATCGTAATTTTCTTCGGAAATGTCCAAATGGCTTATAAGGTTCATTGCTTCTCCGGCTACATTAGTTTTAAGGTATTGCATTTTTTCTACTCTTGATAATTTGTTGTTCTCATGGATTAGTTTGGAGTATACGTTAAAAAAGCTTCTCCAAGAATCAAAAGTCCCGTCGAATACGGGAACAGTTAATCTCGGTAAACGCATCTCCTTTTGTAGAGGCATATTATCCGCAACTTCTTTTTTGTTTTGCAAGCTTATTATGATACCATAATAAGTTTGCTTTATTTCCTCACATAGATGGGTCAATTTTGTCATGCAGTGGTCATCGGTGTAAAGCTGCGTTTCTTCAAACAATTGCTGCAAGCTTCTAAAGTTCTCCGAAAGCTCTTGAGTGTAGAATTCGATCGCACCTTTGGATATTACTTCCTCTAAGTTGATGGAAGTTAATTGTTGCTTGAACGCTTCCATTCTCAGCGACAATTTTTTTGGCGTATTTCATTTTCGTTCGGCAATAATTGTTTCGATGAGCTTTCTTCACCTGCTTGGTCAGCATTCGTTAATGATGCAACATATGCCATAGTGTATGTATACAGCAAAATTTCGTGCTTGCTCCACAACGGCGGCGACTTGCTGATAATAATTGCTTTGATGATATTTATGGGTTGGCTCGTTGTATTTTAAAATTTCCTCATTACAGTGGCCAAAATCTGCCCATAATTCATCCAATTCTTTGTATCTTCTCTGAATTGTATTTGGAACTCGTCTATCCTTAGGTTCTTTTTTGATGAGGTCCAAAAGATGGATAATGGTTTTACCCGTTGCAGCTTGTTGGGTGGTTAATTTATCCAAGTCCATTGCGGTTGTTGGGGTGTGTCTTGGCGGATATTGTCAGTGGTAGCCTTGATTGGTGTCGTTGTGACTCTGTTGAACTCTGGTATTGACTTAGGTCGTCAAATTGTAACTTGACGCCAAGGTTGATGACTCGTGTTGGGAAGGTGAATGTTAAATTCTGGGAGAAAAGTTTTAATTCCTTAGTTGATTGTAGTCTTTCGGTTGTATATTTTCTTCGGTGGTGACTCCGCGAAATCGTCTAGTGGTGTAGATCGGTGTAATTAACGCGATGCCGTGGAATGTTGTTCGATGATCGGTTGTAAATCGATGATCGGTGGTGGTGTTAGGTTTATTATGATGGTTTTCTTAGCTGCTTCCTCCTTGTAGGGGCGCACTGGTTTTCTTTTTGCAGGCTCGAAGGACCAAATGATGAACTCTGGGGGAGTAGTGGATGTGTAGTAGGACGTGTTAAAGACCGCACAACTTTAACAATTTGGATAGCGGTTTTATGAGTGAAAATATACTTTACTTTAGTTAATTCTTTATTTTCTTTTACTGTTCTATAAGAATCAGTTAGTAAGACTACGATTAAGGTACATTGCATTTGGGCTTATATATTACTTGCTTGACCTACTTAATTAACATATTTTTAATTATATTATTACCTAATATCTTCATTGTTCTAGATTGCTTGTAATACTTGAAGTAATGTAGGTTGTTGGATATTACTTCATTAATTTATTTAGGTTAAATTGGTTAAATTATGTTTTTGTGATGTGCTTGCACAATATATATATATATATATATATATATATATATATATATATATATATATATATATATATATATATGTAAATATTTTTTTTTCTTTATTTCATTATTATTGCACCCCAAAATTTAGGTGTTTTGAAGTTTTTTCATTTTTTTTTGCTTTCGAGTT